>JAPMOQ010059770.1:2562395-2620312 GCA_026543055.1 Argiope trifasciata
AAATATTATTTTTAACTCATAAATATTATTTTTAACTCATAAATATTTTAAACTATTTCATTAAAGATATTATCAATGACTTATTTGTATAAACCTGCAGATGTCTTTTACGTTCTGAAATTCGCTGCATCTCCCTCTCTTTTATTTTGGCAATCAAATCAGACAAAACTTTCTCCAATTCTGACTTCAATACTTCAAGAGGTATTTCCATAGCTTTCTGCTTCAAATCAAAAGCCATCAAAAGAAATTCTTCAAGTGTAGTATAGATCTGCAAAGTCTGAAAAATTGTTTATTAAATGTGTTATAATTAATCTCTAAAATTATAAAAAATTAAAAATGCATGCAAATATATAGAATTAAATGTCTATCATCTAAAATGAAAATTAATATTTTCTAATTTAAATAACTTAAAAAAATTATTCAGAATAAATAAAAAAATAATTTCTTGTTGACTTAAAGTAATTTTCAAAAATCAATAACAAAATTATTTTCTAAAATTAATAATGAATAAATACAGGCTGAATTTTTCTTTTCATAGAGATAAGACTGTTTAAAATTGTTTTGCTAACAGTTATAATTCCATAGTTGTAAAAAGAGGATTTTACAATAAATGTTTTAGATTCTGTCTAATAACCTAATTCTGAAATGTTGCACAATTTAGAATTTCTAAAGTCAACATATATTCAACATTGTTAACCATTAAATAATTGATTAATTTCAAATAAATTTTGATATGGCACAAGTTAGTATTATTTGAGAATAAATTTCCAAAAAAAAAATCACAAGGTTTCAGAATAATTATAATAATGAGTTAAGACTATAAAAAGTAAAAGTTAAAAACTAGAAAATATATTTTTTTAATATATATGCACTTCTAATAGCATTATCAAAATCAAAAATCTATTTTTTATTAAAAGAAATCTAAATTTGTTTTTTAAAAAAACAAGGCATAAAATCTTGCAGGATGGCCATCATTTCTGATATTTGAATTTATCTCACATTTATGTATTTATAAGAAATTTCCCTGACATTTTTCAGTCATTTTCAATTTATTCACAGAACAAGGTTGCTTTTATTTCATTTTCTTTAATGAATCACAATATATTATTAACCTCATTTTAAAAACTACCCACCTCTTTTTACTAAAATCAATGTAAAACAAATTTTAATTCTTAGAAAGAAAAAAAAAAACATTATACTTAGCATTTTACATTACATTTTAGATAAGCTTCAATTATGTACAACCCTTTCCTTGTATGAAAATATATTAACCAACATTACAAGGTATATGTGCATCTAGACCAATTTTTAGCCTACCAGTCATATCTCAGAACTGTTTGTCAAATTTACTCAAGAAAAATGCAACATAAAAATAGATGCATATTAGCAGAGTGTTTAAGAATGAAATGATTTATTTCCTTTCAGTGAGGTCTCCTCTATCCATCATGTTTACCAACATGCCAATCAGAACTGCACAATAATTTGATTAAAGAAAAAAATTAATTCAAAAACACAAAATGAAATTTTCACATTAAAATAAGAAAAATTCTTTGATGAAATCAAACCTGTACTGACTTTCATATCTTTGATAATAGTTTTTAAAAAATGCTTGCACACTAGATCAATGTTTAACCCATAAAATAGAGAGGGGGAAAAAGCAGAAAACTGAGTCACATTAATTTTTTCCTTTATTGCATAAAAAGAAAAATTCTTTAGGGATATAAATTTCAAAAAAGTGTGAATGAATTTTGTAAATTGGTCTCCTAAATGACTGGCCATTCTATTTATGCTTTCGCCCCCAACTAAAAGTTAGCACACAGTGTAATAATATTAAAATAAAACAAAAATTTAGCATCTTAAAACATATTTGGGTCAAACAATTATTTGTATTTCAAAACAAGCTATAGAATTTAATTACAAGGTAAAAATAAATTATATTTTATTATAAGACATAACGAAGACAAGAAAATTGATTTATTAAAGTTAATAAATGAAAAATATAATCTGTTTCTTTACTAATACTAAAATACTACTCTTTACTAATACTAATACTAAAATAAGTAATGACAAACAATTAAACAAATTAATCCAATAATTTAATTTAAATCATCACATATACTGCAAACAAATATATATGCAAAAATTTACTTGCACCCTTATACATTGAGACGAATTTGATTAATAATAGAATTAGTATTAGTACATATAGTTATTTTAATAGTATAAAAATGATTATGAAATATTTATGATATTTAGAAACAAATATAGATATTCAGATTTAAATTAATAATGCAAAAATTTATTTACTTTATCTCCTGTGGGATCATCAGATTTCTCAATTCGCTTCTGTTTCAATCCAAGTGATACAACATCAAAGAGATCTTTTAAAGTGTAAACAACAGGCAAAACCTGCAAATCACATTAATTCTTTTTTTTTTTCTTACTATGAATTAAAAGATGATGATAATCTAATTCACGGATATGTAAACTTTTTAGTTAATGCTCATCATGATAAATAAATAAAAATAAATCTAGAAGATTAATTTATCATAAAATTACTACTAAAACAATATTATTTTAAGAACTCTTTAATATTAATATGATAAATGAACCATCATTGCAATTTTTTATTTTTCTAATTTGATTTAAAATTGAAAAATGAATCAAAAGTATTTTGCTGCACAATTATTGAATTAAATACCCATATGTATGATTTATTTTTATTTACAATTAAGATGAAAGTGGTTGTTGTGTGTATATGTGTACCCAGACAGTTTGATCTAACAGTTTGAAACCTCAGAACAATCTGTTTGAAATTTTAATATAAATTTTCATTAATTAAAAACTAAGCAAAATTTTGAAATTTTCCCATAATAATTTCTAAAAATAGTACAGTACAAAGATGTCACCTTAAAATTCAAAGTACTACATTTTCAATTATATTAATTTAATAACTGTCATTTTCTTTCCTGAGTTTCAACAACTTCTTAACAGTTGTTTTGCCCAATTTTCAGCAAGATATTGTATTATTGCTTTGGAATGTAAGCCAATTTCATTGGTTCAGTAAATAATTAATCGTGTAATCTTCTTCCATTGTTGAAAGTTAAAAAAAAAGAGAGAGAGAGAATTTTATATCTCTGGCATTTACAAGGCAAATGGAAAGTGAATTAATACCACAAGAAAAAATTAAGTGATACATGAACCAGATTTTCTTGAATATTGTGATGCCATGGGATTAGAAAGACTCATGTACAAAACGGACAGAGCATATGTAAAGCAATTTATATATCTTAGCTTTAATGACTGACAGTACACTGAAGTGACAAAAGTCATGGGATAGCAATATGCAAATATACAGATGGCAGTAGTATCGCAGCGAAAAAGTATAAATGTGCAGTTCGTTTTCCAGAGCTTTCATTTGTGTTCAAGTTATTCATGTGAACAGGTTTTTCGTGATTTATGGCGGCTCGACGAGAATTAACAGACTTTGAACGTGGAATGTTAGTTGGAGCTAGACGCATAGGTCATTCCATTGCGGATATCGTTACTGAATTCAACATTCCAAGATCCACAGTATCAAGAGTGTGCCGAGAGTATGAAATTTCAGGCATCACATCTGATCATGGACAGCGCAGTGGGCGACCACCTGCACTTAACGACCGAGACCGCCGACGTCTGTGTAGAATGGTCAATGTTAATAGACACGCAACACTTCGTCAAATAACTGCAGGAATCAATGTGGGACGTACGTGTCCGACAGGACTGTGCGGCGAAATTTGTCTTCCTTGGGCTATGACAGCAGAAGACCGACTCGAGTGCCTTTACTGACAGCACGACATCGCCTGCAGCGACTCTCCTGGGCTCGTGAGCATATCGACTGGTCCCTAGACCAGTGGAAAACCGTGGTGTGGTCAGATGAGTCACCATTTCAGTTGTTACGAGCTGATGGTAGAGTTCGAGTGTGGCGCAGACCCCACGAAGTCATGGACCCAAACTGTCAGCAAGGCACTGTTCAAGCTGGTGGTGGCTGCATAATGGTGTGGGCTGTTTTTACATGGCATGGACTCGGTCCTCTGGTGCAACTGAACCGATCATTGACTGGAAATGGTTATGTTCAGCTGCTTGCAGATCACTTGCAGCCATTCATGGACTTCACGTACCCACACAACGATGGGATTTTTATGGGTGACAATGTGCCATGTCACCGGGCCAGAACTGTTCGCGATTGGTTTAAAGAACATTCCGGACAATTCCAGCGCATGATCTGGCCACCTAGATCGCCCGACATGAATCCCATCGAGCATTTATGGGACATCAACGAAAGGTCCGTTCGTGCCCAAACTCCTGCACCATCCACATTTTCACAATTATGGACGTCTATACAGACAGCATGGCTCAATATTCCTGCAGAGGACTTCCAACGACTTGTGGACTCCATGACACGTCGAGTTGTAGCACTTCGCCGGGTAAAAGGAGGACCGACATGATATTAACAGTCATCCCATGACTTTTGTCACTTCAGTGTATAATAAGCATGAAATTATACCTAAACTGAATATAACCATCCTTGAGAATACAACCAACCTAGCTGGTTGCTGAAGGTGATCAGATATTAATATAGAATTGCCTATTTTAATAATTTATTTCGTAAAACTAGAATTTTCCCTACATTTTTTTTTTTTTGAAAAAAAAATCAATATTTCAAATTATGTGTGGTTTATTCATTATTGAGTATTTGCATCCATTGTATAACAGAATTTATATCCCAAAAAGGGATGATAAATAATCAAATTGTGTTTTGCTTTTCATGCACACAAAAAACATTGATGATTAAAAATGAATATCTGGATCTTTTCCTTTCTTAAAGCAGAAGCATAATATAGGTTTCAGCTGCTTGATATGTAGTTCGAATTTGCCATTCTCTTTATTTAGATGTTTGAAACAAAAATAATTTCAAAATTTAGAGAAACTTCAAAGAATCTTTACACTAATAAATTTACTGTAGTGTATATTACACAAGGTACAAATAATTGCGAAAAATATTCGGAATATTATTTTAATAATGGTCAGAGTGTTTCTGAGCTTGGATTTCATAACAAATTGAATCCATATTCATTTATTTATTTTTTCTGTCTATGATAGTAATAAGAAATCAAAGTAGAATTCATTAGAATTTGAAATCATGCATGTTCCTTTCGACAGATTCATATTCTAAAAAACATTCATTATCATTCTAATTCAGTAGTATAACCAGCATTAGATAGGTAAATAAACTAGTAACTCCAGTTTCATAGTCAAAATATGTGTTTTTATTTTACACTTCTGAAGTTTCATGAAAATAAGTCTTCACACATAATTTTTCACAATTTATTATGTCATTTGTCAATGCTTATTGTTTTTACAATAATACCATCTGCAAACACTTATTTTCTGAAGATATATTTTTAAATTCGAGTTTGCATGATATAATAACAATGCATAAATGTTTTTATGCACTGTTTATTTAATGTAACACAGATTACCAGAGACTTAAAGAAAAAAGAAAAGCACTGCATTATAATTAGGGAAATTGATGTGTATGTCCTGGTGTGTAAGCTTTAATCAATCTGCGTCACTTTTTTTCGAAGTGATCAGAATATCTCTGCAATGATGCCAAATCATATTTATGACATCAACTCTTTCACCCGACTGCATATGCTAAAACCTTCAAATTTTTGTCTTTAGCTATTATCCAGAAATTCCCAATAATATGTGGATTTTGGGGAGAGAAAGATTACAAATGTCCTAATGTGCAGATGAAATTACTGACCTTGTCTTAATTAAGACAGCATGTAAAGAAACCAGGTTAAATTAATGGTGTGAGTATGAATTCAAAAGGCTGCATAGTGAAAAACCTCTGCAAAAATTTAGTACATTTCAACATCTTAGCCTCCCACCCTAAAAAAAGTAAGTACCTAAGTAAAAAATTAAGAAATTTTAATTAAAAATTAAGAAGTTTTAAGCTTTCCTGCTTAAAATTGCCTTCAGCATATCTTATATATTATGAGAAGCAACACATGAGAAGAACACAACATATCTTATAAGAAGCATTCAGAATACTTTTGAATGTAATAGAATAATAATTGACCCTTTTTACTTGTGTATTGATATGTTGGCAAACAATAGTTCTCAAAATTGAATCGAATTCATTTTGAATTCCTAGTAACAGTTATTGACTGATGTTTTGCTCCTATATTAAAACTTACAAGTTTTTCATACATCGTAATTAAATGTACTGATTGTCTTGATTAGCCCTATTATCATTTTCTTAGTGACTTGTGAGATCAAATTTTGCTTTGCAAGGAATCTAATAGTTTGATATATACAGATCAAACACTTCTTGCCAATTTCTTCAGGTTTTTCTTACTCTTTCTTGTCAACAGTCAGCTCTTTTTGAGGATTGCTTCTAATTGCAACAATTTTGGTTGAATAGTGCATTTGACTCACGAATTGAAACTTTAAGATTAATTTTACTTCAAGTATTAAATTTAGATGAACAGAGCTTTGGTTTATTTGATATGTTTATATTCTTAAATAAACAGCTATAATAGCAAAATAATGATACTTTGGAATAAGAGCAAGCCATACATACATAAAATATTTCTGCAGTTAGTCATTATGAAGCAAAAATAATTCCCTGGACTCTCTTTTTTATGATTAAAGACCACCACTTTGAACATATGAATGTTGACACTTCAGAGAAGTTAGTATTTGTATGCCAAATAATTTCCTGGCTTTGATGAATAAGCAACAATTACATATTTCCATTTATATGTTCATGCAATTTTCTGATATTGTCTAAGCTTCAGTAATGGATTGCACACAATATCGATGCAATGTCAATTTCTGTATCCATGCTTTAGTTTGGATAATAAGATATTATTATTACTCATTGTGAAATTTTGATGTCCCTCAAAAGTGTTGCCAATGCTACATCTGCTATGATATGTCTCTGCTTTAAGTGATAGCAAAAAATAATGACAGAACATTATAAAATTTTAATTCATGATTTTTTAAAATTATAACTATGAAAAACTTATAAATTTATAACTATGGAAAAAGTTCATTAATTCTTTAACTCTTATTAAATGTTTTTTAAGTGGATCAAAATTGCTTAAAAGCTAGCTATAAGCAATAAAAATAATTATGTATCTTAGTATATAAATATTTAATAACTTACTATATAAACAATTATGTAACTTAAAATTAAAATTAATTCAATATATTAAATTAAACAACTTATCCTTATACATTAATTCAGTATACTTCATTAAAAAAGTATACTTGCCTCATCTTTATTATTATCATCGATAATTTCATTATCTTCATTTAAGAGCACTTTTTCATAGCATTGTTTCTCAAGTTCAAGAGCAGCATAAAATATATCTTTCAATGTCACAAGAATTTGCGAATGCTAAAGAAACAAAACAGTAAAATATTAAATCTATTTCAAAGACTTTTTTTAAATCTGTAACCAGTGTCAATATTATAATGGCAAAAGAGGACTAAAAGATAATTTAAGCACAAATTTTCAAAAAACTAATTTTTTAGACAAAATTTTTTATGTTAGAATTAAATTTAATATTTATAAGATTTAAATTAAAAGTACCTGTAAAGAAGAAAAATTGAAGCCTCTCTCCATTTCATTTTCAAGAATTTGTATTTCTCTTTCTCTTATAACAATGCTTGTAAGAAAAACATCTTTACTGTTATTAACAAGTTCAATGCCCTATTAAAAAACATAAATAATTAAATCAACTTATCACATAAATAATTACTGTTAATAATTTTATAAAAAGAAAACCCAAATAATTTCCATAAATACAAAATTAATTTAACAAAATTCCAGAAAAAATATGCACATAATATATGTATTTTAGTTAAGTCCAAAAAATTTTGAATTCAAGAGAATATAAAATGATTATTTAACCCTTAACTGGGGAGAAGAAATTTTAGGACTTAATTGAGGAGGTGTGGTCTACAAGATCCCATTTCATTTATACTCAAATTAAATTTTCTAATGAATGTGTTAGTATGAAAACCTGCCAATATATTTTGAAGATATTGCTAGCGATCTCACAGACCGCATATATCCAGTTAAGGGTTAAGTGTAAATACGAAAAGTTATAACTTCATTTTACTTAAATAAAAACACTGCAAACTCAAAAGAAAATCATTTTCTAATTCTATAACAAAATATGGAAGATCACCATGTTTTAAAAGCATTTCTATGTCATGGTTATCTTAGTTGCAGAAAAATTATTATTTTTTAAGGTATAACATTACAGCATATTTTTTAAAGAGAAGTCCACACACCATTTAAAAAATATTGAAGATAAATAAAATTATACTAGTTATAAAAATTTAGAAATCATGCAAAATTTATTTACTGCATTATTTCAATTAATATTATGAGCAAAAGTTATTTTTTCCTTACATTTTCCTTCTAATAATGTTTAAAATTATACAAAATAGATAGCAATAAAAACCAAGACTGATGTCAAGTAAAAATCCAAAATTCAAATTTTTATTTCTCTTTCCATATACAAATATTCTTATTATTTGTAGTTTGATGTTTCTTTAAATAAGCAATCTTGTTTTATTACAAATAATTTCTGAAATACATTTATAAGTAGTCACTCAGGCAGTCAACTGGTTTGTTGGGAATATTCGTTATTTTGATTTTAGATATAACCTCATTATGATTTCTTTATAATGTATATTTGATTTCTTTAGATATAACTTCATTTTTATGTTTCTAAAAAATTGTCTGATATTGTCTGTCCTAAAAAAATTGCCTATTAAAGTCATTTCATTTTAAATCTTTTATTATCATGTGAGAGTATGATGCTGTTTATGCTCAATGTTTCTGAAGTGATTGAAGTCTCAAAATGGGTAGGAAAAATATTGGCAACATATCCCTTTTTTTATTTTGAAGTCAGTTTTCACAGTATAGCCTTTGAAATATCTATAGACTGCTAACGTAGTTTTCTCTGGGATCAGCTTTCACTGCATAGCTTTTAAATTATCTATTATCTGCTGTTGTAGTTTTCCTCTTGGAGATCACAGTGTTATTGTCTGGATCATGCAAAGATTTTTAAAAACAATCCAAACAAGTTAAAATATTGTTTGTTTAATCAATAAAGTTTACTGGTTCAAGGATAATTCCAACTAATAAAAATAAGATTATTAGAAAATAATGCAGATGGTTGTCACATTGGGGATTTATCACCAACTAAATCTACAACTTGATTACCAAACTACACATTCTCTGAATTCCTACAAATTATCTTAATTTGTCATTCATAAGTTTAAAATGGTTTGAAATAATCACAAGACTATCAGATTACACGGGTTGATATTTACAAAAACAATGGGTTTTTTTCATCTGAAACTCGGTCAAGCTCTAAAACTTTGTTTGGCAGCTGGAAAAATCAGAAATGAATGTTCAGAAAAATTATCATTATATATATATAAAAAAAAAGAAACAAAAATGAAGGGATTTATAGAGGTCTTACAATTGTTTCAAAATGGTTTAAATTGGTTAATGACAAAAAATAATTAAGACAAATAATAATTTTAAAAAATAATAATAATCTCACAAGATAATTTGAAATTTGCCCTAGTAAATTTCATTATTATTATTGCATTGTTTTTTTTTTAGTATGCACATTTACCTTTTTTTAATGGAGATCAGTTTATAACATTAAAAGAATATTACCACTGTAAATATCTGCTTCATCTATCTTCTAAATTTCATGACATTGAAATTGAACTTTTTTTATTTACCTTTTAAATTACCCACATATTAACAAAATCTTTTTTCTTTATATTTACTTTAATATTTTATATAACTTTAATCTTTAGATAAACCTTAATCTTTTTTAAGCTTCAAAGAATGGAATAAAATTATATATTTGAATATAAATCTTTGATTAATGATATCAATTAAACATTTGATAAAATAATTAAATAAAAGTTTGAATTCCAAACCAACAATGCAATCTATGATTAAAAATTAAGCAAAAAATTACCAAAATTTATTAAAAAGCTATATAACAAATTCACTGGAATCATTACAAAGGCAATTTTTTTAAATTCTAAAATGGTATAAAATCAACTGCTTAATAATAATTTTTCATGAAATTACTGTGGTAGAATGACAAAATCCAGCTCACTTTTTAATTATTTAAAATTCTAATTAAATTATCAAAAAAATCATTCCAAAATTGTAATTTTTACCCTCCAAGATAAATTTGTGCCAAATTTGATGGCTATAGCATATCCTCGGTCATATTTCTTACTGACATATTAAATATTACGTTGTACAAACAGATGATTGAAAGTTTAATATTTCTAAAGAATTTACATTCAAACAAATGTTTTCAAATCTTATTCACTTATTTAATAGGCATTTTTTTTATTAAATATAAAAGTGAAATAATTTTATTTAAAATAAATCATACAATGTGAGTTGATCAAACAATATTTGTCAGACATTTACATTTTTTTTTTTTCATTAAATAGAAAATATTTTTACTGTTTTTAAGAAAAATAAACATATCATAACAAGCCACCTTATTCATTTTTGCTGTGAGAGTTATGATGATTTCAGTCTTTTTGTATTCATGCTGGAACATGATTTCATCTGCGTATTTTTCCCCCAAAACCGTACTAAAACTTTTTTAAGTGCCAGCAATGCTATGAATATGGATTTGGGCAAAAAGTACTTTCAAAGGGATTTGTTCCCCTTTATACATCTCTTTGTAACTTCTCACTAGGTATTCATAACTTTATAGTTTTCATTTAATATCTGTAGCAATTAAGATAAATGTATAACTATTAGAGGATTTATTAAAAGCTATTACAGGATTATAAAAATTCTCTTAATATTAATAAAAGGAAGGAATAATGTTTAAAAAGTTACTGAAGCTTAATTAGTGAAGACAGAAGATGAGAAATACAAACAAAAATACATGGAATATATAAATTGTATAAAATAAAAATGCATAAAAATGTTTACTTCATTGTCAAAGTCCTCCACATCAGTGGCTTCCAATAAATCTAAATTATTTATTAACTCATCGAATTCCTTTTTACGATTTCCAACTGCATCTTTAAGAAGCTTAAAGCAAAGTGAAGACACCTACAAACAGAAAGTCAATTAACTTTAGAAATGTTTTGATTCCATGTTTGTTTAAACTTTATACAATTCCTCAGACAATGCACCCAAATATATCCTATTAAAATTTGAAACACATGCACCATAGCACATTGCATTAAAATGTAGCTACATATGCCAATATACTGTATTTGGTTCCCTATGTTTTCAGGGTATTACAACTTTACGCATATATATTTTTTTATATGATGTTGTTGTCTGACAATCATTTTTATTTTAAAATCTAATTAAACTATTGTTAAACTGATTTTACATCCTTACAAGTTCTTTTTACAGATTTACAACATATGCTATAATACTTAATGGATCTTCAGAAGATGTTGGAATGATTTCCTCTTCATTTCTAGTGTCCTTGTCAGATTAAACATTATAAATCAAATCTTCAATTATTCATATTTCAGATGTAAATTTTTGTAATTATTAAAATTAGTACTTGCTCTCAGATATTTCCCTATTCTTTTCATCTATATGGTTTATGTAGAAACCTATTATTTAATTAGTTTTATTGTACAGGGGAGAAAAAGAATGTAACCATTTTTATTTGATCTCAAATAAGAAAGTTTTATGGACTGGAACATAACTGAATTCTTACATAGCAACAAGTGCCTTACATTATTGAAATTTCATTGGCACAAGTGCTACATCATAGAATCCTTACATTGTTATAAGCATCTTTAGTACTGAAATGAATAGAAATGAATATATATATAAACCAAGGCAAATAGAAATTACCACCAAAACATATATATAAAACCAGTAAAATATAGAAGCTTCTTAATATTATAAAATTATACAATACATACTGAAATTCAATTTAAAACAATTGAAAATTTTACAAGAAATATAATATAAAATTGAATGAAGAAAATATATATGAATCAAAAGATTTACATATATTTCTCATTCTCATGTGGGAAAAAATTATATTAACAACATTTTGGCAATAATTGAAATAATAACTACTTGGCTTAAATTCTGATAAAATAGATAAATAAAATTCAACAAGAAAAAAAAACTACATAAAGACTCAAACTCAACATGCAGCTAAATTCAGGAAATGAATAGAATAATTTTAGATATGAATAATTTCTTAAAAATATATTTTTTTAATACAATTCATTCCATTATGCTTAATTTATATAGATTTTTATAACATATAATTAAAACAATAATTAAATGCATAGGATGTTAATTCATATGAATATCTTACATTGTTATCAACATAATCTTCTCTTTCCTTCAATTTTAAAATGTTTCCTTCAATCTCTTGAATTTCAATCTTTTTCAAATTTACTAAATCTTGATATAATTCTTTACATAACTGCAATTCAGAAACCTGTGAAAAGTATTTATTGAAATTTTAATAATTATTAACGATTAAAAGTATTTAATGTACAAAATTATTTTTATTATTTATGCAAATAAGGTCGATTTTCAAGAAAATTATTTTTAAAAATAAAACATGAAAAATTAATAATTATGAGAAATCAATCAAATAAGTACTGTGCTGCTGGTAGTGATGAAGTTTCATGATTTGCCACAATATGTAAAGCTCATAAAGCAGCATAATCTATCCAAAAAACCTATACAACAACAAAAATTGCATATATGCATCCATTTATTGAAAAATACCATTCACAAATATCTAGCACTCTTTAATCAGTTCTTTATTTGTAAAATAAAATGTCTTAAATCTTATTTTTTTTTTTTAATTTTTAGGTTAACTAAAATTTTAAATCAATCCTACAAAACCAAGAGTCTTATATACATACACAAACTTTCCATAGATAAGTCAGTGTATTTAAAATAACATGGAAAGGTATCAAGAACATAAATCAGAATTTCAACAGTTTTTATTTCATATGAAAACTCATGACAACTGCCAAACAGCTCTGATTTAAATACATTGGATCTAAAATTCTTCAATCCCATAAAATGTTTGCAAAATAAAACTTGCAAATATGATTAATGAATGTGTTGAAAATGTAAATATTGAATTAGACAATGAAGCAACTTTTAACACTTTTGTAGCGTTATATATAAGAAATTAAATAAGTTAGTTTATAGAAAAAAATTCTTATAAAAAATATATTGATAATACAAAACTCTATTGTTTATTGAACTATTGGATTTCATGAATCCAGGGATGGCCATTGAGGAAGGGGGGGGGGAGTGCTGCAGATGCTATGCATAGAGCCCTGCACTTAAGGGGCTCTAACCTGATCAAGAACTGAAAAAGTGTTCTGAATGATAATAATGGGATAGAAAGAAGAGGGGAAGAAATTTAACTGAAACAATTATTGGGTTTTGAAATATACAAAGTTTATTGATAGATTACAGTTTAGTGAAAGTGTGCAACATATTATAAACAGAAAGTATGATCATTTACAGCACCCACTAGATTAAATTGCATATATTGCTTTTATAATTCGTATTATAAAATTAATATTATTAGATCTAATCATGACCATGCCAAGAAAGTGTCCCTCTGGATTTGGTTTCAAAAAAAGAAAATTAGCAGAAAAGAAATAAGAAGAAAAGTTCAATTTTAAAAAGTCATGAGTAGATCTATTTTCTTGTCTATGAAGGGAATTTTGGCAATGGCATCACATTGACTGAAGGCATTGCAATACAAGCTTCAATTGGTGAAGAAAGTATCACAAAACTACACAATCTTGTAATGAAAGCATTAAAACTATTGAAAGTGTTGAAATTTTTTTGAAAAACTATTGTTTATACACATATAGTTAAATCTAAAAATAAAGATGAAAATGATAGCAAATGCAGCCAAGTGCATATAAGTGATAAAGATTTATGATCAAACATTATAACGTTAGTTTAAAATATTTTGTTTTAGAAACAGACTTGTACAACACAAAGGAATTTTTGCTAAGAATGCTGTAGGAATATCATTTTCTCCTAACTACTTTTTTTTATAAAAAGTTCCAAATGATAAAATGCAGCTGGTTGATGTATTCTAAAATCTTCTATTTTCTATACACTCTTTTCCACACTAAATAAAAAATCTACACAATTTATAGGTATCTATAATAATTGGAAAAAGTTATCAATTGTAACTCAAGATTCTGTGTATTTTATTTGTCATTTAATTCATTTATTGCATGGAAAGAATTACGGAAACGATTAAATTTATGTTCCACAATCAATAAAACAAATCAAGTTAATATAAATAAAGAAATGGAAAGACTTATATTACTATTTCAAAGAATTGTAGATATGATTCTATTTTTAGCATGAAATAATCTTCTACTTTGAGGAAACTACGCAATAATAGGACTACCTAATAATGAAAGAAATTTTAATTTTAATCAAATTATTAAATAAATACAACTTTGTGCTTATGGTTATATAAACAGAATAAAAAAATTCTAAAAATAAAATTGTGCATGATTCAGCAAATACGTTACAAGAACAAATTATTCCTGCATTAGGAAATGAAACTTCTAAAGTAGACATATATTACAGTATCCGAATATATTCTACTTTTGATATTTCCCATAAAAAATAAACTTCTGATTTTATTAGGTATGTAAATTTTAGAGAGAAAATATTAAATATAAATATGTCATTTACAACATTCATAGAAGTAACTAATGTGATTGGAGAACTAGCAAATGCTATACAGGAAATATAAAGTGAGCTTCATTTAAATTTTATGGTTACAGTGGATATGCATACAAAAACATGAAAGGGAGTTATAAAGATTTAGAATCTAGAATAAATGCTCTAAATCCTCATGTAATTTATGTCTTGCCTATAACACTCTTTTAACTTATTAATTTGTCACACCACTTTGAGCAGTATATATTGCATTTTTTTAACATTCTAATAATTTAATTGTTGTTGCATTTTTTAACATTATAATTGTATTTTGTATATGCTTATTTTCCATATTTACAAAATATGGGAAATTCTATAAAAACATTTAAACATTAATCTGAAACCATTATGCAACACTCCTTTATTCAGATTTTAAAAATATATATCCTCTTACCTGTAATAGAAACACTAAATTCTTTGAATATAACAAGTGATTTGAAAAATTTTAATTTATGATCTGTAACAAATTTCATAACTATATTATTATAAAATTATAACATTTACCGTAATTTCAGAAGCATTAGGAAATTTGGACATTATATCTTCTATTAAATTATGCCTTTTTTCTAATCTTGACAAACTCAAGTCATAAATATCTTTACAATACAGAAGAACATCTGGTGCCTAAAAAGAAAAAAAATCATAAATATATTGTCAACTATAAGTAAAAGTTCAGGTAAAAAATCTTAGAATGATTTTATATAAGTTACAAATTTAATAAAAGAACAAAATTTAAATAAAATTTGTAAAAATTAATAAAAAAAACTGTTGAAATTAAACATCTATTTTTAAAAATTTTCTCTCTCCAACAGATAACAATGAGAAAGATTATAATAAGAAGAATATATAATTATTATAAGAAGTTATCTTCAAAGTTATATACTTTTATTCGATCAAATTAGCAGTAAATAAAAGTTTAAATTCTACTTACTGCAAATACAATTTGATTTTCTGCATCACTTAATTTTGAAAGATGGGATTCAATATTTATAATCTCTCTTAAATGCATTTTAGCAGTTACAACAAGGAGCTTTCTTGATAGGATAACAGCAGCAGTTTCCTATAAAATAAAATTTTAAACAGAGATACTAAAAACTTTGAACACTAGAAATTCTTATACTATTAAAAGCACAACAGATTTTAACAGATAATAACAGAAACCCTTTCCTGTTAGCAGTTAAACCCTTCCCCATAAGATTAATTTTCATATCTTTGAGCATAAACTAATAAAAACTAAAACACAGACATATTAAACAAAACCATTTGTAAACTAAGACAGTATATAATTTAAAAACATTAAACTCCTTGATTTTTAAAATATGCATTGTATAACAACTGTTACAGTATTGTCAATTATTTTACATTACTGACAATTTTTGAAATGTTTTCTATATAATCTATAAAGCTTTTAAAACTTTTTAAAGATTCACCTGTTAACTCATTACCAGTATTATTTTTTCTACTGTTGAATTAGATGCAACCTTCTTATTCAGAAATGTGATGTATAGGTGTTTATAAGTGTTCTTTGAAATGTTTATGAATTGACAAACATTTTTGCATGAATTAAAATGTCTGAATGACTTGATTTTGGAATGAGCTTAAAATTACAATAATTCAATACAAAAGTTGTGCTTGGGCACTAATATAAAAGGGTTAATTTTGCAATACTACTTTTCAAACAGGTCAAAATCTTTATGTATAGTTTTTAAAAAATAATCATTTTTTTAGAATCATATATTTTTGTATGTTGTTTTCAAATAAAGTTTTTTTAATAACTGTTCTAGATATAATTCTTGCAGTCAATATTCATTTTCTCCAATTAATACAAAATCAAGAATAATGAATAAGGCAAGGCGACAGGATATCTCTTTATCATCTTTTAACATAACATGGTAATGATTTATGTTAAAAATGTTTATTTAAAATTTAAAGACATTAAAATGTGATAGACATTGCAACATCATGAATGCACAGCTCCCTTACACTTTTTTTTAATCTTATAAAGTAAAATTTATATTATATTGACATTATATTAAAATTTATGTTACATTAAAGCATTAAAAATGTGATTTTCATTAAATAATTATAGCAAACTTTTGAAACAAGACTTACTTCAGATGGCAATCGATCTTCTCTAAAATGAAGACCACTTATGAGATATTTAAGTTCATTTACTTCTTCTTTTCTTGTCTTGAGAGCGTTCAAAAAGTATTCTTTACACTTTTCAATTTTATTTAAACCCTAAGACAGAAAAAATTTGGTTTTGGATACGGCTTCAAAAAAATAATTTTCAAAGTTAAAAATCTAAAATATAAGCATACCTCAGAAATTTCTAAAACACTTTTTGAAGCAGGTACAGAAAACTCTTCAAAAATATTTTCTTTTGGTTTTATTTGCACAGATTTTAAAAACTGCTTGCTTCCTATATTAATCATAGATTCCTAAAATATTAATATATAAATAAAATCAAATTCAATATGGGTCAAAATGAAATGATACAAAATAAATCAATTTGGGCAATTTCATTATGTGAGAAAAGATAAACTGAAGATATAGCTGGCTTTGATTCATGCATAAACATACAATAATACATAAAATGTTATAACAAATACACATTGAGATACACATCCAACTTTTTCGCAAATAGAATATTAAAAAAATTACTATTAATAATAACTACATATGTTAATATAGATAAAACAGATACAAAAAAAAATCTTTCATTTTTTTTTTTTACTATAAAATACAAAAATTACCTGAATTTTGCCAAGAAAGTAATAATAAATACCTTGAAGCATAATTTAATCAAATAATGTGTCACAGCAGAACATTTAAAAATCTTGAATACCATTCAAATAGACTTAAAAGTATCCTCTTTAGAATGGTGCTACCAACATTCTTAATAGGTAGAAAAATCAGAACTCATATTCAATACTCAAGCTTCTTCACACTGTTTCTATTCTAAATCACAACATATAATTAAAATTTTTCAAACTCAAATGACCTACTATTATTTACATATTACCCTCTGCCACAAATGTTTCTCTTTTTTAGCAACATGCATTTCTTTTAAATGCTGTGGGTTTTTTCGAAAAAGGCTATTCTGTTACCTGTTTTTCACCTCATTTGCAAGCTCTTTCTATTTTCTTGCCATCATTGGCAAAATAACTTTATCAAAACTTTCATTTTCCAGAATTACATCCTTTAATTTTATAACTTTGCAGTTATTACTAATAATTAAAGCTCGATTCAATCATTAACTCATGAAAATCGATTTTTTTTAGGTAACGTGCATCATTTTCAAATTAATCTCAAAACTACATAAATACAAAATAACAGAGTTGCTGAACAAGGATTTTTGTTCTTGAGTATTATCCACAACTTGATTCCCGAAGTGTGGTACATTTAATGCAGCAATCTACTTTCATTTATGATGGAAATTACATTAATATGCAGTTTTGGCGATCTATATCATAAGGGAGCCAATCGGTTTAAGCAGAGAAATTAGCAGATAGGCAGCACATGCCCTATATCAAATCAGTCAGTCTTTTAGCTGATTGATATAACATAGGGCTACAATGTAAATAACAATATTATTCACCGAATCTCATGCACATAATCAGTTATGTTTTGGAAAGTACATTTATATGCATGTGAATGCATAAAGAGACAGATGATCAACTTACAACAGACCTATTAGTCTGTTTGCATGATAAAGAAAACTTTAGTTTACAAACTTTTATTCAAAATTTAACAGAAATCTACAAATTTATTGCTATGACACGATATTAAATTTTGTCGAACTCACAGAATTTTTGAGTTGCTATGTTCATGGTTATATATCAACTAGCAAATGTTGTGTATCAACACTTTATTTATATGCAAAAACTAGTTGCAGTAAACATATGCACATGAATTACTATTGTCAATTTAATAAATGATGTTCAATATTGCTAATATTCAACAATAAAATAATTAATGTAGAGAAACATATAGAAACAAGTTATAGTAAGCACTGAAAATAACCTCACATAGTTTAACATAAATATATGTTATCCCTAAGAAGGAATTATTTTTTCTGCATCTACGTATGCAAAGGGCAGTGAAATAAAAAGGAAGTAAATAAGAAATATAAATATATTTTCCCTTTCTTATTAGTATTTCCCTATACAGAAACCAATGCTTTTTCAAAGACTTCCAGATTTATCGCGATCCTGTCTCAGATGAACAATCAAACATCACAAAGTAAATTCAATCATATATTCAGAGAAATCTACTATGATTCTGTATTCTGTAGAAATTTTATTTTTTCCTCAGAAAGAAAAAATAAACCTTCAGACAAAAAAATAAAGCTTTATTGAGATGTTTACAAAAAAATCCTTAAAAATATTCAGTTATAAGGGCTTATAATAATACTATGTATCTATTTATTTTCTTTTAATTTTACAGTTTATATTATATGTATATATTTAAAGAAATTAAATGATTAAGATTCTGATAATATTCAAGAGGGAATAATAATAAGTGTATGTATTGTATGATGTTTAGCATAAAAGTGAAATCAGGCAAATAATAGCAACTTTGCTATCAGAAAATAAATCATTATCACATGTAAATTTAATAAAGCTATAAATGATTAGAGTAATGTCTTTTTTGATATATCCGATTGAACACATACAATCAAGAAAAGTGTAGGGAATAACTGATATTTTGATGATTTTTTCATACACAATAAAATTCAAGTTTTGTATGATGGCAAATAAATGTCATTAGTGAAAATATACAAATTAACTTATTACCTTTGGTTGTATATTTATTCTTTCCTCATTTTCAGCAAAAACTAATGATTCAATTTTTTCCTTTACATAATTAATCTCCATTTCTATTTCTTGATGAACATCACAACAAAACTTTTCAAGAATTTTAATTGCTTCTCCAATCTACATTTAAAATAAAAATTATATTTTTAATGAAGAAAAATAGGCATTAAAATGTTTCAATTTTAAATCCGACATTTTAACATAACTAACATAAACATAATTAAATAATTTCATATAATTTATAAATAATATTCACATTTAATTAAGAAATTTAATAAGGTGATATTCAGCAATATAAAGCTTTAATTTGCAAATCAACTAATTAAATGTTCTAGCCAAATAAACTCAAATATCATACTATTTAAATTATATATATTAGTAGATCCCCTTTAAACAAGCCTAATAAAATGCTGCAAAAAAAAATCTGTAACTTTATATTTACCATACCTATAAATTTTAACAAAAACTACAGATTCAACCTAGAGATTGAAAATTAATGTTCATAAATAATCAAAAATAAAGAATTTTAAAAATTTATATTTAAAGCACAAATATTCTTTGTTTATATATGTACTATCATGGAAAATCCATCTGGCGAAGGTATGATGAACAACCTCACAAATACAATAACAAATTTTAACTCTATTTCAAAAGAATGCATGAAAATACAGGTTGCAAAATCCAGCAGAAATGTACACAAAAACATTAAAAATAGCCCATATACATGCAAATAGAAAATCATTACAAAACAGTAACAACATTCCAAAGAGAGAATTCAGTTGACTAACTTACAGGTATATATGCCATATGCCTTTGTTTTTATAGCTCCCATAAAAGGTATTAAAAGATCTAGAGGAACGGGGAAACATATTTTGGCTACTGATATATGACAACTGCACAAGGAAGCAATATTACAGATTATTATTCTAATAAAATATTATATGTTAACTTTTATTAAAAGATAAAACACTAATTTCAAAATCATAGTACAAACACAAAAAATATTAAATGAGAATCTTTAGTACCTTATACCTCAATGCAGCATAAATACCAATAGGTACATAAACATAATCATTATGATATGCATTTGCATTAAATTACAATAATTTCATCAGATAGAATTTCTGTTGATATGAAAATATTTATAAGTCGGTTTCATTTAAAAATTGCATTAATGCAAACATTTTTTTAACAGTAATATAAAAAAAAATAAGATAAAATTAATTTTTCATCATTGCTAATTAATTTGATGAACCTCTGTTATCTTTGTATCAAATCTTAAATAACAGATGTTCAATAAATTAGTAAGTTTTCTATAAGCACAAGTTATTGTACTATATCTCTATATGACATTGTTTGATAATCAGAATACTGGCCAATATTGCAAAGATATTATTGGGCATTTAGGGCAAATAGGATTAAAACCAACATCCTAAAATTTTCTTAGGATCTTCTAAAAATTTTTTCATAAACTTTTTAAATTAGAATTTTTCCCAAATGGTAGTATAATTTTTTTATCAGGCATATCTTGTAAATAGTTAGAAATAGGACAGGATAACTTGATGTTTTAAGATCCATATGCTTTGCTATGACTCTTGTTTTGAGGTTTATGTGTATATGTAGCAAAACCAAAAGGATTTTCAAAAGTAGAAAAAAATTAATTAAAATATAACTTACTGATTCATCCGTGACATCACTGCTAGTTAATTCTGATGTTTTGTCTTTCAATAGCTCAAGTTTGATTTTTCTGTCTTCCAAAACAGATTTAAATTCATCAGAATATTTTTGGAGGATTTGAATAACCTGATGAGCAAATATAATTTAAATACAAAATAACTGCAAAGGAATTCATAAGTATAATAGAATTGATTAGAGGAAATTTTATAATACATTATTCAAATAAATTTTTTATGAAACTAAGAGAGTAAAATAATTTGGGAAAAGCATGAGTTTTTCACACCTTTCCTTTAACTTCTTACTCATTATAAAACTTATTTTTATTACATAGTGAAGAAACATTGAGTTCAAATTTCTTGGTTTTGACAGATTATTTCAAAATTTGACACAAATATAAATTTAGATATGAAGTCAACATACTATAAATTATTTGTTTTTTTTTTAAGTAATAATGTAATCAACAGAAAGACTTTCCATTTACCAATTACATTTAAAACCCTAATGCATAATTTTCAATTTTGGAGTAAAAACTCCAAATTATTGCTTCATTTTTTGAATTATCTTATTCACATACAAACAAAATTTCTTAGATTGAAGTATACAACATAAATATTTATCAAAATTCTGAGGATAATTTTTGATAATTACAATACTTTTTTTCTTCGTTTTATGAACACTGATCCGTCTATGGAATGAAGTCTTATTTTTAAGAGGCAAATTGCTAATGCAACTACTGCGTATCAGTCTGAATGGAAGGAGCTTTTAAAAACTGCCAAGCAAGAAAAAATGACAAAATTCTTCAAACCATTGCCTAAGCCTTAAGATAATTAATCAAAATGTTCAAAAACTTCGATTAAATTGATTTATATATATATATTGTCATTTAGGAACATATTCCCTGTAAATTAGTATTCCATATTCACAGTTTCTGTATTCACGGCATATTTATGGAACATATACCTCGCGAATAAAGAGCTTTTATTGTATATATATATATATATATATATACACACAGAGTTTTTTTTAAAGTCTTAAATAGTAATGTAAAAAATGTATTCTTATATTCCATAAGTACAGGTGTTTACAATTACTGTTTCACTTCAAAACAGCCCCTAAAGGAAAATTATTTAACAACATATTATCAAAGTAGTTTTTATCAACAAAGTAGTTTGCAGAAGAACATGGAATTTTACTTTCTGCAAAGAAAGAAAATTCAAAAGCTCCATGCTACCAGGTAATGGTACTGCATGCAATACTGTAAACGAAACATGCCAAAGTGAATTTAAAACATTTTGAAACCTTTCGAAAAAGAGACCTAGGTGGAATTATGAAAAGCCACAAGAGTTCATACATGGCTTATGGTAGGAAAAATGCAAAATAGAAATATCCAAAAATATTTTAAGTGTCGTTCGATATTTCAACTATCAAATTCAGCTTTCTCATCTTATTATTATGAATGGAGAATGTCTAAAGCCATGCAGGACTGTTATCTTCTTATTATGCATTAATATGAATGTGACAGCAATGAACAAAGTATAATACTATAAAAATACACCAAGAACCAATGGTATTGAAAGGTTTGAGAAAAATGAGAGCCAGGTTTGAAAATAAAGTTTTATAATCTATTGTGCCTGATCAAAGAAAGAAATTTGTTGCTATCGGAACTAAAAAGATTGAAATATTAGAAACAGAGGAAGCAATAATGGAAAGTATACACAATGCAGGCAGTATAATTACTCTTGATAAGGGAATGTATAAACCACTAAGTAATGTAACTAAAAAAATTTGTAAAATGCTTCTGCACTATCCATACAAAATTAAACTTATTCAAGAATATTAACAACTTTTTTTTTTTCCTTTATAGCCATTTTATACTGGAAATTTAATTTTTAAGGATCATGTATATCATATAAAATTTGAATATAGATGAAATAAAGAATGGGAAAAAAACAGTTGCAAAATTCTTTAGTTAAAAAATTTTTAATACCTGCTTCAATATTAATCATTTTTGAAATTATTAATTTTTTGAATCTGTAGACTAAATTTAAGTCATCTATAGACATTATAACTTGAATAAAAAATTCCACAGATCCATAAATATTTAAATTTTTCAATAATTAATAAATATCTAAATAATCAGGCAATAAGAGAAATAAAAATTAAAGCATTAAGGGGTAACATGACCAAATATAAACATCCAAGTGAAAAAAAAAAAGTAGGCACTCTGCAATTACATTAAAAAAAATTCCCAAAATATATAAAATTATTTCACAAACTAAAAAAAGAACAAAATAACTAATTAAAAAATAATTGGAAGCAAACCACAGACCTTTATTTGAAGAGGATCTGAAGTCTTCTTTTTTGTTAAATAGTCATCTGTTCCTTTGGTATCTACTTGCTAAATAAAAATTATAAAGAAAAATGTATTTTCCTAAAATGATTTCAGTGCTTTTTTCATTAAATCTTGAAATTTTTTATTAACTTATAATTTTTATTATTTGTCTAAATATGAACAAAAGGTTAAAAAAATTAATCAAATAAACATTACAATATATCTTTCCTTTTTATATTGCAAACAATTATTTTCTTTTTAAATTTTTACAGTTTTTTATTAAATTCCCTTTTTGAAATAAATTCTAAAATGTTTTTATTTTTAAATATTTTGTTACTACTTATTTAGAAAGTTATGTAATATTTTATTGATTATTTAACTAGAATGCTTGGGACATATTATGATTTCACTTAAAGGAAAATTATTTTTAATAATCATCAAAGCTTTTAACTGAAATTTTCTAATATTTCATTCTTCTAAAAATTAGAAACAAACAGAGAGAAAAGAAACTAAATAATTGCAACAAAAAATTTGAATATTTTTTTCGCACTAAGTTTCACACACCTTTTTGAAATAACTTCATTAACTTTTTTTCTTTTCTTTCTTTCTTTTTTTAAATTTAGGGGAAAAGGTAGCAAGAATGTAAACAAGCAGAATAAACTTTTTTTAAAGTTAAATGCAATAATTGGATCTCTACAAAGGATAAGATGAAAATATACCATGTATTAATCCTCTACCATGCCCGAAATTCATGAATCTGTAACTCCACTGTTTAACATTACAGTAAAATTATTTCTTACATTTTTTGTCGGTTGATTTATTAAAGTTTTATTTTAAATTTCAGTGAAACTACTGATAAATTTCAGAAATAATTTTTTATTAAACTGCTTTCATATAGATGTATCTAATTTTTTTATACTTATTAATGTATGTATATTCCATTACATAATTATTTTTATTCTAAACGTAACGTTCATAATTATTTCTTTTCTAAGAAATTATGCAAATTCTTAGTTAAATTAATCAGCTATGAATTTTTTTTAAAACTTTTTACAAATTTTGTACAATTCTCTAATAATTAGAAATAAATTCAAAAACCTCAGCTTTTTTCTTTCGCAAATGCCTCTTAGCAGCTTTAGCTTTCCTTTTCAGGGCTTCTTCCTCTTGTTCTCTTTCTATAAGTTTCATTGTAACAGCTGTTGTATAAAGATCTTGGATCCTAACATTTAATGTAGATTCCTGCAGAAAAACAAGACATTTTTAATATTTCATGAAGAAATTTGGTATACTGAAAGGATTTACAATTTATTTCACTCATACCTGTGTTTCAAGACAAGTTGGTGTAACATCACCACAACATCCTTCCAACCACCAGAAAATATTTTCAACCAAATTAACCCTTTTCTTTAAAGTCGAAGGAATTTCTCTCTCTTTCACTTTTAAATCTTGAGCAACATTCAGAAAGTTTTTCAGAGTTAAAAATACTTGAGAAGCCTAGATTAAATGAAGTAAGAAAATCAATCTTCTTCATTATACTCTTGTAATCAAAAAGTAATAAGAATGGTGGCAAAAAAAAACCTACGATAAGTTTTTGGTCAAAACTTATTACATCTCTTTCAAAGTATTTTTCGACTAAAATGTACTTCTGCCAACACTTTTGTCAAAACATGCCTTAGAATCGCTTTTATGAAGCCCTTTCAGAGCAGTAGTAAATTTCCTTTTCACAAACTAATAGAATTTGACAATTTTTAGTTAAAAATTGCCAAATAATAATCACACAATGAAGAAATGCATTATCATAGTGAAAAACCCATGAGTTATTTCTTCATAGTTATTGTTGTTTCCAACACTTTCCATGTTCAATAATGTCTCTAACTGCTAAACAGTAATCACTAAATAATAATTCTCTTATCTAACAGACATGTTGAAGATAAGACTATGGGAATGATCTTTGAGAGCATGATTTCTTCTATCTTCTTTTCATAGTTAATTCTACACAAACATTCTTGTTGCTAATATGCAGTTGTGTGAATAAATTTTAATACATATTTTTTGCTCAATTACATTCGCCATTTTGGAAAATCCATAATATTAACATCTTTATTTCAATAAAAATATATTTATTTTCAGAATATTAAGAAGCAAAACTTTTAAAAAAAATGATTACAGGATTTTATAGAAATTGTTAGAAAATCTGATAAAAGTTTACAGAAGATATCTACAATACATATATTTTAAATGAAGCATTCAGGACACTGTTTGATATCAGTATTAATTCCATTCACTTCATCTCTCTCAAGTAAAGAACAACCAACAACAAAAATGTTACCAAGTTTTACCCCAAAAAAGACATTTCTAATTTTTGAGGTATCTCCTTTTTTTAAAAAAAATAATACTAAAAATTACTTTCAACACTTGCTGAAATGTGTTTATGATCTGTAAAGTAATTCATTACATTCTTTTGACTCGTTAGTAGAAAATGGTGCTTCAGATAAATTCTCAACAACAAACAGAATGAATTCAACCATTTTTTGAGTTTCAGATGTTGAAATTGTAACTTAGTTCATATTATTAGTACATGATAAATGCATCAAAATTACATATTTAATCTTACGAATTCTATTGTATTTATATTTTTGATTAACACTCAAAAAAAAAAAAAAAATTTAACAGATAGAAATGATTCTTCATAGTAAACATAATTATATTTTTAACTTTAAAAAGTTACTACATATATTTATATAGCTATGTTTTTAAAACAAACCTTCATATTTAATTCTTCTTTCTTCTTTTGCAAAATTTCCAACAGAAAAGTTTCTTGCAAATATAAAACAACTTGCGTCGACTAAAAAAATAAATGTTTACAATAAATAAAGAATTACAATAGCAAATGAGTTTTTGCATATAAAATAAAATATTTATAAAATAAGACTTATACTTCACATATAGTAGTGAAGGCAAAAAACTGATGACCCTTTACATAATCTCCAAATACATAACCAAATACATGATTGTTAGTAAAATCTTGCGTAATATGAGATATTTTACTAAGAAAATGGTGGTGAAGAACATCCTGCAAAAGAAATATTTATTTCAAAAACCTTTATTCATAAAATTAACTTTTACAGAAGCACTTGTTGCTGAAGTAAACTGATATTAATGAATTATGTAATAATTGAGAAAGATATATTTTCATTGAAAAATACCCATAATCAAATCAATATCTATTTAACAATGAAAAAAATCACTAAAAAGAATAAAATTCCACTTATAATTAAGAAGCACCTCAAACAATAAAAATTACTCATTTAAGGAAATAATATGAAGAAAATTTTTAAGCACAGTTTTGATTTTAAATCAAAACGCATTACTGTATGCTGAAATAATGTATGCTTTTCAATATCTATCTACCTTATCTTAATGACTCAAAAATAACAAAAGAAAAGCAAAAAAAAATTTAATTCATATCTGTCAAACAGCAGAAAAATTACAGACCTGAAAAATAATTTTATAAAAAATCAAAAAAAAAAAAAAAAAAAAAAAAAAAAACTTAGAACAAAAGAAAAATTATAGACAAGATTCACAAAATTAACAAGTCATTAAAAATATTTAAAAATAAAAATTAAATTAGGTTTATATTTAACAAAAAATTACAATTATTTGAAATGTTTAGTAATTCCATTTTTATAAAAACAGC
Source organism: Argiope trifasciata (assembly GCA_026543055.1). NCBI lineage: Eukaryota > Metazoa > Arthropoda > Arachnida > Araneae > Araneidae > Argiope > Argiope trifasciata. The sequence continues at coordinate 2,589,764 of JAPMOQ010059770.1, forward strand.
TAAAAAATAAAACGAAAAATTTTCACATTGTACCTTAAGGTCTTTGTCTTGTATCTGAACACCCACAGGACTTATTTCCAGAATAACATCTTTTAAAGGTTTTCCAGCATTTAAGAATATCTAAAAACATTTTTAAGCATGAAAATATTAATTTTATTTAAAAAATCAAAAGTTAGATGTCAAATGTTAATAAAAGAGGCCCACTCATTAATATAACGAAATTTTTATGTTTACAAAAACACATATGTAACAAACTTCTTTTAAATTACATTAATGTTTTGACATTTATATAGAAAGTCTAGGAAATCAATTTTATTTAACACAGTTTATCAAAGAAGGATAAGATAATTAAAAAGGAGATATGTCAATAAAATCTAGATAAAGAAATGCAGAAATCAAAAATGGCATAGAACATAAAAATAAAGAAAAATTGGGAAAATATGAAGTCAAAGAGAGCAAATCATAAATCCTTATTTATGAATTTGAAAAGGAAAAAATTAGATTAGTTTGGATGAGTTGGTGGTTGTGACAAAAAAAAAAAAAAAAAAAAATGCAAGGCATAAAATAAATCTATTTTGATTTGATGAGACAAATGCAAATCAAAGTCTGCTATATCCGACTGAGTTTCACTCACTCATAATACTAAATTTGAAAACATTACAAAACAATAATAAGTAAAAAATAATGCACCAAGTTCAAAAGAATTCTGTTTATTACAATCCAATTATTTCTCTGTGATATGGTCTAAGCTTCATACTTTTTTTCTTTCTTAGTAAATACACTTGTCTACCTGGATTGAAAGTTAGCAGACAATTCATCAGAATCATGACTATATTCAAAAATATATTTTTTTATTAAATTTTATAAAACAAAAAAAGGACTTACTGATTAGACTACAAAAGTCAAAAGGATGAAATTTTAAAATTAATTTCGATATGTGCTACCCCCTAATCATTTTCAAAACTAACAAAAAATTATGATTACAGGTACCAAAGAATTCAAAAAATTTTCAAATTAAAGCTTTGCTTAAAATGCATGTGAAAGCAATCTCTTGTTTAAAAGCAAGATGATCATTCAATATATAAATATATTGTTACGAACCTGTAGTTTTGCTTTCCCGCGATAATACTGTCATCGTAAGGAAGAGAGTTTTACAGTAATGTGTATTGAATAGTGAATGGGTGTGACGTCAGAGTTCCCAAGGCTTGGCGACCATTTGGCGACTTGGCTACGAATTTGGCGACAAAATGGAAAGTACCCGAAACATCGAGAATTTTCCCGATCCGTCCACTAGGAGCCGAGATCCAGCTAGAACGCTCCTGATTGGTCCAGAAAATGTTAGCCCCGCCTACCACCGGTATATATAAGGAAGAGGGCTAAGTGAGATCAAATTAAACCAGGTTTTTTCAGTACTCAAACCTATCAATGCAGGTGTCCCACAAGGATCTAAGTTGGAGCCAGTTCTATTTTCTCTCTATATTAATGATATGCCCAAACAATTTAACACCATGTTGTGTTTATACACGGATGACACCGCAATACTAGCTAGAAATAAAAATCCAAATTACATAACCATAGCTCTTAACAGACACTTAAAATCCCTTGAGGAGTGGTTCATCACTTGGAAAATAGAAATTAACGCAAGCAAAACAGAAGCAATTCTCTTTAGTAAAAATAAACTTATTAAAAAATACCCCCCTCTTAAAATTAAAAATCAACTCGTCCCGTGGTCTAAGGAATGTAAATACCTAGGAGTCATATTGGAAGTAAACTTACTTGGAAACCCCATTTTAATTATACTATTAATAAGTTTCGAGACCTAACACGTAAATTTTTTCCCTTAATTTCTCGAAACTCCAAAATGAGTAGACAAAATAAAATACTTATTTACACCGCCTATTTGCGTCCAGTACTAACATATGCCTGCCCTGTGTGGGGTTATGCTGCCAGGAGTAATCTGAGACTACTTGAAGAATAACAAAATAAATTAATACGGCAATTCTGCAATATGCAATATTTCATGTTTAACACCAATATGTACAAATGCTTAGATTACTCCCCTTCAAAAAATTCATAGCAAAACTAGCAGATAAATTCTTCAACAACTTGGATTCTATAGATAATGTCACCATAGCTGAGATTCCTAAATATACCCCAGATATCAAAATCAAAAGACCGCGTAACATTTTACTCTACAAATAGCTTTTCCCCCACTTAATCTGACTTAAATTTAAAACTTAAACCCATGTTTAACTCCAAGTAATCCTGGACGGCATACCCCTCACCCTCACCCTGACAGCAACCAATCAGATCGAGTCCTGACACTCGCCACCTCACGCACCCACTCAGCTCCTCAAGACTATTTAAGCAGCTGCATCCTGAACTGCTAATCTCTGTGTTGCATATACTGACGAAGCCTGTGTCGTGTGTGAAAGCCCGTTGTGTCGCCGTCGGGAACGGAGCTGTCCCGAACTAAGGAGTAGTCCCGTTGTGCGAAGTAGTAAGTCGACAGTAGAGGCAAGAAGAGACAAAGGAATAGATCAGCCTGTTCTGGAGAGACCCAGGAGGTGTAAAGCGAATCCCTTAAAGATTCCCTCTCCGGCTGAATCCTGTCTAGCCGCTCTGTGGACATTGTCACTAAAGAATTTCTGCCTGTGGACTACTATCTGCAGTGTGCTGTCCTACGTGTTCATCTCGCCTGTAAATAGTTATCCTGTACATAGTTGTGAATATTTGTCGTCTTTGTGCTGTCCTGTCCTCGTCCTGGAAATAAACGTCTGTGTTCGTCAACTAAAGGACTGATCATTGTCTGTGTGATCCTCATCATCATCTAACACCATACACAACCACTATATACACAAGGTATAAAGAACCCGACGGATTTTTAGGATAATAGAAGAAATCCGTTACAATATATAATCAGAATGTGACTGGATAATAAAAGTACTAGATATAACAAAAGGTTTTATAACAAAAATTGTAGGTTTAACATCAAGCCAAAAACCATAAATATTGAATACAAAATAGATTGAAAATACTTAAGAGTAAAACTTAGCTATAATTTTGCTTAATTTTATGATCCTTAGATATTGTTTCATACAGGAAAATTGAAGACAATCCTTTGCTTTTCATGCTTTCATCATTAAATACAGATAAATTACTGCAAAACTGAAGAAAAATTTCTTATATTATCTGAATTACACTAAAAGAATCACTTTTCATTAAGTTGAGAAAGATTAACTCATATGTGGGTATTTAAGTGTAGGTTATATCAAGGCTAGCAAGAAACAGTTTATGAAGAGGATTCATGATTAACTGATTGTGTTTAAATTACATTAAACAAATGGAAGGCTTCAACATCATAGAGCCATAGATTTCCTCCATCAACAATTGGCTATTAGTTTCAGTCTTTAATGATATCAAAATTTATTATCCTAAATAATTACTCAGGGATCATAAATTTTTGGTGATATTGTTTCAGGTCTTACTCCTTCAATAGGCATTAACACATGTGTTTCTACTCATTTTTTTATTTAAAAAATATATAATATATTTTTAGAATTTTGAAAATGCATTATTTTTGTCTTTTGTCTAGGGTATTTTGATGCAAAATAAGAAATATTGAAAAAGTTTCTATATATATTGAAATACAATGAAAAAAATTTAAACTCACACCAAACATTGAGAATTAAAAATTTCAATTGTTGATGAGTCAATCATTTTTTTCAAAACTATAATAAGTCAAATATACTTCAGCTATTTTAATCTGGAGAATTTATATATTATATCTTGAATTTTGTGTTGCTATTTGAAAAAACTGAACTTGTGTAAACCTAACTATAAAGGTGGCAACTCCTTGCTTTGAAAATTATTTCATATACTTATAATGAATAAGTTTTGAGAGTGACAAAGATTCACTATGCAATAATAAGTTTTAGAATAACAAACAATATTCAAATATTTTTTATGGGAATGTATAAATATATTTTATGTCTGCCCTTTGTCTAAATAACATTTATATTTTAAATTCATTTTGCAATTAAGATACTGTTCAATCATATATATAAATATATATTCAACTTAAAAATTATCAATTTCATCAACAGTTTCTTTTAACTAATAACAGCACAAAGCAAATCTTACAATGACATGCAATAACAAAATAGAAACTTTTAAAAATAATACAATCAAGATAAATTAAACAAGCCTTCAATTTTTCCAACAATTTATGACAAGTTTCAGGGTTAATATCCAATCCAAGAACACTTTCACAACCCAAGAGCTTAGCGTCAAATTGGACTTGGTGAATTTCACTTGAATTATCACTTCCTAAAAATAAAAATAAATTAATAAAATTTTAAACAAATTTTTATGAACAAAAAATTATTTCATCCATAATTAAAGTACCTTCTGAAAGAGAAGATGTCGTAAAACTGCTTGTAGAAGAAGATCTATGGGTATTCACCTAAAATAGATAATAAATTCAAACTATTATTGATAAAAAGCACTAATAAATTTTAATTTAGTTTAGAATTTTTATGAAATGGATGATTATATGAAAAATCCTTCTAATTCATCACATTTTAAGCAAAAACTTTACACCTCAAAATTTTTCTCTGTAAAAAATTAAATATCCTACTTTAATGATTACAGTTCCTAAATGTAAAAAAGTTAAAGGTTCTTAAGATAAAACAATATTTTAGTACCTTACTTTTCAAAAAAGTCTTTGCCTTTGGAAGTATGAATTGTTTAAGGCTCTTTATCCTTATATTCAGGGTCTCACAGAAAAACTAAAGCTTTTCATTATAAAAAATTTGTAGAAATTTTCCATATTGACAAAATAACTGGAAATGACTCTGAAATACAGTATACAAAACTGAAAACAAAATTTACTTACAAAAGACCACAAACCAACAAGAGGATATGACTTTTGTCACAGAATTAGCCCTAGAAAAATCTGTAATGTTGGGTGGAGTTAATTGTCTCTTTAATGAATGAATTCTAATTTCTGTTACATCAAGCAAATCACGAAGAAATTTGTTTGTGTGTACATATGTATGTATGCACGTACACGTGCACACGCTTACACACATGTTAATTTATGAAGGAAGAAAAGTAAAAGATTAGTTACAGGATTATAAATCTCTCTCTCCTTTTTAAATCCCAGATTGCAGTAAAGATGCATAAATTAAGATTTGTAGTTCTTGTAAGGTTATATATATATAGATATAAATAGATAGATTTTATATATACATACTGATTCTTTGAAAGTTATCAAAAATCTTTTTCAGCATTATTTTTATTTTGTATTATATTAACTTTTCCTATTAAGAGATTATTATTTATTTCAATCAAATTCCAGTATATAGTTTTGATTTAAATGTTTGAAAGAAACTTGTAACATTATTATTTATTTACATTATAAATTGCAAAAAAAAAAAAATTCATATACTTAATAAATCTTCTCTAACAGAAGTCATTAAAACTTCAATCTTCTAATAGTATTAAACTGAGCGGTTTCTAATCATCTTGTAGATAGCATATTTCTCTCATGCCTATTCTCTATCAGTTTATGTCATAAAAATGTTTATATATAATGGGACAAGATAAAAAAAACCTAAAAAACGGATTTGAAAACACAAACCTCAGTACAAATGTCCACTTCACAAGTAACATTGATGAAGCCAATCATAAACAAGAAATACTCACCACAACAAGAATATTTCATATTAAACTAATAATTTAAATTGCAAGTTAGAAAAAAAATGGGAAGATGTATGCCTTTTTAAAAAATATAAATGCATATATTTGCTAATAAAATTTGAAAAACCTCACTCACACAACAATTCACTCTTTAACATTCTAAATATAAATTAAACACACAGTCAAAACTAATACTAAGATGTAAATTAAGCAAGAAACAAGAAATAATTAAGGAAAATGGAGCCTTTTCATTCATATGAAAGATGTCACCTAGGATTAGAGAATGAAAGAAAGCATTTTCTTGTTGTCAGCTAAAAATACCCATCTTAAAGGAAATACAGGGTTGGATTTGAAAGTAATCTAAAAGTAGCATGTAAATGAAAAATATACATTTGTTTAAAATACTGCTGATTTTGCTATTCATAAAATATTTAAAATAAACATGTAACAGTATTTATTTACTTAAAGATACACAATGATTAATAAATATAATTTTAAATAACTAATTTCAGTATCTAACAGAATAAAAACATTGATTTTTAACAATCATTAAAATTTTAAAATTACATATTAATAAACTTTAATGAATAGCGCTCACAAATACCTGGTAGTCATATCTGCAGAGTATTTGCTCAAAATAAGATTTAACATCTTTCTGACAAGGGTTCAAAGCAGAATGCTCCCCAAAACTTGGGATGATAGCAGTGTCTAAGCTGAAATGTCTCATTGGTAAATTGGAACAGAAGCCTATAAGTTTAAAGGAATTAAAAGAATCAAAGTTACTCACATACTTCTAGCTAATTATTAACAAATGAAATTAGTAAACTTTGCAAACTTGCCAACAGGAATAGCTGCTCCACCAAGTTGAAATTCATAGAAAAAATCTTTCATACAGTCAGTAAAAACTTCATATATCTAAAAATCATACATTAAAAAAGCATCAAAGAGCATATCATATTTTTCAAAAATATCATCAAACATATAAATAATATAAATGATTCTTTTTATATATACACATAAAATTTTATTAATGAATGTAGGACAATAATCAGAATAGCATTGAGGATTTCCCTTCTTTAATAAATACTGTTAAAAACTTTATTACGCTGAATACATTTCCTATGAATTAAAGCAAATCAATATTCTTAAATTATATTCTTAAAGCAATTATGCAAGCACATATTGCTTTAAAGGTAATGTAAACCATATCAATATGATGCAAATGTTTAGATTAGAAAAGAAAAAAAAAATGAGATGCTAATAGATTAGATTTAGAAAATTTAGCTCCTTATTTATCATATTCATTTGAATATATTGGCTGATTCTTGCTTTAAAAAAAAAGTTACGACAGAAAGTGTAAAAAATTTTTTCAAAATTCAAATTTAAAAAAAAATTCTTAAGGAAACAATTTAACATGAATGTATCAAAGGCCTTTGTGTTTGAAAAAAATTAGAAGATGAAATGCCTAGCAAAATGTAAGTTTAAAATAATAATTAAAAAAAAAACTTTAAATTTTTGAAGATTTTCATGTGATATATAAGACAATTGAAATAAATGAAACCATAAATAAGATAATACATTTATAATCAAATTAAATATTAATAGGTTGGCTTAGAATATAGATTTAATTTAATCATGAAATTTAAATTTCTGTAATAAAATGGAAGCATTAATATTTGTTTTTAATGACTAAAAATTTCTTGTTTTGTAATAAATATTTCTTTCATAAAAGTAAGTAAACTTTGAAATTGCTATCAATAAAAATTAGAGTTACCTTTCTGTATGACATACTAAAAATACTAGCATCAATCCCATAATCTTTCCTATAAGTCTCAGGTAAAGCATTAGGTTTCAGTTTGACTAATGTGATGGAAAAGTTTTCTGCATGAGCACAGATAGCAACATAATCTCCCTCTGAATGTAAAAAAAAAGTAGCAGCATTAAATACTATGGGAAAAAATGTTTTAAATGCATCACAAACAAGGAAACAATTTTTTATTTAAAAAATCATTTCATTCGTTCATATAATTTTACTTTATGAAAAAAAAAATTTTAATCAACAATAATAAATCTTTTACTCAGTATATAAAAGAAACATGATCTCATAGTATCATTCAGTTTTTAATTTACTGGATCATGTCACCACACTTTTGTTCAAAAACTGAAAAAGGGGGAATTTTATCATTTGAAAATCCAGTGGTCCTTAAACCATTTAAACTGGAATTATAGATTTTTGAGATTTTATCAAAGAATGCTAATTCATAAAATGAATATTTTACCTTCAACCTGTTCATTACTTCATTACCTTCAACACTCTATAAAGGTATTTTTCTGTAGATGTTATATTCTGTATATGATTATGAGAAAGGTTTTAAAGCTCAACAAAATCATGAAACTTAGTGCCAGTACAAAATATGGATAAACATTCTTCCAGTTTTAAGTAGAATATGCTGCTTTGAAAATGTTCTGAATAAGCATGTCTAGAAAAATTTTTTACCTGATATTCTAAGTGTCCACATGATTAAAAGAAATTTAGAAATCTCTATGTCTCAAAAATGAAAATTCAGAACATTTAGAAATTTTAATTAGACAGTAGACCATTAATTGGAAATGAAAATAGGTTATGTATATTACAATCTAAATTTTAAGACTTGTTGATGTTTATCTGAACAGCAACAATATGTAGAAGGGAGTTGGGATGGACAAAAATAAACATTTTTTTTTAATTCACTAGTTTAAGACTGACCAAGTGTACAATTTATAAATATGTAACAGCATCTTCTTTAATTTATTTCTTAAAAAATACAAGAACAGCAAAATACAAGCAATTATCTTTTATTAGCAAAGTTTAAAATTGTAACATTTTTGTCCAATGTATTCCTTAGATGAAAGAAGTATGCAACACATATATTGAATTAACAAGGTTCAAGAAAATTATAATTTAATATCTTTTGCATGGGTATTAGACATACAAAAAAGTTGATTTTGAAATCTTCATTGGTGCTACGATATCTTGAAAACTTTTATTTTACAATCATTTTTAATGATTTTAATTCATTATTTCACATATTTTTCTCTTTCTGCTTTTTCTTCTATATTGGTGACATTTTTCCATTAAAAAAACACATAATTTTTTTTAATTCAGAGAGAAAAAACTTTTTAATATGTAACTTTCATAATTTAGTTTCATTTTTCCTGACTAAATATTTATTATATTGCTTATTATATTTAAAGTAGAATTTCTCTTAGATAAAATTAAATGGTAAATATAATTTTTAGGTAGATTTTTTTAAATATGAAGTGATGCAGAATGATTTACAATATATATTCATATTTTATATGAACAAAAATACAGAATAACAAAATGCAATTAGAGAATAAAGCTCTTAAATTTTTTTTAAAGAGTGGAATTTATTTTCTGCTTTTTGTTTTGATTAATGGAAGCTCAGTCTCCTTATTATACATTATTGCTTTGCATTATTTAATTATATACATTTATAAAATATACGATAATATATACTAACTTATGTATTTTAATAAATTTCAAATTGTCAACCTACTACTGCAGTTTAATATCACAACTACTAATTTTATTAAACAACATTAAGAAAATTATAGAGCTTTAATCATCATCATATTTAGCAATTTAGAAAATGTATTGAAATGTAACTGAGCATGTCTCGTTCCTTCCTTTGTAGAATGTTTTTTCAAAATGCAAAACACACAAAGCATGCTACATTTATTGATTGATTCCAAAGGTTAAGAATTGGATTTTTGGTAACAGAAGCTGATATCCCTCAATTCCAAAGGAGTTCATTCAATAAATGTTAAGAAACTACAGTGCTATATTTAAGTTTAATGTGACTGTTGGTTAGCAGACACAATAACTTTTGAGTTTATTATACTTTCAAAATATTTTTTATTTTACAAACAATTAAAGACAATATAAAAAATCATTAAAAAAAAGTAAGAATCTGTATTTACTTTTCAGGCATAAAAATCAGATTTTATGTTCTACATACAAATAATATTACAGATGTAACAAGTACAGGTGTAACAAGTATGATCAAGCAAATGGCTATAGCTGTTCTGTCTAATGATTGAACTTGAAATAGATTTTAATCTTTTACTAAGACATAAATGCAGCACTCCCATTCATTCTAAAACTTGTCTATCCTTTAGGTTGAAAATAATATAGACAAAACCTTTTTAATGCCTTTTTTTTAACTATATTCTTTATATGCTCTATGATAATTGAAAAGAAGTAATAAACACTTTGGGATAGTCTCCCACTTTCTTTTTAAAAGTCTTCCACTTTTTTTTATTGTGATCATTATATTTATGCCTTTATATATTACTTAATTCCCTACACCTTGCTTGATCATTCTTTTTTAAAATTTATTTACTAGCTTTAAAATTGACTTCAAGAAACTTACATTAAAAATAGTGAGAAAAAAGTCTCATGAAAGTTTAATTACAACATTAAGTAGCAAAAATATTCAAAATAAAAGCATAACTGCATGCTAAAATTAATTTATCCTTAATAAATAAAAGCTTTTTTTATCACCTTCATTAGAATAAAAATGATGTCTTCAAGAATTTCGAATTTAACTCACCAGCTTCAGTTACGCGCTCAGTAACAAATGTAACAGTCATAGGTAAATAAGCTTTTGAAGTCTTTGATAAACCTAATGTCATTTCATGTTGAAGTGCCTCCTTAATGCGATAAACTGCATTATCCGAAAGTATAAATGGCTTCATGATGGATCTTACCTTTAAAAAAAATAAATTAACCAAATTTACTGTTTTGTGTTAGAAGATAACTAAAATTTTAAAATAGATATCAAAATAAGATATGCAATAAAAAATGGAAAACAATCGAATATATTAAAGAAATTTCCATTACATCCTAGTTTTATATTTCCGTGGGCTATTGCAAAAGATTCTTTCAACATTATGTTATATTCTCTAGTCTAAAGATCTCCAAATAAATACTTTTAAATATTTAACGATAAAACTTTTCTTTGCAAAAACTTTAAACTCAGTTTCGTTTTCAAATTATACGCGATTCGAACAGTCACAGTGACAGTTGTTTTTCTTTTGCAGTTCTTAATTTTTATTAATTTTTTTAATCAATTATTCATCTAGTTTATATTACAAATGCATTTTAATTTATAAATAAACTAATTATTATGGCTATCTCATATGTGTAGCAAAAAAAACACATTATACTCTTCAAAATGCGACATTTCGACAAATCTCCACTGGTCCTCATTAGGGATGACGAATATTTTCAGAACGGTTATTACGTCACCAATATCAGAAAGATACTATTCATTGAGAGGTGTGATTCAAATCACACCATGGTAAGGGTGTGATTCAAATCCCACCCTTACCATGATCGTATCGTATTGTTGATATTTCAACTACAGCTCTTGCAATCACAATAGAAAGTTACAATAGATACGATCAATCCAATAGAAGCTCTCAAACATAATTCAGTTATTCATAGGGATAGGGAAAGTCCCTTACACAATGATGCATTTCTTGGAACAGACCTCCCACTAATAGTTCTGGTGGGTCGGGCAACGGAGCCTATTGTTCACATGTAGACACGTTTCTCCTTTCACAAACAGTCGTAGTTCTGAGCTGTTCAGGTCTTATCGCAAGATAATGACTATTGTTGGAAGCAGTTGCGCGGCTGATCTTATTGTACGGAAACAAGATTTCTTTCGCACTCAAGTATACGCAGGAAGATTTTTAAAAAAAAATTTACTGGTATTTAACACTTTTATCGATTTAATGATATCGAAATTTCATATTTGATATCATTAAATCGATATAAACACCATAATTACTATATTTTCATGATTGTAATCATTTGATATTCGTATAATTAAATTTTCTGTGCTTAATTAGCATGAGAATACCGTTGCTCGGAATGATAGCTCGTGTTTTTTGAAGCTCTTTTAAAACTAAATGGGATATTTTAAATAAATTGCTAATGATAAATTTTTCCTCGTGAATTTTTTGAAACATCTTTGACAATACAGAAATTCATCCAAATGTGTGTGTATATATATATATATATAACAGAAAATCTTAATGTTGGCGTCACGTATATATCAATACTTTTGTTTACATAACATCAATTTTATCAATAAATTGAATTGAATTTTTGATTAATTTTGTTAGGAACGTTAAGAGACTGGTAACATCGCAAAAGTCTTTAACACCGTAAACTCTTTTTTTTTTTTAAAGTTTATCAAAGAACATATATTTCTTAGATAAAGCAACAGATTTATAAAATCTTTTTTTCTAAAAAAAGGAATTTCAAAGATTCTGTATTTATTTTACAATATTTTGTAGCATTTTTTTGTTGATTTGCAAATGAGAATATTCATTAAAGGATAAAACTGTGTGAATAAGTGAGATAGATGTATCTTGTGTAAAGTGCAGCAGGAGTTATAATTCTATGTCTCTATGTACATTCTAATGCAAAATAATCCAGATAAATTCTTCAAAGATGCGTGGGCAATAATTTACTTTTGAATATTCAAAAGTATAGCATTCATAATTATGCCTTGAAATAACAATCTGGATGTTGTTTACTCGTATCAAATAAAGAATTATATATTACTTCACTCATATTTTATTACTGATAGGGGTGTTACTTATGAAACGAAACTACAACTGCACACATAAGTAGTAACAGGGGCAGTAACAACCTTAAAATTTTCAGGTTCCAAACTGGAAAGCAATTTTTATCAGTACTTTATTATTATAATTAAAAGCAATCTAACAGTCTAATACTACCATTTATCTTTGCAATTAAGGTAAAGATCAATGATAGTGTTTACCTCTCTACTTTCTCTTTTGGTTATGTTTATGCAGTGCAGCGTATCCGTATTTCTTTATACTGTTAAATAGAATCAAGTATGCATGAAGCACATCTTCCTATCTTTTTAGATTGGAGCGAAAATTGGATACATGTTTGTAATAATGATGTAAAAGCAAAGCAATTTCATTTATCCAATTTTTTAAATGATTAATCAAACTCTCATGAATAGACAAACTGACGAAAAATAACTCCTTTTACAAATTATATTAAAAAAATTTAATACAATTATATATTTTGATAAAATTACAGGATATATTTAACTTATCTAGTTGCTTTTGTTTTTAGGTATCATGTTCACTTATAACCGATTCTGCAAATTTTTAGTTTATATTTAAAATTTTGACCAATAGATATGTCCTCAATGATCACCTGCTCTCCGTACTTTTTAAAAGAAAATTTTAGACATTAAAAACTTACCTAAATTTATGTGGAATAAAATACTCTTGCATAATATTTTAAAAGTGGTGGAAATAAACGAGAGAAAAAATTGCGATAAAATGTCGATTGTTTTAAGTTGTATTAAGATTTTAAAATCACTAGAAAAGTATGCAACAAAAATAAATTCTGGATAAATATATTTGATATGCATTTACATTGGTACAATTCATAAGGTTTTGAGTTGTATATTTCATTACTTGGAATCATTTAAAAACGAAAATGTAATTATTTTTTAATAGAGAATAATGATTATAAACAATATTGAATTCTGATAAAACAGCTACGAGATGTTTTAGGGCCTGGATAATTAATATCTAAATGGCCAATTATGAGACTCTAATACATTTTTTTTACCTGTCCAACCAATTTTCTGACTAATTTTTGCTAAAAATACCCAGCAAAAGTTAAGAAAACAATTCTCCGTGCAACGATTCGCAAAATGATGTTACCAACTGTCGGGGTTTGACTAAACAGAACAGTCTTCTCATTCACTATTTTTAGAATCCCTTGGACTTTGAAGTAGAGCACAATAAACGATTGGTTTGGTTTGGTTTTTTTGGCACAAGGGCCATATTTTTGACCATGCTGCGCCAGACTAAGTGAAGTTATTTCAAGGTAAAAAATTTGAAATTATTTGGTACAATTTAAAATTTGAAAAACAAAATTGATTGATATAATTTGGAAAAAAAAAAAAACACTAAATGTGTGAATAAAAACCAATAGATTTTAAAAAGGGTAAGAGATTATCATGGGGTGTTTTCCCAAGTAAATCAGATAAATCAATATTATTAGATTTAAAAAAATGTAAACGCTGTGCATCAAAATTTGGGCATTCAGAAAGCACATGTTGGACGGACACAGTACAATTGCACCGAGAACACATTGGAGCTTGTTCTCCTAACAGCAGATGACGATGCGTGTACCGAGTATGACCCAGTCTCAATCTGGTGAGAACTGTATCCGTTTTTCTATTCATTTGTGAAGGCCAAAGTTCGATAGTAGGTTTAATTCGATGAAGCTTGTTTTCACTTTCAATGTCCCATTCTCTTTGCCATTTGTTTAAGAGAGATATTTTTAAATGCGTTTTCAAGTCTGTTACAGGTGCAGAAGTATTCTTTGAGGCAGTCGCCAATTTGGCAGCTTTGTCAGCTCTTTCATTGCCCACAATCCCAACATGAGACGGTACCCAGCATAATAAAACATTAAAATTTCTAGATTCCAGTTTATTTAAAATATCCAAAACATTTAAAACAAGGGGGTGATAATACTGAGGATGAAATGATTTAAGAGATTCTAATGCACTAAGGGAGTCTGTGTAAATAATGAATTGCTTTTGTAGTCTATTATAGATTTCTTCTAGTGCGTATAAAATAGCAGTTATCTCTGCCGTGAACACTGAACAGAAAGAATTAATTTTAAATGAAAACACATTATCCGGGAAAATAACTGAAAAAGATACACTATTGGCTGATTTGGATCCATCTGTAAAAATTGGAATAAAGTCAACATAATGCTGCCTGTGTTCGAGAAATATTTGTTGATAGATGATATCTGATGTGTCAGATTTTGTAAAATTTGCAAAAGGGTTTAAATAATGAAAAACAGGAATTTTCCAAGGAGGGAACTTATTTTTTGGTTGAAGGGTTCCTTTTAAATGGAGTTGATTTAAATCTGTAAGAATGTTATGCACTCTCCTATGAAATACAGGAATAAAGGATTGCCTGGCTTCGGCCAATCGAATAAAAAAAGGACGCATTTCAAAATTGTGAAATGGATGGCTTATATCTGATTTAATCTTAAAATAATAATTCAATGAAAGCACTTGCCTTCTAGATTCAAGGGATGGCTCAAAACTGTCGACATATAGGCTTTTAATGGGTGAAGTTCGGAAAGCTCCTGTACATAAACGAAGAGCTGCATGGTGAATTGGGTCCAATTTTTGCAATATACTTTTTCTAGCGGAGCCATAAATTACAGAGCCATAATCAAGCTTAGAGAGTACAGTAGCCTTGTATATCTTAAGCATGGAGATTCTGTCAGCCCCCCATGCTGTTGTCGATAATACTTTTAAAATATTTAGAGACCTTTCACATTTTTTCCGTAACTGCTGTATATGGGGCAAGAAGGTGAGCTTTTTGTCAAAGATAACACCCAAAAATCGAATTTCATTGACAAATGGTATGTTTTCTCCATTTAATTTTAGTTCAGGGTCAAAATGAATATTGCGTTTTTGACAGAAATGGACACAAGCGGTTTTCGAAGTAGAAATAGTAAAGCCATTATCATTTCACCATTGATTAATACTATTGATTGCAATCTGCAGTTGTCTTTGGATAAAATTCATATTCTTTCCTGTACAGGATATGTACAGGTCATCAACATATAATGATCCTTTCACAAAAGGGGATAGTTGTTTTAAAATGTTATTTAGTTTTACGATAAAGAGGGTTACACTTAAAACACTACCTTGGGGAACACCCTCCTCCTGAATAAAAAAATTTGAAAGCTCTGTTCCCACTCTAACCTGAGATTTTCTGAGTTTTAAAAAATTCTTTATAAAAATGGGAAGATTTCCTCTTAATCCGATGTTATGTAAGTCTTTTAAAATTCCATACCTCCAAGTTTTATCATATGCTTTTTCAATATCAAAAAAGTTAGCAACTAGATGTTTTCTCTGTAGAAAGGAGAGACGGATATCAGTTTCAAGGGCCAAAATATTATCGAGAGTGCAACGACCTTTTCTAAATCCACTTTGGGATGGATGTAGCAATTTACTATCTTCCAGGTAATAAATTAATCTGTTATTTATCATTCTTTCCATTAGTTTACAAAGACAACTTGTCAAAGCTATTGGACGGTAGTTAGATGGATTAGTCGGATCTTTGCCTGGTTTTAAGAGAGGAATAATTACAGCCTGTTGCCAAATAACAGGAAAATGGTGTTCTCGCCAAATGCGGTTGTATAGATGTAACAAATTCTTCTGTGACTCTATTGTTAGATGTTTGATCATGGTATATGTGATATTATCTGGGCCAGGTGCAGATTCATGCATCTTTGAGAGACTTGTTTGAAATTCCTGAAAACTAAAATCACAGTTATAGGACAGATTAATCTTAGAATCAAAATGCAATTTTTGCTTTTCTGCTTTCTTTTTGTTCTCTAAAATCTTACGGGGGTAATTTTCACTACTGCATGTATCAGCTAAAGACGAGGCGATGGTGTTTGCAATGTCTTTTAGGGTGGATATTGTTTTTCCTTTATCAACTAAGACAGAAATAATATTCAATTGAGGGACACCAGAAATTTTTTTAATTTTATACCAAAGTTTTTTGCTCGATATAGTTGATGTTATGCCAGAAACAAACTTCTGCCATGACGCTCTGCGACTAATTCTTTGAATTCTTCTGGATTCCGATTTAGATTTTTTAAAAATAATGAAATTTTTAGTTGTGGGACGCCTGCGGAAAATATCCCAAGCCTTTCTTTGTTTCTTATAAGCCTGTTGGCAGTCAGCATTCCACCATGGTTTATTTTGTTTTCTGTAATTCCCAGTCGTCTTGGGTATTGATTTATCTGCTGTTTCAATTATGGTTTTGACAATATAATTAAGAGCATCGTCTATAGTGGAAGATCTAATTATTTCAGAATCTAAATTTACTAGTGAAGTAAATCGTTGCCAGTTAGCGGCATTTAGGATATATTTAGGTGGCCTGAAAATACTATTTGCATTATGTCTATTGTCAGTTATAATTAATGGAAAATGATCACTGTTATACAAGTTATTGTCAACTGTTAAATTCAAAAAAGGCAAGAGAGATGGAGAACACACTGCAAGGTCAACTGAATGAAATGTACGTGTGGGTAAATGAAAATGTGTTTTTTCATCAGAATTTAAGAGACATAAATTATGATCTGAAAGAAATTTTTCAATCTGTAGACCACGGGAATTGTTATCAGAACTACCCCATAGGGGACTATGGCCGTTAAGATCGCCAATAATTATAAAAGGACGTGGGAGTTGATAAATCAAATTATTAAGATCTATTTGACTGACATTTTCATTTGGAGGTAAGTAAATGTTGCAAACTGTAATTAAGGATTGTGTCTGAATACGTATAGCCACAGCCTGAAAGTTGGTATTAAGGTTCAGGGGCATGGAAGGGATGTCAGTTGCAGCAAGTATTGCAACACCACCAGAAACTCGTTCTTGAGCAGGATGTTTGCTATAGATTTTATAATGACGGATATTATGTTTGTCTGTTTTGAGGTAAGTCTCTTGCAACGCAATAAAGGCGGGATGATATTTGTTAATAAGATCCTTTAATTCAGTATTCTTGTTTTGAAAACCACGACAGTTCCATGAAATGAACGAGGCCATAAAATAGAAAAGAAAGAAAACAAAAAAACAACAAAAAAAGGAAACACCAACACAAACAGAAGGACAAAAACACTAAGGAGAAGTGGGAAGAACTTCTCCGTCACTGGTAAGCATTTCATCATCAGACAAATGCATTTTAAGGAGTGGATCGTTATCAAGTTCTTCACTTGTTTTTTTAACAGAATCTTTCAAAAAATCTTTTTTAGTAGGGACACTATTTGGAAGAGAGTTTAAAATATCTCTTTTCTCAGCAAGTCTTCTTGCACGTTTGGCAGCTTTTGATTCTTTTAATTTTACTAAATCGGTAGATTTGTGTTCCTGTTTTTTATCATCTCGAGGTTTTTTAGAATTTCTTTTAACTAAAGAACCCTCTTTTGAAGAAGGTGCATTGGAAAGATGAACTTTATCTAATGAATTATTGATATTTGATGAAGTCGTTGTAGAGGATGTAGGAATATTAAATTGAAATTCGCTAATATCAACTGTGGCAGAAGCAATGGCTGGAGGAATTGTTTTTGCAACAGCTTGGTTGGTAGTATTCTGGGACAAGGTAGAAGCAGAGGAAATTTTTTCCCATGATTTTTTTATCTCAAGCAGTGCTAACCAGTCTCTTTTCTTTATTGTAATTGTTTCATTATCTACTGAAGAATGTGTTGTTGCAAATGCTGTAGAAATGGAACTTGTTTGACCATTTTTTAAGTTTTGCTCAGAAATAGTGAGAGAGGGATTTAAAGCTGCTGAATAGGATAGACCTGGTTGGGGAGTTCTGTCGTTTACAATTTTTCGGGCTTCTGGAAATGAAATGTTCCGAGTAATTTTAATCGTTTGTATCTCTTTCTCTTGTTTGTAACGTGGGCAGGATTTTGAATAAGCTGGATGTTCTGCGGAGCAGTTGCAGCATTTTGGTGTTGTAGAAGAGCAGGCATTACTTTCATGATCTGGAAGAGAGCAGTAAGCACATAATTGCTTAGGAGATTTACAGGCTGTTATTGTGTGACCAAATTTTTGACATTTAAAACATCGAAGTGGATTTGGTATATAATGTTTAACTGGACAATTAATGTAAGCAATTTTAACCGATTTCGGCAACAAAGGAGTGTCGAATGTTAATATTAGATGTTTTGTTGGGAAATTTTGACCATTTCTTTTTATTGATATTCTACGAACTGATATGACTTTTTGTGCTTTCAGAGCATCAAGGATATCTTCTTCGGTATCTCTGTTAAATTCGCTTTGTGAAATAACACCTCTTGAATAGTTTAATGTCCGATGTGGACTGATAGTAACTTCGATATTTGCTATTTTCTCAAGTTTTAATATATTTTCAGATTGTTTTGAATTTGCAACTTCAACAAGTAAGTTTCCACCGTTTAGTTTCTTGATCGATTTCACTTCTCCAATCATTGAAACAATAGTTTTGTGTATTAAAATAGGAGATAAATTGCTCAAAGTGTTTTTTTCAGCACTAATTACAAAAAATTTAGAATAAGCATTACTATAGTGTAAATTAGAATTAGCCATACGACATTAGAAAAGATTCGGGCCCGACGGCATCGCCCACCACGGAGCCCAACATGGGATGGCAGTTACCGGCTCTGGAAATCCCAACCTCGGTACTTGCCATAATGCTAGCCAGAACCTATACGCTGAGAGTCACCCCCGGGGACAGTGACCACCCTTAACGCCAAGCCCAAGGAGTGACCCCTTCGCTTGATCCCCTTGAGCAGCCCAGTCAAATGTCTGGGATACCAGCCGATTTGCACACCGGAGACCGAAATGTGCCACCCGTCTGATGGGTCGCCACGCACGGCTAACACGTGGGGTTTTTGACTGTCCATGAGAAGCAAGAGGCAAACAGAGCGGCTACAGCTTCTCATGGAGAGCTCCCTCGCTTACCGTCGAGGGATGGAAAAATGAAGAGAGAAAAAAGGGAGGAGAGAGCGGGGAGAGGAAGAAGAGAAAAAAAATAGGGGGGAAGGGAAAAAAAAAGAATGAAAGAATGAAAGATCCCTGGGTACCTCGGGATTGGGACACCCGTACCCACCTAAAGGAGGTGGGCCCCTGAGGGGCACAATAAACGAAAGCGATAACATTTGACCTGAATGAGCCTGTCCTACCCTTAGGGACTCTTGACCTCTTGTAAATTTAAGGGAACACAAAAACTCGTTTGCAGTGCTTCTCGTTTGAAAAACCGATGCGTTTTTGACACAGGTTTCGCATTCCTAGCTTTTCAGAAGTTTCACATGTAGAATGAAACCTTCCAGATCGAAGATGGTAATCTAATTAAAAGAAATCTCCATGAATCTCATGGCATCTACATAATTTTCAATAAAAAAAGGATCTCTTTCACAGAATTTTTTAAATAATAAATCGGACAATAATTTAATTTAATTTAACTTAACAACAAAAAAAAAGAGTTTCATTTAAGATATACTTGCCCTTCAAATATCCGGTTTAGTTAGTGTCAATAAATGATTAATAAAAAAATTTGAAAAATAAATAGATTAAAGCAAAATATAATAAATAGAAAAAAAGTTTTTTTTTCATTTTTTTACTACAAAAAGCTAAAAATCTTTTTTTTTTTATATTTTAAGCACAAAATTAATTAAATCATTCCTGAGAACTGTCATAAAAAGCACGAAAAATATCGAATTATTCATTAATTTTTTTTACTGGAAAATGTCTCATTGATCGGCTGAACGTTTTTCAAAGAGTTCAATCCTCCTGAATTCTGATACAATTAGTTGACGAAACTGCATATCAATGATTGATAACCGATTGCTGCCCAAAGAAAGTAATTGGTCTTGAAATCCTACAGAGAATATCTGCTGGAAACCTGAAATTGTTTCAGACCAATGATATATGTAAAGACGCTGTTATTGCCATAAAATTTACTTGTTCTGTCATTTTCGGTTTCACTTATAAGTTTAAATAGAGATGTGAATTTTCAAGCTTATTATTTCTATTACTTAGTACTGTTTATTCAAAAAAAAAAAAAAAAAAAAAAAATGAATTTTCTTTTACACAACAATGCACGGAAAAAAAGTATTGGGATTTTCATAATAATTAATAAAAAATTTGGGAGATTAAAAACAAAACAATGACTGTGAAATTCTTTTATAAGTTAGATTCGTAAGACATTTGGAATTATTTTTTGTTTATGGAGTACTATGAAGTGTTAGAAATGATGCCTTCTTAAATGAATAACTTTTTTAAATCAATTTTTCATATAGAATTAAAAAGTCAATTTTTCTATAAGAATTAAGATTTAAAATGTGAAAGCAGTAGAAAAGTATTATTTAAAGTAAAATTTCGTCCGGCCGTTTTTCCCTCCCCCCCCCTTTTTTAAGTGTGTTAAATATGAAACACAGCAACGTTTCAAAATGCTTGCTGATTGAAAGCGGCGTGTGGATAAAAGGTTTACGGAAAATCAGCAGATGATTTGAACTTGGGAGGTCCGTCCTTTATTCGCCCTTCCCCTGAGTTACTGGGCCCCTTACTACCTTTTATGACTCGACTTCCGGGAAAAAACACTATCTGAAAAGAAGGATCAGTATCTTACGCTTAAATAGGCAATTACTAAACACACGTGAAGACCAATATGTTTTTCCCTCACCAATTTTTCTGATATTTGCAGTTTTATTTTGTTTTCGCCTTTTCAAGTTTTTGTTTGAAATAAAAAAAAAATGTTACCAGAATAATCTTATTTTATTGTTAACCACATCTTAAATTGATAATTTTTTAAGAATGTCTTAAAAACTGCTGCAGATATATTCGATTCACAAATCTTGATTATGATTATTGTAGATTTAAATTTAAAATATAACTTAGATGACGAAGTGTAAAAAAAATTAATCAAGCTAAAATGCAAGATTTATGGAGACTATATGATTTTATGCAAAAAAGAGAGTTAATAAAGCAGTCTTAAAAATGTATTTAAATGATAGATAGATACTTATTAATAATAGTATTTGCTGCTTGTAATATGATGCCATTGCATATATTCTAGAAGTTCCGATTGAATGTTGCCTCAAATATTTTCAAATGCTTTAAATCACACTAGAAAGATTACATAAAGCAAATGTCTACACATTAAAACTGGGAATTTAACCTATCTAAAGATTGTGAAAAAAGCTAAACTCCTAAGCGCTTCTACAATAAACTTGTAGAATAAAGCTGTAGAATAAGGTTATTAATGAAAAAAATTTAAATATTTAATAAGGTCTTATTTTAATGAAGAAGCAAACATACTATTCGCAGCATTTTAGTAAATATTATAAAACAATGTGGTTAGTAAAAATTAATAAAAACGCAGAGCAAATAATTAAGATTTTTATTCATTAACGGTTATAAAATATTCTAATAATGCAATTTTTTCGGTACTATGAAATTAAATCAGCTCTA
This sequence comes from Argiope trifasciata, assembly GCA_026543055.1. Lineage (NCBI taxonomy): Eukaryota > Metazoa > Arthropoda > Arachnida > Araneae > Araneidae > Argiope > Argiope trifasciata. Next base: position 2,611,588 of record JAPMOQ010059770.1, read on the forward strand.
TTTATTCTTAAAAATGCACACACAGACACATAAGACAACTGATAGAAGTTTTTAATAGCAGAGCAAAACATAATATCACCCCATATAAAAATTATACAAATACATACACATCTTTTGTTTGTTTATTTGTTTCAAGAATTAAATATTTACCCCTAATTTCGGGGAATAATTGTTAGAATCCAATATCATAACAATGCTTTAATTCGCTTAAATATTTTTTTAAAAAAATTCCCGAGATGGGCCGCACTTATTAACAACCCGAACCGTATCAAGAAAAAATTATATATACCTCTGAGTGGTTAAATAATCTGAGTATGGCTTTTCTAAAATTTATCTCTATTCCACAAAAGATTACTTAAAAAAATAGTACTTTAAAAAAATAAATGGGCTTTTTTAACTCTCCTTTCTTCCCAGCTGTGGGGGGTTAATCACCTAGGGGGGGGGAATGGGTTTCTAAACAATTTCGTTATCTTATCTTCCTCACTTACAACGTCATCCCCCCATTCTTTTCTCCCCAACTTTCTTATGATAGTAATCTGTTGTTTTAAGCTAAACTCTAATCCGAAAAAAGAATAATAAAAGAAAGACTTTAATTCGAAAAAAAGAGAAAATTCAAACGAAAGGTATATTTTTCGCACACATCGAAAATTCGATGCGAGAAGCAACACTGACACTGCTTTCGAGTGGCTGGGAATTAATAAGTGTTCCTACCGGGAGGGAAATCTGCAGAAGAGGAAAGCAATATCTTGTCCTATATGTGACTCTTCAAAGAAGTAAACAATACAGCAAATGTTAAACAATGTAGGAAATGGAGAAATTCAATTGTAAAAGAAATTTCATTTCAGAACAATGCATAGTTATATTATGTCATTCATCCTAAGAAATTAGATTTAAAACAAGCCTTTTCGAATTTTTTTTTTTCAAAATAATTCACAAAGAATTTAAAAAAGCCTTTAAAAGGAATATGAAATTAGTTATTCTTGGGATAATCCATTCATCTAATGATTCTTTCTAATTGTATTAAAGAAATAAAATTCTTTTACTAAGATTACATCCATAAAATTATTATTTTGTATGAGAAATATTTACACGGTAATTTTTTTTTTTCAAAATATATTTAACGGAAAAGAATATAAGACCTCTTGGTGATGCAACGAGTGGGAAATAATCACTTCAAGAAAATTGTCCTTTTACTTTATGAACATAAAATTAATCACTTTCAAGTTAATATGCCATGAAATCTCATAACAAAAGCTGATAATTCTTCGTAATAAAAAAGCAGAAATGAGATAGAATTATCAAAACTGCATAAATTCAAATAAATTGAATTTCAAGTTTCATTAAAATACTGAAAAATGTATCGAAAAAAATATTTTACTCATCAAGTCGGCTATAGGAAAATATGCTGTAAGTGAAAGGGAATAAAAAGAATCTCAGATTACTGTCCACGAAAACCGCAAATGTTTAACTCCTTGAAAATGACATTGCACTATCAAAACTGAGACGACATCTCTGAAAACTGCAAGAAGGGTCAGGGGGGGGGGGAAGCGTAACTACCCTGAAGATTCTTCGATCGCTGGAATTCGGCTAAAGAAAAGGAGTATCGACTGATCCTGACCCTCCAGGAGGTGGATAGAAAATCCCAGAAACACAAAACAGTTTTCTTTTGTGTCTTTGAACCATCGGGGGGTGTAATCTTTGAGGGCTCCTTCCCTTAACGCTTAAAAGGAAAAAGAGAAATCTGAGAGTGGACTTACAAGTGAACGGACCCGATATTCTTGGAATTATCGGATCGTTGAATTGCATATCACTGAAATTTATCGGAAAGGTAATTTCACCCTTTCCTGTGATTCACAGGAAAGGGCGTAGTAACAATATAGACCTTGACTCATTTTGCAATGCACTATAGATAATTTTTAACTGCTTGTGACGTAATGTTGTGATTACGTTTATTGTGGTCACTGCTCGTGCCATCTATTGGAGAAATATTGAACTATAGTAAACATTTTAAAGAAATGACATATATTTTGAATTCAACCTTTTTAGAAAATGGTTTACTTCAATAAACAAATTAAGTATAAAGTTATGAAAAAACCGAATTAAAATAGTAAGCTGAAATAGATAAATTAATTCAATCACACATTACTTAAATTAGTTAATTAAATTTTAATTAAAATTAATAAATTTAATATTCAATATTAATTAATAATTTTTAATTAATAATATGATTGAAATAACAGATATTTGGAACAGATATTTAAAAATAACAATAGCAAAATTATTTGTTATTGAAAAAATCGTGGATTATGCATCTCTAGTCCTCATTGAGTTCAAAAAATCTAATTTCTGAAAAATGCCCTAGTCTGACTGCTGGTTTGTGAGAAAGATAATTCACGAATATTTTAAGCTAAAAGTCTGAAATTTGGTATATAGTCTTTAAGTTAAATTTATGGATTTCTATCCAATTTTGAACAAAATATGCTCAGAGGATGTCTGTCTGACGGACTGTTCGAATAAATTTCACACAATAATTACGATTACGAAACGAAGAGAGCTGGATAGGCAAAGTTTGTGGTGACATCTTAATAAGCCAGTAACTGCCACTGAACATTGGTGGCCACTTTTGTATAGTGGATAAGTTACTGGACCTCAAACCCAAACATCTCAGGTTCGATCCTTGTCGGAATTCAACCTACGTATTGGCACAATTCCGCCAACACACCAACGCCAAAATCTCAGTACAGAAATTTAAAATCTCTAGTGTAGACATTGTCAAATTTTGAGGCAAATCCCCCCCCCCATCAAAAATTCTCGCATACTCCGGAATGAAGATGTTATCCCAGAGAACACTTTGAAGGTAATTGGAGAACTATAATTTTGAAGTATAAACTTTTGGCCTGAATTTAGTATTTTTACTGAATCTATCTTTAGTATATGGAGAGCATTTTTTCCCCCAATTAATTCCTATCATACGTCTAATGGTATCCGAAAACGAAATTATCTTTACATGTTTATGCCAATCGATTGATGCAAAATTTGAAATATTGTTATAGATGGCCGAGTTCGTCTTCGTTCATCGACATGTTCGAAAAAGTTGTCGATCATCAAAAACTTGCTTGACCAGTTCTTGAGGGTAGAAAAGGGAGATTGCTCATGGAAAGTGTGACGGTATTTTGCCGTGTGATAAGGCCTTAATGGGTGTATGATATGAAAACAATCATAATCAGAAGGTCTTAGCAGAAAGTTAAAAAGACGTTTACTTATACAAAAACAGAGATGATGAATAAAAAGACGAGCGTTATATACAGCCGAGATGTGCACACAGGACAGAACACTACAATAACAATGGCCCACAAGAAGTAATTGACCTCTACTCACAAAGAGGTCTAACATAATTCAACAGGGGAGAGGATCCCCGGAGTTTCACTTTACTGTCTGTCTAGACTGCTGAAATTCTCATTGTCCTTCCCTTAAGCTGTATCCAACTGCCGACTCACTACCACATGACTGGCTGTCCTCACAGGACTCGATTTTGCTTCCCCAATAGACAACAGGACCAGGCACACAACTCAGTTCAGCAATAGATTTGACTTCGCACAATGCCAACACTCCGCCGCTGATTCGTTGTCCTCTCGAAGACTCGTTACTTGTCTACTACTCAAACTACGATTTTAACCGTGATTCATTTCAGCTTTATAGTTCCCGGGAGGTCACCCAGATCCTCCTGAATCAATCAGTTGTATCCCAAATCTTATTGAATGGATCATTAAAATTCTAAAAGTTTCCATCATTATCAAATTTGTCGCCAATTTGGCAAACAGTAGCCATATTTGTAGCCAATCTAGGGAGATACTGGCTCAGCACTCGAGCAGCATCCGGTACAGATGATTGTAAATCAGTCTTTCCTGTGATATAACTAATAGTGCTGGAAAGCCACATCATTTGTTTGCAACAAGATAAATACACTTGACGACATAAAATCCCGTTTAAACCTTGTTTATTTAAGTCATAACGCTTTTGTGTTTGTGCTTATGAATGTTGATGCATTTTATGAAAGTATAGGTTGAAGGTCGATCACCCTATTGTTGGATTTGGCTCAAAATTTGATAAATGCTTTCACTATGAATATTAAATCTGTGAAACAAATTTTATTTATCTAAGTTACTTCGTTTTGTAATTACTATTGTATTTTTTTTATTCAAGCAGTTGGACGGACTTCTCAGTGGATTTTGCTCATTATTTGATAGAAATCTGTAAATTTAATCTGAAGAAAGTACTCCAAATTTTATCTATTTAGTCAAAGCTTTTTTCAATTATCTTTATCACAGATAGACATAAGAATGGACATTTTTCAAAAATGAGTTTTTCAGACTCCAAGAGGCTTAAAATGATTGAGATTAGACAGAATCAACTAATTTTTTGACGATTTCTCTATACTGTCTACACGAAAAATTAAAATTACCATGACTTAAATATATCAAATTTTAGGGGTAGGGGGATTTTGTGATTACAAATATCTTAATAGCACTCACATATTGTATAATATTCTATGACATTAAATAATATTCTCAATATTGTATAATATTGTTAACTATTAAATGATATAATATAATACCGTATGATATTGTATAATACTGTAGAAAAGGATACGTGAACCAGGGTTCAGTTATGTGTCAAATTTTTTTTTCTCAATCGGTTGAAAAAACTTATCTAAACACCACTTCCATTTTTTGGATTCTATATTAATGCATGTCAGGGATTAATCGCCAAATCAGCTCGTCTAGGATCGCACGATAGATTCAGTAAAAAAGCCAAATTCATGCCAAAGACTAATATTTCGCTTTACTGTATGTCAAACCCAAGCAAGGCATTGTTTGGAGATAACAGCTTTATTAGAGAGTATATGAGAAAGTTCTAAGGAAGGTAATCTCGCAGATTTATTTTTATTATGATGCAAATGAGGAGTAAATTTTGTATTATTCCTTTTACATTTTATTAATTTAATCAATTGACTGCGTTCGTCTAGGAATTTTAATATAACCGAATTTTATGATGTCAATCGATGATATAATAAAAAAATATCGTTTAAATTTAATTTTGAATTCCACTCTTTAGTTTTCATGAATACAAACAAAATTTTTACTCGGTAAAACAATCATGTAACAAAGATAACTTAACCGTTACACTCTTTACATAATGATACCATGTAAATTTTCTTTATAAAGCCAGAAATAAAAGGAGCTATACAAAGAAATACAGTGAAAAATTTGAAAAAAGTTTCTTTTAATAAAATTAAGTGCCATCGTTGAATTGATATCTAGAAGGCTAGGTTATTAACCGCATGTAAGCGATTAGCTGCCAAAAAGTGAAAAATAGCCCAAGGTCATGCTTATTGGAATCGACGATTTATGCTTATTGAATTTTTTGAAAATTAGTTTTCCCGGTTATGGTTGGACCAAATTCCAGTTTTGGAATATGAAATACTTTGAATTTAATTTTTAATATCTTGATAAGAAAGAAGATCAAATATTAAAACATTTAAGATCACAAAACGTATTTTATTTTATCACTTTTTTTAACCCTACTGTTCTGCTCGTAAAGTACTATATAGACCTAATAATATAAGGCAGCTAGAAAAATATCAAAAAGTATTTTAAATTGAAACTCACAATAATATAAAGCATCTATAAAAATAACAGAAAAGTAATCAAAACTAATACTTTTATTTACAATTCGAACAGTAATATTTTACATGAGATTTGCAAATGCAATTCTTACACTTGCAGCATAAAATATTATCTTTGCTATCATTGCTTGACGCACCACCTTTCACATTTGGCATATAATGAGTATCCTTAGCAAATCCCGATGGTATGTTTTCCAGTGTAAATTTGTGTTTCCAGTACGTACGAAATTTTACAGTGACATAAAGTCCATATTTTAATTCCATATTTAGATGACTTATTTGGTATACACTGTTTGAAGGGACGTCGGCCATGAAATCCAATTAATTGTGCATCTACAGTAATATTTCCATTTGGATTATATAATTTTGGTAGAATTTCTATCCATTTTACCCAGAAATCTCACACTGTGACTAATTAATCCACATTCCTTCTTTCTTGACAAGTGGATATATTATCAAAACGAATAACTCTCGATATAGTGCAAAATGTTTCAAGGGACATTTGGACAATAAATATATTTCTACCAGTCTTTTTTCGTCTGTTATCCTTGCCATTAGGTATCTTATGACCTCTGGAGTAGTTTTTATAATATTAGCAACTGCTAATTGAAAAGAATGTGGCACTGGGCCCAACTTCCATTTTATTTCGCGATTGTTGGACTGAATATTTTTTTTATAGTTCATTTGTTGAATATCGTAATCAAAATCATTGTCCCTAACTTTCACTCTCAATTTCATCACTTGTATGATTTTCATACCCGGATACTTCTTCGTTGTCAGAAGCTTCTATTAGTTTAGCGATATCAACATGACTCAAATTTATGCAATTTACTAATTTTTCTCTCATATTCTCGGCCACAACTCTTTTACAGTATATCAGAAAGTGTAACACATCAGGGAAAAAGAAACGTTGTAATAAGAGCAAATTATTTGGCCCCTTGACAATCGTACTTTTCGACCTTGCATGCGCTCCCTTGTCATGAGACTAAACACATACGTCAACAAAAGAGATTTCAAAAACGGATAAATTACAGAAACTATTGTTATTCTTTTCTTTCTAATTATTCCAAACAAAAGTAAACATGTCTGATTAAAAAAAATAAATGATTTATTTTTCTTTGAGTTACATTGACCTGGATGATACATTAGGTATAAATTCGAAAATATTCCTTCGAAATAAGAATAAACCTAAATCCTTCTAGGAATATATATGTATATTATTTAATAAAGATGTTATGAGATTTTAATGAAAATATCTCTGTGCTATATGTTTTTGAGAAGGTTTAAACTTTAGGTTCGGGTCATATAGACCCGAACAGAACAGCAGGGTTAAAAGGTGTTGTATATATTAAAAATTATGCAAAAAAAAAAAAAAAAATCTTATTGGAAAGCGGATTTTTAAACTTCTTTTCATTATCTTTATTTTTGTTAAATTGTTTAAAGAATATTTTCTGAATCTTTTGTATTAAAAATTTAGAAAAAGAGCTGTCAAGCAAACAAAGTAAGAGTCGTTTAGAAAGTTATTATTGTACTCTATAGATGTTTTGTTACAAAAAGAATATTTATGTTCTCTGTCTTCCACTTGATTGTATACTTGTACAATAAGAAATGTACTATTTTCTAATAATGAAAATGATAACCTTCTTAATGACCTTTTCTGGTTGGCAATGAAATTGTTAAAAAAATTGATGCCAAGTCCATTTATCCAATTCTATTGATTTCGCTTTAGGTAGTTTCAAGAAATTTTGTTCCCTCAGACACAGTCAGAAAAACAAGCTGATTCTCAGATTTAGTTCAAAATTAAATACAAAAAGGAAATTTTGTAGTTAAAATTATCAGCTCTCATTTAATCAGTTTGTTTCGCTTTTGTTTGTTTTGTTACAGTCGTCTTCCAAGCAAAAATTAATTAATTGGCAGACAGTCAACACTGAGTTGATCTAATGTGATATAGATATAAAATTTTTATTATAACGTATAATTCCAAATTTTATTTATTTATTTAATCATATTTCCGCATTATCATATGGTCAGAGATTCTCATAGGGGATGGGCAGACAGGCTTTATGAAAGCAAGGGAGGGATTTCATCCAAAGATGATAAGACGACTAAATAAAGTTGAGGTATTTAACTAGTCCTGTTTATGAACAGTCGAAAATGGTTGCTCAGAACAATAAAAGGTAAAAGTTTTAAACTGCGTACCCCTTGATTTTTTGTCGATTTTTTTTTTTTTGAAGCCAAGATCAGCGCATCTCTAGTATGCACCCTCCATACTAAATGAATGGGAAACTGAGTTAAATGGCCAAGTTGGTTTTATTATAACAGTGTTTCTCAACCTTTTAGTTTTTATGGCCCAGTTTTCAATCATAATTTTCATTGCGCCCTACACCTCCCTTTACAATAAAATGCATAGAACAATAATGTATATTGAGTACTTCGGATTCAGTTTTTAAATTATTTTTAATTAACTACCAAAACGAGAGTAAAAGCTAGCCAACGTTGGCGAGAAACCTGTGCTCGGGCCCCACGGTTTGAGAATCGCTGCATTAAAGAATAGAGTCTGTAAGCAGGGCTTGATCCTAAGATACCCAATTACCAATTTTAATGATTACACCACATTTTCTTTGTATACTTATTAAACGTTCTTTACTTTTAAAAAAGGGATAAAGCCATACAAATGGGTCATATTAAACCTGCACTTGAATTTTGAAGAAAAAAAAAGTCAAAGAAAAAGAATTATGAAATGTGGGATAATTTATTTTTCCCTTGATCTGCAGAAAGAAACCTGTTCAATGGATAATTTCCAGGATATATGGCCGAAAATTTTGGAGGAAGAATTCCTGGTAAAAGTGTAGAATAGTGTGCCCCTTGCTGCGCCAAGGATGCCAAGTCGCCAACAAAGATGGCGGACAAAATAAACAAACTGTTCCGTGGAACAGTTACGGTTGGCATTTCCCGCCTTTTAATTTAGAATGTTTAACTAATTATAATTATTTGTTTAATACTGCCCGGTGCCTTCTACAGATGCCTTCGGCATCTGTA
>JAPMOQ010059770.1:2620712-2698242 GCA_026543055.1 Argiope trifasciata
CAAACGTTGGAGCAAGAAAAGAATTACGAGAACTGCGAATAATTCTATGGTAGACTTCTTTTTATACGAAAACTCAGACGATTTGCGAATTCGCATAGTGATAATTAAAAGTGTGAAAACGAAATTTTTTTTTTTTTTTTGTAAATATTAACACAAAAAAATGAAATAAATGTTATTTTAATTAATATTAATTTTATTCTAAACTTTCTTTGTATAATAAATTTTAAATTAAAATAATAAGCAAAATTTAAACAATCTGAAATCGATATTTTAAATATTAAATTTATTATAAAACAGTTGTAGTACCTGAACAACTCAGCTATTGTAAAAACTAGTAAACTAAACAGAATTAGGGTTACTGTAAGAAAGTTCCGTTGGGTTGCCATATTGGCGATAAACTCGGGGGCACACCGTGCTACACTTTAACCGAATTCCTTTGATTCCTTTTTGAAAAAAAAAATTCTTTCTGTCTGTTTGTAACTAGCCAATTCAGTCAGACGGTAAAATCCTATTTTAGCCCACCTCTGGCGACTTTTTCAAAATCTCGCCAATTTTTCAAAATCACGCCAAATCGAAAGTACCAATAAGATTAAATAGTTTTCTAACGGAGTTTAAATCAACCAATGAGATTCCGTAGGGTTGCCGCATTTCTCTTCAGATGTTGTCAGGGTTGCCATTTTAAAATCATTATCGCTGATAATTTGGCAAGTTTTTAAATTGGCGTCAGAGGTGGGCTAAAATAGGATCGACCCCAGTCAGACACACTCGTCAACTTAAATGTATGAAACTCAAAAGCAAAATTTAATCTCAAGAGAGTCATGCTTACCTCGTTATAATCAGATATCAAAAACTAAATAGCTTTATGTATAATCATAATAGATTTACATACATCATTCATTGTGTTATACATTTCAAACATTTATGCCACTTTCTATCATATTTTAAAAATTACTTATTAGAATACATATCCAATAATCCTCTTTTAGCTATTTAATCCATATTTTTCCTTGAAAAGAAATCGTGGAAACGAATAAATCTAAAAATTAAGAAGATATATTACAAAAGTAAAATTTTTAGGTTTACCTTTCTTGCCACAAGTTTATCTTTCACTTTTAATTTTGGTCTCTGAACATAGTTCCAAATTTTATAATCAGCCATTATTTTGCTAATAACTAGGAAAATTCAAGTATTTTCTCTTAAATCATCAAATTTCCTGCTGGAAATAAAATATAAACCATTCGAAATAGATTATTTAAAGTGTTGCCAAATTAAGTCACCTAAATTTATTTAAATTTGATTTTCAATTAAATACTGGTTAGAACCAATTCCAAATAAAGCTTTTTAAAACAAAACTGATTTTTATAAATTTTTACAGAATTTATTTCTTCAAAGGAGATTCTGAACTCTGGTTCGAAACATCAAATTATATTGTTTTAAGCTTCATTGTCTAATTTTATATAATTATAATAATTTTTTTGATTAAAGCAAAGGTAACATTTTAGAGTATGATAGATATTTTATCATAAAAAAATACATCTATCATCGTAACTTGTTTGTTTATTAATACAGTAAATGGAGACAGAGAGAGAAATTTTGCAGTAAAATGTACTTAAAATTTTTTAAAAACTTATTTTAGTTTGGAAAGAAAAAAAATAACTGGTATCCCTAAATTACTAACTTTTTTAAATTATTAAAGTGGCGTAAGAAGTGTTTCTATGAATTATGTTCTAAATTAACAGCAGGAAAACGCATAAATTGATTGATTTTATTAAGAATACTAGCCGCCTTTGACGACCAGCTGGTTCGCCATGAGTAATGCGTTCTAAAATTTTCAATTCAATCACATATTCATTAGCCTTTAAGTAATTCCGGGCATTGATTGGCCTGAAATTAATGTTTTCTTTAAGATGATGGACGGAAAGCTCTAAAAGAACGTTTTTTAAATAATATTCTTTAATTTTATAAATCAGTCAGTTTTAATTATTGATTTAGAAGACTGATTGATGTAGCAATTTTTATTTAAAATATTACTAAAAATATTTTGTAAAATATGGCTCACAGAGCAAAGTATGAAGAAATCTAAAACTCATTATTCATAAATGCATTGTTTGACTCAAGCTACATAAAATGTAATTATTTACTTCATTTCGATCATATTAATAGTATTAAGCAATATATATGCCTATTAATAATATTTTACAAATTGGCTATAGGACCGGAAATTGAATGCATATCCTGTATAATTCAATCCTGTTTAAATAATGATAATTTATTGAAGTACTGATTTAAATATTGCAAGCGATCATAGAATCCTTTGCCTTGCATTTATTTTTTATAGAAAATATCACATTTTATATTTCTCTTATTTTATCCAGTCACGTGCTAAAAGTTGCATTTCTTAGGTTTAATTTGCGATGATAGTTTTTTTTTATTTGAACTTCCGTCATTGTTTTCTTTTATTTTATCCAGTCACGTGCTAAAAAAACACAGTTAAAATATTTCTTTAAAAATTCGTTAAAAATAGAAGCTTAAGTTATACATTAAAACACTGATACTATTAGAAAGCTAATTTTTTTATCTTTAAATTCATGTAAAAATCATGTTTGTGCGATTATATTTTCGGAAGTTATAGCGGAAAAACGTCGAAATTTCACTTAAATTTTAATTAATTCAACTTCTAATTAAAAATTCAAAAAAGGGCTCCTGGGTGCACATTCCCGACCTCCAAGGTATACATGTACCAAATTTGGTAGCTGTAGGTCCAACGGTCTGGCCTGTAGAGGCCAACACACACACACATACACACACGCACGCACACACACACACACACACACACATTGAGCTTTATTATAAGTATAGATCTAGATAGATTATTAAAACCTTGAAAAATACATTTTTATAAAGTCGTCGTTTCTAAATTATATTTATAAACTCAGAAAATTATCCATGCTTATTAAAGGAAGTGTGTATTGGTAGTTGTTTTTAAGAAAATGCCTCACACTTACAGCTATGGTTTTTAGTTAAAAGGTAATCGTAATGGTGGCCAAATGCTTTTTAAGTCCAGATTTTAAAATTTGATGAAGAATTTTTTTTTGTAAGATTTTTTGTAAATATTTCAGAAGTATCATTTTGAGTGATTATACAGAAAAAAATCTGAAAACCGATAAAGAGAATAAACTTATGTTACTATAAAGCCTTTTTTATTTCAACGCTTTCGCCGCAACTGCCTAATTTTTAGTAACTGTTTAAAAAAATAATTTCTTTTCCCCCAAAAAATGTAAAGAATAGAAATTAAAATTCAGTTATTTTTTCTATTTTTCAGATGATTCAGAAAACATTTCTCTGTATTAAAGATTGAAAATTATCAAACGATTTTTTTAAAGTGATTAATGGTTTTCCTAAAGAATATTAAGATCTCCTTTGTTGATCGAAAAGCATATCTGTGAAAGAAGTTTTAATTCGCATTTGAATACAAAGATTCAAAATAGAAGAATTGTAAAAATTATTTTTATATATACCATTTTTAAATTCTTTCCACATTGCTTGCAATAAACGTTTTAATTTTATAGCTTCTTTCCTTTTTAGCACGTCTTCATTTTTCATTTCGATTTTTACAGTCTATAGATCATCATAAAAAATATGTGAAATTGTTGTTTGGTTATTTACTTCGTTTTTATAGATTTATTTTATGTTATTATAGTTTTGATTTCGCCGACATTGAATCCTGTCAAAGGTGATCCTGCTATTATCAAAATAATATAAAAAGCGAAAAGCTAACATTCAATTTGAAATAAAAGTTTGTAAGTAACTGTGAAAAATTAAATGTTTTTCAAATGCAAATTATAAGTTACATCAATACCGATTTCACAGCTATGTAGATTGGCCTTTTCAATAGCAAATAAATGATAACAAATTTTGCACTGACCATTGTATAATAAATTTTTTAAAAATTAAATTTAAATACAAATTATAAGGTAAATAAATTAGTATGATTAAATGTCTAATTTTTAAAATTTTAATGTGATGTGGAAATAGTTATTGTGATATATGTTCCCTAGTGAATAAGGAAAAGCTTTATTGATCTTAAAGAAATTTAGATTAATTTTAAACTAATTAAAAATCTAATTAAAATTTTGTAGAAAATGCAATCTTTCTTAGTAAGTAGCTACTAACCCCAAACGTAATTACTTACCAAATTTTGTTTTCGTTAATAAAGATTTATTTCCAAGTTGAATAATACCAAAGTTTCTTCAAAATCTTCCATTTCAATTTAATTAAGTTTGACAAAATAAAAATAAGATTATATAAAAAGATGATTGCACAAAAAATTCTCAGAAACTTACATTTTATTGTTACTCTAAATCAAAGATAAAGCTATCCAACACAGAATAATTTTTACTAAGCAAGTACAACAAAGCAAAGTACACATTTAATCACATTGGATTTTTGAAGACTTTTTTTATATTTCAGGAAACACTTTTGTTCAAGAAGCAATTTTTTTTATCCTTTACTTCTCGCTCTTTTCAACTTTATCGAAAATTCCACGATGAAAAGTATGCACGCTATAGTGTTTCCTAAGGCAAATATGATGAAAGCACCGGCCAGGTCTTCAAGTTTTAGAGGATCTGCGACAGAAACGCTTTTCCCCGTGCAGATCTCATAATACAGAGTAGATGTTAGAAGTCGATGGCGCTGAAGGTTGCCCTCGGTGAATCTTCGGACGCTAAGTTAAAAATAAAAAGAGAATCAGAAACTTATAAGAAAACTTACAAAGTATATACTTTCTTTTTAAGTGTTTATTTTAAACTGGGTTTTTCAGACTCAAAATCAGCACTGGAGGCTGTCAGCAATGGCGATTTAAATTTATCCCAAAACATCAACAGCCTCATTTTGTTAAAAAAAAAAAAACCATGCAAAACCACGCAATAGCAAAAAGCAGACTTCTTAAACAAACTTTAAAAAAGCCCTTCATTCCGTATCTCAATGGCCCCAGACACGTTTCTTCAATCATCGCAAGACTCCGAACAGGCCACTTTAAAGACAGGAAAATAGCATCAAACAATACTAGATCCTACTCCATATGCAAGAATCGTCCCTCATCATAATAAAGTCCAGAACACATCTTCAACTGCCCTGCCATCTTTGGATTCTTCGGCTCTCTTTCGAGGGAAGATGTTCTGTACAACCTTCAGGCTCCAAGGCTCGCTGAGCTCGTCCTAAAGACTTTTGGGCACATTTGAATTTTTTATTATCCATAGAAAACGAAAATAACAGCAACAACATATTAAACTAGAGGTCGATAGTCAACCATTTGGTTGTTAGAATTATAATTTTTCACTTACCCTTTATTAAAGTTTTTAAAGATTTTTTCTTTACGCATTTCTTTTCTAAAAGCAAAAGCCATGTATGCCGCTCCCAATTCAATATCGGTTGCTCTAAGACCACATTTCCCGGTCTTCACAAAGCGTTCACCGATTAGATATCTCAACCAGAAAACATCGGCTATGAAGACGCGTTTGCCATCCTCCATATCGTCCAGCCAGTCGGGAATTGTTCCTTTACTGGGCGGATTCACTAGGTTATGCTCCATCCTGCGCCAAAGAGACCCGTAACTCGAATTCGACAACCTCTGCAAGAAACAGTGCATTATTAGCAGAAACACCTAATGAAACTAATTTTATCATGCCAAGAATACTGGTAGTAACACTCACCTTAAAGAAGGCCATTGGATATGAGTTTTTGAAAGTACTGATGCCCATTTTCGTGTCTGCCAGCAACTCTTCTATGGTCGAAATTCTAGGTATCAGTTTGTCCACGGCAAAGGTAGAGATAATGGCTCCTTGGTAGGTGTACATGAAAATAAGACATCCTGCTGTGAACCATAAACTTTGAAGGAGTCGAAAGCTGGGTGACGACCATACATGTTTAACAAACCATCTTTTGTTGTCACCAAATTCTGCAACGACAAAAAATATTTTGATTGTATAACATTTTCATATTATGTTGCGTTTAAATTTCTTGCATTATCAATATTTTTTTAATCCATACTTATTTGTCCTAACAATGTGTGTCATTATGATGTGCATGTATGCATCAAATCAAAAATTAAACTGTTTGTAAAATAATCATAAAGAATTACTCTTCCATTAGTTCGGATGTATGGTAAAACTGAATGACCAAACTACTGCAAATAGCAAATACTTTAAGTCACAATAAAGAAACCTTTTTTATTAGTTCCTCATGTGAGGAACTTTTACATGGAAATATCCATGGGAGACATAACTGGCTGTAGAATCATAAACCAGTTAATATTTCAAACGTATTATCACTAGGATAATAGAGGGTGGAACATAAAAGTTTTGGGAAAAAGTTCAAGTACAATTTTTAATTCAAATATTGAAGGCAATATATTGCCTTGATTTAAATGATGAAATTCAGAAACAAAATTTCAAATTCAAATGAATTTTATGGATCTCATTACATGTTTTATGTTTGGATGATAAAAAATAAAAATCATGATATATAAACAAAGCTACATTTCCTTACACAAAAATTAACTATTGCGCTTATTTAGTTAAATTATCATTCCATATTGAAATTATATGAAAATTATTTTAGGATAGATTCTTTAAATTTGAGCTATGGTGCAAGGACTTCACAAACTGAACTAGATGACAAATCTCACACCTCGCGAGAATGAAGCATGCCAAAATGTGAAGAAGTGTTGAACATGAATTTGCAACAGAAGTAACAAATTGAATTTAATTAGTTCAAATAGTAATCCATTTTGATGTTATACTGGAAAAATTTTATTTAATCCTCTTCCCAGAAATACATTGTTCATCTTAACAAATTATTCAGGATTCATGACTTTTCCGCGAAATTGATACTATATAATAATAATCAAGAAAATAAATAATCTAGAAAAACTACAGTCCTTAACTTAATATCTGTTTACCTTTTCCGATTAAACCAATGTGGAAGGCCCATAAATATTTAGAATAGGTTTCTAACTTTGTTCGCTTTTCTCGTGCTGGTAAAACCTGGTAAATCAAGCTGGCCACAGCAGAAATAGCAAGTGTTGTCATCAGTAAACCAATCCAAACCTTGGTAGTTAAAAAAAGAGGAAAATAGGAAATATATTATAAGAGAACGATTATAGTAATTATAATTTGCTGGTATATAATAGACTCTCGACTACATTCGCTATTAATAAAAGAGGAAATATGTATATTGGTGCTCAACTGGCCTGATCGTTTGAGCAAGAGCTACTGACACATAATACATAGTAGAGGTTGGAACCTGCATTTCAGAATGCCTTTTCGAAATTTTAATTACATTTTAACTAAAGATTTTCAAAAGACCCATTTGCATTTTCTGTCATAATTTCAAAAAATATAACAGCATCAAAATTATATTTATAAGGTTTTAATATCCAAAAAATATAATGTAGATTTTAACATTAGAATCTATTGTTGAAATGAAACTAAAACCAATTTCATTGTATTATGAAATATGTAATCGAGTAGGTTATCTTCCATTCATTGAAATCTAAGGATAAAGATAATGTCAATTATCACAGTGTGCGTGATTAACTAAAAATGATGGCCCAAAATCACGAAAGATAATGAGCAATTAGAAAATTAATTAACAAAAAAGATGCGGTGAAATAACACCATATCTTTAACCTTAAAGTCTATTATAATTTAATGCTATTATATCCAGACTTTAAAGTCTATTATAATTTAATGCTCAAAACAACTTCATTGAAGGAATTAAGTATCAAGTTAAGCAAAGGAAATGTTATTGATATTAAATACAACAAATATTCCCAGAGAACGAGTTTTTCTCCAAAGGTCACTAGTCCAGAATTGAAAACTTTATATAACAAACTATCTGGATAACGAAATAAACGAAATTGAAAGACTTAGTATTTAAAAATTCAATAAAAACATTCAAATAAGATAGTAAACTCTTTTGATTCGTTTTTTCAGCAACCATATGCCAAATGATGGTATCCAGATTTCTGTATATTAATTATTCTAGTATTAGTTATATTATTTTCTGACAACTCTAAGAACCTATTTTCAGAAAGAGTTGGGTCGTTTGTTAACACAAAATTCTAAAAGATACATTGCTTCATCTGAGGGAATTCTGGTGATTCACAGTCTAAGTAACGCAGTGTGCGATTTTACAGTGATTCAAAATTTTATTTCCGGCTAAATTATCGTCTTAATTTAACTAATCGGGCATTTCATATTCGTCAATGACTTAACAGTCATTTATAATTTGTAAAATATTGGTTTTCAAACTCAAGACTTTCCTCTTCACTGTCTGCTAATATTTTAAATCTGAATAGTTGTCCTTTTAATAATTCACTTCCAGGTAATCGAGAGTCTACTGTATTTGAATATGATCTAAAATTAATTTAAGTAAATGACTAGAAACTACTGTACCGGCAATGAAAAAACGGCTAATATCATAAAAGGATCTCTGTTACTGGATATCAGTCCTGATACTATAGTTAACTGCGAGAAAGCCAAAGGAACAGTGAACTCTACTGCAAGAGAACGATCTTTGTCTATGAAATAAGGACCCGAAATATCCGTCACCTGCAAGATGAGAAGAATTAATCATTATAAATTATTATTATTATGAAACAATGATAATGAAATTGGATATTTTCAACAAGCCCACGTTTTTATATTTTCAGTTTTCAAAATATTGAAAAGAATTCCAAATCTGTAATTTTTAAAAATATGACTGTATTTGTCTAATTTTAAGTTGATGAATCCATAAAAAAATACAGTTTATTCAAAAATCAGAATTAAGAAAAACTATGTCCAGAAATCAAAGTATTACTGAACACCGTAATTGCTAAAATAATTATGGCAGTAATTATTGATTTTTTATATATTTAATACTTTAATAAATAATTACTAAATAAATATTTTATAATTTTAATAATTAAAATAATAATTTGTATAATAATTTTTAGATGTCATTATGATCTTTATGATTGAACTTTACTTGGAATTAAAAGAAATTTTAATTTTAATAAAGAAACAGTGTACGATAAAAATTGTATTTTAAAAATCGCTTTGGACAGATAATATGGGCTTATTTTCTAATAAAAAAAGAATTAAGATATAAAACCAGTTTTTAATTTTATCTAAGTTTTGATCAAAATAAATTCAATTTACGAGCGATATTTCAACATTCTGTGAATGAAACATTTAAAATACTGAAACAAAAAAAGAATTCTCTTTGAAACATTCGAATATCCAACATTCACTGGGATATATTGCTTATGGATAAGATAAAATAATATTTTACCTTATTCCTCGCATATACATATTTATTATATATATTACATACAAGGTATTCATAGATTCAATTTACAAATTAAAAAAAAGTCCTCTCAAAGCTCAATTGATGAAATATATTTATCGAATTCCTTTCATGCTCTCAGTTATTAAAATGATTTGAGATTACATTTGCACATTCCAAATATGTTTCCTGTAAAATAAGGGGTACTGGAATGATAACAATAGTAGAAATAGCAATAACAAAAATAAACATAATAAACACTACTGATGAAACGGAATATTATGTGTCATGGAATGTCTATGGTAAAAATGTAGTTCATGGGAAAAAAATTAATAACTTATAGATCACTCAATAAGATTGTTAGAAGATTTATTTCATTTTTTGCTCGTCACAATGCTTTATTATAAACAATATGAAATGGCAATCTTCATTCAACGATGCAGAAGTGCATTGAACTCTTTATTTTCTTACATATAATTTTGAAAATTTTTTCTCTGTTTGATTCCTTTGTGAAAACATGAAATCATAAAAATGTTTTTGAGATATCCTTTATAAATGATAAAATAGAACGATTTATTAATTTTATAGTATATCAGCAGATTGTCCAACGTTGTGGAGACGGAGAGTAATTTTCCGTAAATAAGACAGTACTTACGTTTTCAACCATGGATCCAATCATACCAGTCCAAGTTCCATTCACTTTGGCTCCATAAATGTTGTCAGGCTGCAGCACGGCATGGTAACTGAAAACATTATTGAGATTATAAAATTTCGAGAAAAGTAAGAAATCTTTTTTTTGTTTTAATTGTCCTTTTTAGTACAAGTTTTAAAAAAACATGAATTTTTTGATTATATCAAAAGATATAATCAAAAAAATTGATAACTTTTGATAAACAGGTGTCCTGGCATAGGGATAGCGAGATCTTTGTGATCTGGGCTTTCGGATTCGAGTCCCGGTTTAGGCATGGTTGTTTTACTTCTGTTCTATCTATGAGACGTGTGATGTGCCACATGTAAAAAGGAAACGTTCAAACGAATATGATGCATGAGTAGCTAAATCGTACTCTTGGCCCTAGATGGCGTTACTGAAAAACAAGAGACATAAAAACTCCGGCTTAAATTCACTAGCTTAGTCAAGCGGGCTTGTCTATGGCAATTGCCGTCAGAAACAACAAAAGTTTTTGATGATACTTATACACTGATGTACTATCAGTAAAATGTAACTTTCATAATAAAACAAAAAATCATTCAAAATTATCTATAAAACAGATTGTTGAAACCAAAGATGTTAAATTTGGCATCTAGTGGCTGTCTATGATGACACTTTTCAAAATTTAAATTAAGTTTTTATATTAATAAATAATAAAAAATTAAGCAGAATTTAAGATGATTAGTTAAAAAATTAATTACACCTTTTTTCAATTATATTAGTGCATGTTATTCAAGAAAAACTATTTTTATAACACTTTAAGTAAAAAATAATAAAAAAAATTAGCGATGGTAATTTTATTTAAATACAATATTTCTGATGAAAATTAAAGCAAAATGAAGAGAAAATTTTAAAAGTAAAATAAAGGTGAACAAATTAAGTACAAAGCTTCGTCATTCTTCGATATTTCGAATTTCAAACTCTTTTTTATTTATCTTTGAAGTTTTGAAAAGTCCACATTCTGAACAAGGGCTTTCTTTAACTAAAAAGAATTCTAAGGGTTAATTTTATTGTATTTCTTTGAGGGATTTTATGACGATTACTCATAAAATTTGATATTTACCGGAAATTTCAGGATTGAAGTTGAATATGATTTGTTTGGGCTAATAGAGTTTCAATATATTTCATTGGTTCCAAATGAAATAAAATTTTGAATAATAATTTGAAATACCTTATTTCGTCACTTTTGGTTTGAGCCTTTATTAAATTTAGAGCTTATTAGCTGATTTTAAATTTAGAGAAAAAAAGTTATATTTCTTCATGTGTTTTATAAACTACTAGCTGATGCCCAAGGCGTTGCAGCCGCAGAAGAAATAATCCTGGAATAATCATTTGGAATTTGAAATAGTATCGTGTTTAATTTAGAAGGATATTTATTATCTTATCGGCAGGGAATACATTCATTGAAATAGATGGATAAATAAAGAAGAAGCATAAGTAGTATTGATTCTATTTTAATTATGATATTCTACAAACAAATATTTATTTTTGCATATAAGATTTGTGTATTCTTTTAGAATTTAAAGCTTGGTATTTTTTCAGAATGATAGTGAGAGAAACTATTTTTCTGTATTCTCAAGTTTAAAATATTAAAAGATATGATTAAAATATTTTCTTTCAAAATGGATTAAACATAGAAAAAGTATACCATAAAATCTTTAATATAGATGAAAAGATAATTTTTTGAAAACTAAGATGGTTCAAAATTATTTGTACTATCATATTTTCAGAAGTTACTGCAAAAAACGCTAAAGTGTTGTTAAATGTTTTGTTAAAATTTCAAACCTATAGAATTGATTCCCTTGAAACTTTCCCGCACACTCTCTAATAAAACTATGACCTCAGAGAAAAATTTACATTGCAGTTATGTGCAATAGTTGCGAAATATTAACGTCTAGCTTGAATTTAGTATCTTTACTGAATCTGTTGTGTTTACTTGGCGGTTAATCCATTATTAATAGATGTTGTAAACAGATCTGAAAATATTTTTTATGCTTTAGATGATTGTGTTATGCCAATAACCTTAGCGTAAGTGCAAGCAATATGTTGTCGAAGTTTTAACGGAATAGGTTGAGCGATATGGCAACGCATGAGAGACATACAGACAAACATCCATTTTTATTTATATATATGTACTATTGCTTAGTGAATACCTAGTTTCTTTTAACGTCTTCCTTTAGTTTAATTTTTTACTCTCTAGAAAATTTAATCAATGCAGTAAATAAAATTTACTTTGAAAAAATGAGATAAAAAATATTAAAATATTTGAAATCGATAAGGCTGTATACTGACTTGAAATCCATAAATACTTTCATTCCTTCATAAGCATCTTTGGCGACACCTCCAAGATGGAATTTTTTATCTTCGCCCATAACAGGGTCAACAAAAGGAATCCACTGTCAAAGAGTAGCGAATAAATTATTATTATTTACATTTTCGTATTCCTAGTGTAGAGAAAAAGGGAGTGACGTTGATAGATAAAAATTGCTGCGCAGAAATATATATAATACAACCACTTAACAAATTGTGAGCCAAATCCAATCACGTGTTGACCGCCTGTCAATCCAGGATTTTCCCGTAGAAACTTTAAGACATGTAAACGTGATAATTTAAAAACACAAACTTAAATGCATCAAATTTTGGGACTACAAGTGCAGTTTTGTGACTACTTTTTGTTTCAATCTGTTGCGATAAACGTTGCTGAAACCAAACTTCGATCTTCGGATACTATTGATGTATTTAAAGAATTAATCGCGATATTATTCGACAAGGACGATGTGATAAATTCAGGGAAAATGTTAAATTTAGTTAATAAAGCAGTTAATAAATAAAATTAAGAATAGATGGAAGAGTTACGATAGACCCAAAATGTTTGAAATGAATTAAAAAATAATAAAACCCGGCATATTAAAACTGATTACATCAAATTAGGTACATTCTAATTGAATGATTATATTTCGCATTGCAATACTCAGTCGTTATTAAATTATAATGTTTAAAATAGTGTAATATTAAATATTATATCGTATTCTGCTATTTTCATTTATTGAAATATATTTCTACAATATGTAGTCATTTATAATTCATCATAAAGTTAAAAAAAAATGCTTACGACTGTAACTGAATAAAATGAGTTAAAAATATTTAATTCTTTTTTCATAAATATTTAATTTAGAATACTTTGATTTTTAATCGGAAAAAGATTTTATGATAGCTTATATATTTTTGAATTTTATATTTGTATTGTAATATTTAAAAATGTATAGAGGCAAGCCATTTATGCATATTTAAAATACATAAATGTGTTGATAACAAAATAGAATACATATTTCATTTTATATTGTAGTGAAGGGACGGAGAGGTTGAAATCAAGTGATGTGTTTTTGGTTCACTTTTAAAAAGAGATTGCTTAATTTAAAGACGAGCCATATTATAACTTGGTCAATGAAGATAAAGTTAAAAATTGTATGTATATTATGTAGGCATGTAAAAAAAAATCCGAGATTTTCGAAGGTCACCCAAATAAAACACTTAACTAATTAAAATTATTTTAAAAGTAAGCTCATGTTCAGTATTAAGAAAAAAAAATTCTTTTTATGTCGTCTTTGGGGAAATTTCTTTATTTTCTTTTTATATGATACGAGTGATGTTTACAAATATAAAAAAAATTCTTCTGATTCATTAGAATAGTTTTAATAGAATGGATAAGCACTACAATATTTCGAAATTTTGTGTCACGTTTTTAAAGAAATTTTAATTTACACTTCAGATTATGAATTACTTACCGGGGCAAATCTTACTCGATAAACCGTCATATTCGCTCTTGTGTCAACCTGCAGCGAAAATTCAGTAATTTGAAAACAAAGCGACTCAAGCCTGATATTAAAACCCATCCAAACATCATCAGTCATTAGATTCATCTTTTTGCAAAGTTTGTGAGCAGTACTTTAATTCAACAAACAGAGATTTAAATTCATTTTTTACCAAGTGCTGACATTCAATTTGTGTAAATTGCTGAAAGTACACGATTTTTATTCATAATTTTCTGAATACTTGTCAGTGGAGTTTGGGCTCTTTGCCATTTGAGTGCATTTTGAGCAAAATATTTACTTTTACTCATCAGTAACCAGACGATGACAGAAACGTAACTGCTGGAAGATACGCACGCAGTCATTAAATACTGCGTGATTTTACTGAGATTTAAAGGGTTAAGGGGGAAACGTATTGATTATCCCACTTGAAAAAATAAGCTAAATGGAAATTTTGTGGGAACATTTATGAAAAATATTTTATTTATTTGTTTTCTGCTGCATGGAATGTGTTCTTCGTTCAAGTTTAATTTATATTAGCTTAGTAGCACCAGTTAAATGAAAGTTTTCAGTTGTTCATTAAATGTAGACTTAAAAATATTGAAGCACTTAAATATGAAGAAAAGAAGTTCGATTATGATTTTATTTGAGAAAGAAGTTATAATTTATTCCATGACCGAAAATAATTTTCATATAGAAATTATTTCCTTTTCATAATTAACTAGCTGCTACTCGGAACGTTGCTGCCTCAGAAAAAAGTAATATCAAGTACAATCAATCAATAATGTGACAATGTTTTATCGAAATAGGATGAACGGCACGACAGTCTATAAAATACGAACAAACAAATATTCACTTTTATGTATTAGATTTATGTATTCTTTTACAATTGTAAAACTTGGTGTTCTTTCAGAATGGCAATGAAAGAAGATATTTATTGCATCTCGTGATTCATTTAATATTCGTTCAGAATTCTAAAATTTAATTTTAGAAAATGAGTTTAAAACATTTTTTTTAAAATTAAGCCTAGAAAATATATTTATACCATAACATTGTTAATATAGCTGAAAAGACAATTTTTGTAAACTAAGATGGTGCGAAGTTATTTGTACTACAATATTTTTGGTAGTTATTACGAAAAAGGCAAAAATTTAATTAAAATTTAAAACTCCCAGGGTTAGTATCCACAAAACTTTCTCGCATAATCTGTAATTAAATTACTTCTGAGAATGACTTGTTGAATAGTTGCGTACTATATTTACAAAATATTAACCTTTAACTTAGATTTAATATTTCTACAGAATCTGTTGTCCCCTCGGAGAGTTGTTTGAGGATTAATCCTTGGTAAATAGATGTGGTTGATATTCGAATTTTTTTTATTTATTTTAGATAATTATACTATCCCTATAATTATTTCGTAAGGTATAAACAATAAGTTGATCAAGTTTCATCGCAATCGGATGAACCGTTTAGGAAGGCATAAGACCTCGCACCTGTCATTTTCCTGCTTTCCCTAAATGATATTTCTCAACAAAAAGACATTATGATCAGTCTCTATGCAGATGACACAGCCATCCTCTCACAAGGGAAAAATCCCCAACAAGCAATAATTCCTCTTCAAAACTACATCCTCAACATAGAAAAATGGCTTGTTCGCTGGAAAAAAAATTCAATGTCGACCAAACTGAAGCAGTAATATTCTTTAAAAACAAAAATAACTGGCCAAAAATTAAACTCTACAACACTGAAATCAACTGGAAAAATGAAGTCAAATACCTTGGTATAATTCTTGACAAACACCTCAACTACAAATCACACATAAATCATACCAGAGAGAAATTTAACAATACATTCAAATCACAATACCACCTTATCTGTAGAAACTCGGGTCTCTCTCTAGATGGTAAAGTTCTGATTTACCTGGCATACCTAAGACCAATCCTCACATATGCCTGCCCTGTTTGGGCTCCAACTGCTAAAACCAATCTCCAAAGAATCATTTCCCTTGAGAACAAAACTGCTCGTATGATTGCAAAAGCGAGATGGTTCCATAGAAATGAAGATATTCTCAAAGACCTCAGCATCCCACCTATAAAACAATTCATGATCAAACTTGCACAAAACTTCTATGGTAATATTATTCATATTGACAATTCCACCTTGTAAAATCTCAATTTATGATCACTACGAAAACTCAAATAAACGCAGATCACGCTGTTCACTTGCCTTTTAATTCCCCCTAAGTACTCTTCATCACACTTTTTTTTCCTTTCTTATTTTTTTTCTCAGTCTACTCAGTACCAGTTAATCTCTTTTCATGATTCAAATCATTTTATGATGTACACATTAAACAAATAAGGTCAGTTCCATTTTCACTTAAGTTCTATATCACAAGATTTACAGATGGTGGGGCCTGCGGTCCCAATAAGCTGTAAAACACTTTACAAATAAGAGGAAGGCATAAGAGACATACAGACAAACATTAATTTTTATTTATATAGATTATGCGGGCACACAGTAACATATTTGTGATGTATAATGTGTAAAATTACATATGGAAATCGGAATTAAACTTTAGTCCAAAGGAAGTTTATTAATATTTCAATTCTGTATTGAATTTTCAAAATAAATGTATATTTTAAAAGAAAATAATATATTTTTAGCTCAAAGGGATAATATTAGAGATAAGGTTTTGAAAATTCTTATTATTTTTACTTAAATTAACTTTGCGCAGTGGTTGTATCACAGCCAATGAGGATCTACCAAGGAGTGACTATTGCTAGTTGAAAACTTTTCCCGACATCCCGCTCTATCGACGCGATATATCGACGGCTGATTCAGTTTCTGAAATCCGGTGGCGTGATTCCCAATACACAGGTCCGAGATTCGATCTTCGGGCTCGGAAAGGTTGACTCGGCCTTTCATTCCTTCAATGGGTCGATAAACTGGGAATTAATCATTGGGAATAGATCGATGTTTGGGAACTAATCACTGAGGCTCCCGCTGTAGGTTAAGCAAACCACCTAACCGGGGCACATGCCTTGCACCCTCGGTCAAGAAAACAAATATGGTAATGGCCCTCTCCACTCCCATTGGCACTATAACCCATGTAGGCCTCTGTCCTTATGGGTTGTAGTGCCTCTGCGATTAGTTTAAATTACATTGTTCCTCTCCCCTCAGCTTTAACATTTGAAAATTGCTGCTAACTTCATTTAAGTTTTAAAAATCAAATTATTTTCAAGTTTTTAAAATTAACCTCTCTTCTAATTAAGCTGTCTTAGTGTTTTAAGGTCATTTTTTTAGGATTATTTTTTAATACTGACAACTTCTTAATTTACTCTTAGAATGATAGCCTTTTCCTTAAGGTATCCAAACAAGTTGCAAACTTCGATTTTCAGTAAAAAAAAAAACCCGACATATTTCAAAAGTTATTTTATTGAGTCCAGTCTTTGAACTATCCAAAACAGGTTTACTTTTGTCTCTATGTTTATTAGAAGTCAAGATATTCAAATTTTCGAAATGCTCGGTAAACCGGAAGTGGACAAATACATAACCGGAAATACCGATTTAAAGGGACGAAAACATGTTAAAAATTTGTATAAACTTTAATTTAGTTTTAAATAATGAAAATGTATTTCACATAAAAACACAAATTGCCGAGGAGAGTTTTAACACTGTTTTGTGGAAATTTGTGCCTAAAGATGTTTTTGTTGAGCTCTGAATCTTCAGATTTTGGATATTTATGGCTGTAATACAATTTAACGAAGGTTTTATGGAATTACTGAACCCCTAAGGTTAAGGAACATTTGATCAGCTCGACAAAAACGGAATAAATGAATCTAAGTAGCATTCATTGCCAAATGAAAAAAATTCCAGAAAAAATATTTGAATGATTAAAAAAGGAAAATTATTATAAGATGAGGAGGAAGAAGGTATAAACCTATAAATACGGTGAATTTTAAGTTTGTTTGCCTATAATTTACTATTGAAATAAGTAAATGAATACTTTAAATGCATTTTTCTCAAAACCGACTTTAACGCATTTCTTGCTCACTTCAAATCAAATAATTCAAAATATAATGATCATATTACTATGAAACTTGATGGACTTTGTCTTTATACTATTTTCTAGTGTATGAATTAAAGGAAGTTAGATCGATTGAATATTTTTTAATTTACAGCCAATAGTTTGAAAAATAAATCATAAATTTACTAAAAATTTCATGATAAATCTTTAACTGGTTGCAAAATTTCTATTTATTATTAGAATTTATACGATTGTACTTCGTTCTCTAGAGAAAACTATGTAGTTTATTTTGGTATAAGTTTTGTTATGATGAGAATCATAGTTTTTGGTGTAGTCAATTTGAAGTTTTATAAGAATTTACTAAAATTTATGCTATTAAAGGTCAATTTTCAACAAGTTTTAAGGTTTATTTTAAATATTAACATCCTGTTACTAATTTCGAATCGTCTTAAGTCTAGAAATATGTTTAAAGTATGTCTGCATCATCTTTTTCTTAAAAAGGCGCCTAACCAATGTTTCGACTTTCCCTCCTCTTTATCCTGGCA
This sequence comes from Argiope trifasciata, assembly GCA_026543055.1. Classification (NCBI taxonomy): domain Eukaryota; kingdom Metazoa; phylum Arthropoda; class Arachnida; order Araneae; family Araneidae; genus Argiope; species Argiope trifasciata. The sequence continues at coordinate 2,639,133 of JAPMOQ010059770.1, forward strand.
GACATCTGCATTGGAGAACCAATCGGATAGCTTGGCAAATGAGATTACTGTTATGTATTTTCATTCGCTATATTGCTTGGTCCACATTCGGTTACTTTTCATAGCAATTTGCTTGAACTAATATTCAGATTTAGCTTCTTAAAAGTGAAATCACGCATACACGTGTTTAATTGCGCATGCGCACTTTAAGAAGGGGACTTAGTACGCATGCAAACGTTGGAAACAGCACATTTCTGAACAGGTCACGCATTTTCTGTAACATGTAATGACCCTTAATTTGGGGCTATTTGAAACTGGACTGTTTTTGGATAATTGGATACTTAGTTGGATTTGCACAGATGGAATGAACAGGGAAGCAAATATTTGAGTATTGAATCCAGATAAATAAAGAGATAAAAGGGTTTTGATTTACTTTATTTTCTAAGTACTCAGAAACTACTGCCAATATCCATAAAAAAAGAAATGTTTCAGAAAAATAGGGTGCATAAAAAACTAATGTATATTAATAATAAAAAATTACTCTAAATGAATGATATTCGAATAGGCTTGGGCTTAATTTTAAACCATTTATTTCATTTAAAAAAACTCCAATTAATTTTAAAAGATAAATAATATTTTTTATTTAATGTAAAGTTTATTGGCTGGAAAATACCCTTATACCCTTGATAACTGTTAAATATTTGAGAAATGTCACAAAACCTTTTATTTTCATAATATTATATCATATAGTTTCATAATATTATATATTTCATAGTATTTATGTTATTAACTTTTAATTCTAGAAGATAATGCTCATTTCAGAGTTTTTAGCGAACAATAATAAAAGAAAACATGGATCTAGAGCATATAGAAGATCCAGAACATCCAGATATGAACTGTGTTATATGATTACTACAAATTTTAAGCCAGATATTTGCATTCAAGGAGCACAACTGGAAATGCATTTTTTTCGGATTTAATAATGTCTAAAACATGGAAATTCATCAAAATCCTCGATTAATCCGTTATTAATCAATTTACGTAAAAAATGTCGCAAATGACAAGAAAATTTAAGAAATTATGAGTAATCAAATTTACAATATTTTCATCTTCGACTCTTTGTTAGTATCAAGACATTGCATTATTGGTATCAAAATGTGCAGTGACAATTGACTTATTTATGCTTCAGGTGAGGCGTGTCGATTTTTCTCAATTATGAAATGTTAGCCACCTTTTTTAATTGGCCGCTTGATATGATTAATGGTTACTAAAATGCGCGCAAGATGTTTTTCGAAATTTTAATTAGAAATTTAATTAATTATAAATTAATCTGAACCTGAATAATATCGAATGAAAACAAAATTTCCTAGTTTCAAATATGTTTTAAAAAATTATTTTTAATTATATGAATTTATTAGTCGTGCAAATTTTTTTATGATTTTCGGCAATGGTTTTACCAAATTTCCACAACAGATTACATTACTACCCTAAAATTTAAAACATTGCCAATTATTTAATTCCACAATTTTATCCCATTGTTGATAGCCTAAGAATAATTATTGTGTTTCATATTTTGCAGTTTACAAGGGGAATAAAAAGTAAACATTAACACAAATTTCAAAAGAAAAATTAACCTATCATCTACGTTTTAATAGCATTATTATGTCATAGTACAAGACATTGTTAAAAAGGTTCACATACATAATGAAGATAAATATGCAATACAATCAGAATAGCACTGATTTAATATCTGCCAATTTAACGGAATAGTGGACATGAAATTATCAATCGATGATTTAACTATAATTAAATATTAAAAAAATCAATGCTTAACTAGATGATCTTCAAAAGAGATTAATAATATCATAAAATATTCAAGAAAAGAAAAAAAATTTAGTTGTTGTCTAAAGATTTCCATTTTGTTCAAAAACATCGTACAATCTTATATAAACTTATCATTAAAATCTTTAGCTTCTTTCTTGTGATTAAATACTCTTTTATCTGTAGATACTTTAGATTATCCATTTAAACACAGTTTGATCTCAATGATCTTTTATAAGCTCATTGTTTGCTCTTTTTAATTATTTTAAATGATTTAATGAGCCGGAAAAAAAACTAACGACTGAACCAAAAGGTAAAAAAAAATGGAAGAATGGCTCTCTTCACTCTTTTTTTTTTAATTCAATATTAAAGTGAATAAAATTTTAGTTATATTTTCTGATGTTTCTTTGTAAGTCGTTACATAAAAATAAGTTGTTTTTTTAAAAAATATTTCCATCTAGGAAGAAATATATTTTCTCCGAGTGAATTTCCTGACACGAAATGTTGTTATTATTTAACAACTTTCCATATCTCGAATGAATTTTTAAACTATGAAATGTGCTTTTCTAGAAAACAAAACGTTAAAATCTGAATGAACATTAAAAGTAAACATTTGATGAGGTAATTATTAAACAGTAATTTTTGGCGAATGCATCATTTTGTTATGTCTTAACCCAAAATTGCAGAGCCTTTAACTAAAAGCAATATCCCATGACATTTGTCATCTATTTCAATTCTTAAGCTTATTTTATCATTAAGTATTAGAACTATTATTTTGTTTAAATTCATCCGTTGATTGAAATTAGTTGCTCTATTTTCTCTGAATATAATAAAAATAAAATAAGCAAAGCATAGAGTTTTGAAATGAAGACCTATTTCTGATTGTTCGGTTCTGGATTCATGAAATGAACCAGCAGTAGTGGTAGTTCTCCAACACTTTCTCGTAAAACCTCTAATAAATTTGTCACGGCAAAGAATGCCTTATTGGCGTACAATATTTAAGAAATATTAATGTGTAACTTAAATTTAGCCGTTTTATTGAATCCGTCGTTTGATCCTTGCCTATTTATTTGGTAATTAATCTCTGGTATGTATTTAAAAGTATCCGAAAATGAAATTTATGTTTTAGACCCGTTCTTGTCAACTGATAGAAACAAAAATTTGGCTCTAAAACTGCATTTACAGTCACAAAATCTCATACCAGTTTTAACATATTTAAGTAATTACGTTTTTGAATTATTGTGTATACAAATTTCTGAAAATGCAGACCAATAGATAGATAACCATTAGTTGGATTTGGCACAAAATTTGATGTCTACGCAATGGACGATAATTCTGTGTACCGTATTTTATCTATTTATTTTTCTTCGTTTTGTAATGATCGTACTAATTTATGTTCGAAGAGCATACAGATGAATTTGCCCTGAATAGATTTTATTCAGAATTAGACAGAAATCTGCAAATTTGGTGTAAAAAGAACGCATAACAAAGCTCAACGGTCTATTTTAAAGCGGGTTTGAGTTATCTGAGTCAGTCTGTTATATCATAGACTGACATTTTTTAAACATGTGTTTTTCGAATTCAGGGAGGTTTAAAAAGTACATATTCGTCAAAATCTCGGGTGCGAATTTTTTGATGATTATTATACTTTACTGAAATTACAAGAAAGAAAAAAAAAAAAAAAAAAAAAAAAGATACAGAAGGTAGCAATTGCATTAGTTACAAAAAAAATTAAGTGTGACAGAACATTTCGGGCATTCGGAATGAACGTGAACATTCGGAACCATGTTACAAATTCTGAGAAAATGCTTCCGAAATAATTGTCAAAGTGAATCTTAAGCTAATGATGTTTGTCTGAAAAAAAACTGTGGACGTCCTTACAAAGGTTATGGTGACCCACTTAAAAAAGATGCCTCTTTTTCAGCAAATGAGGAACAATCACATCACCCTTGTAGCCCCCAAATTTATATTATTCCGAAATTTGAGAAGAAAAGGAATAAAAAAAATCCAAGAACCATCAAGCCATTTGCTTCTCAACCAAGAAATTCCATTTATAAATTTAAAAACTATTATTCAAAAGTTTTAAAACTTTTTGATTGCTAAAAATAAAAATTTGATGGAAATTTTTAATTTAATCTAGTTTTAATTTATTTTTAATTTAATTAGTTCCTTTTCTGATAATAAAAGTTATGTTATATTAATTATTTTCTTTTAAGAAATAATTATTATTTCAAATAATTATTATGGAAAAATTATAATTCATCGATTTCTACTATTAATATGGAGCAGAAAAAGTAATTTAGAATAATTCTTATAGAATAATAATTTTCCTAAAATCTGGCTATTGAATTTCCTTTCTCTGATTTAACTCAATCAGTTGCTTGATTGGCTTATTTGATAGACAAACTTTCGCTTCATTGGTAAAGTATGAACCATTGGGATGATTTTATATTATTTTGAACAAATATTAAAGTATAAAGTTTCATCTTATATTTTTCAAAACAAACATATATTCTCAATCTACTTGATTGAACCATCTCAGACATTAGAAGACTTAAATTACTACTCATATTCAAAATATTCATTTTGAATAAAGGTATATCAACTCATTTTTATTTCTTGTAATGACTTATGCATCGAGTTTATCAACAATCTAAATGATAGCTCAGTAGCACAAACAGAATAGACATCATCGATTCATCGATATGTACAATCAGATGATTTGTTTGATTTACGAATGAGCAAATAAAATATGTTTCATATTGCTTTGAAAATTTATCATCAAGAAATCTCTTCTCTATAAACAAACTTTCACATCAAACACATTAACAAAATAATCTGAGGTAAAAATAACTCAGCGTGTCACACTTGGATTTCTTTACATTGAAATGACTTGGTTTTGCCTATTTTTGCATTCAAATAATGCGTTGTATTTTAAATCTCTATCGAATAACATTATGTTGGACATTTAATATTTATTTTATTAAATTAAAAAAAAATTATTCTGTAGTTTTTTTAATTTACATTTACTATAATTAAAAATTCTTCAATATTTCCCTATTTTTGTAAGAGCGATTAATTTTTTAGAAACATAATAATGAAAGTACGAACGGCACTTTCGCCGGTAAGCATCTTCTTGTGCCTTTATTAATTGAAAATCTATAATCAATTATGTGTGCTTAATTTCAATTATGTATTTTTTTCTTTTATTAAAATATTATTTTATTGAATATAGATATTTTGTGATAAAGTCTTTATTTACATGACAATTTATATGCTATTTTGCTTAAATTTCAATACAGTTATTTGAAAAAGTTAACACTGACATTTTTAAGTGTATTTATAAAATTTTAGAATGAAAGTTTCAATAGAACAGGCAAGCAATAATAGAATAAAAGCTTAGAACAAAATAAAACAAAATATTATTCTTAATATTACTTTAAGGAAATGGAAAATATGCAAATAAAAATATTTTTAGATTAAATAATAGTTTTTATTTTATTTTATTCACTCTTATATATATGTATATTCTTCTAATTGTTTAATAATGTTTAAATTTTTTAATTATGTTATAAACAGAATTTTCGTTTAGTAAGCTATAAAAAAAGTGATGCAAAATTTTACTGTACTGTAGAATTGAATTGAATTTATAAGGGTTAATTATTGCTTTTTGCTTAATTTTTCCGGACGAGGGATTAAATTAATCTTTTTCAAACGTGATGAAATAAAAAATAAGGCTTAATTATTGCTTCAGACTTAATTGACTTGCTTACGAACCAGGCGCATAATTAATACTTTTTTCAAAATTGAATAAATTAAAAATAGAGCTTAAGTATTGCTTATGGCTTAACAAATGTGTACAAAACGCATACCTCCAAAATGATTAAATCTTGTAGAGTTATAGCTTTTAGAAAAGAAATGTGATACATTTGAAATAAATTTAGTTGTCGATAAATTTTGATGATGATAGCTAAAATAGTATGCTTTATATATAGTTAAAAAAATAACATCCTCTATTTACAGTGGAATCCATGGATTGTATTGAAAAACAAAACTGAAGCTCAAGGAGTTATTTTAGAGCTATATGATAAGTTGAAAGGAGCTGGGACAGTTGAGTATGCTTATCTAATTATTATATTTGTATTTAACTATTGAAATTGAATTAAATAATTTTTTAACATTTAATTATTCCACGATATCGGTTAAAATGGAAACTAAATTTTTTAAAACTCAATATATCATTTTCCCGAAAGGAAACTTTTATATTTTTAAACACGACGTTTTTTATTTACAAGAATTTAGTTTGCTACATTAAGTATATTATTATCATTTATAGTTTTAACTTTCTGTAATACGTGATATTGAAAAATTCGAATAATTTAAATGCATTTTATAACTGCATTATGTTTTAATTTTATATATTTGAGCGTACTGTGATAGAAACTGAACTGGTCACTCTGAGGGGTTTTCATTTTAGAAAACAAAGTATTATTAACTAAGTATTTGGCTTAAATTTTTATATTTAAGCTCAAATTTTTCAAAAACTGAAATATGCTAAAGCAAATTTGAAGTTATTATGTGAGAGCATTATATTTTTAAGTCACATAGCATCTATCCGACAGAAAAATATTACTTATACTTCGTAATCACTAACATTTAGAAAAAAGAGGGGGTTCAACCATCTCAAAATCAATACAGTTCTAAAAATTTTGCATAAAAAAAAGTTTAAATTTGTTTTAAACAATCACATGACTATTTGGAACATTTAGAAAACGTTTTTTTCTCCCATCTGAAGATCGTTTTAAACTAGTTTAGAATTGCAATTGGGCAATACAACTTTTAAAAAATCAATTTTTTAATGCAGCCTCCCTTTTTTCTCAAATGAATTTGAGATAAAAAATTTATATATATATATATATATATATATATATATATATATATATTTAATAGATTTAATTTATTTTTTAATTTACACACACACACACACGCGCGCACACGCACGCACGCACACACACGCGCACACACGCACACACACACACACACACACACACACACACACACACACACACACACACACACACACACACATATATATATATATACTTATACTTATAAAAATTGAATTCTTTTTAACTTTTAGGGCATGCTTTATTTGAGATTCCATAATTTAGTTCGTTGCATTCATTCAAATTTTCAATCAATGCTTGAAATACTGATGAGGTATGAAGTTAATTTATGTTTTTTTTTCTTAGTTTTACTTACCAGTATGATGCTCCTTATGGAGGATTTATTGGACCCGATGGTAACTGGAATGGAATGGTTGGAGATATGATCAACAATGTAAGTGGAAAGAAATTATCTTTGAAGGAAAGAGTTTTTATAAAGGGTGTCCCGAAATTAACGTGAGATTAAATTTGCAGCCATCAATGCAGTAAAATGTTGGCTGCTCTTTCAAAAATTCTATTTGACTGCTAATAGTTTAGATTAGTAAAAAGGTAGTGTTACACAACAGAACAATGAGCTAATGCAAGATTTGATTAAATAAAAAACATAGTTCCCCTCCCTTTAAATTGTTATATTTTATTGAATCGTAAAGCACACAAGGTAGGGTTATGTATAGAATAATACATAGGGAGAATGTCTATCACAAACCCACTTTTTTTCCGAAATTTTCAAGATCAATTTGTATAAATGTGAGTGAATTTCGTTGATACAACTTTAAATTTTCTCCTTCAATGCGCACGTGCTTGTGGGCTTCTTGGCATGGACCTTTGACTTCAAATAAACCCCATAAAAAGAAATTCAACCTCTCGATCTAGGCGGGACAATTCTCGAATTTTCATTCTGTGGATATCAACATGGGGAATTCTCGATATGTATTAAATCTGAGTTCAGAGATTATTGAAGTTAAAGCATTGAATAATATTTCTCTTGTCTTTTAAATTCTGCTTTCTCTAATCCTAATATTAATTGTAACTTTGTTTGTGTAGTTAAATAATTTTTGTATTTATTTCTTCCCATATGTACAATTATTATTATCACATTGCCACCACATTACATAAACTTGAATGACCCGTCTTTCAATTTAACTTTTGATTTTTAAAAATTGTCAAAAGCATGATAAAAAAAAATCGCAATAAGATTAATTTATTGCTAAATCTAGAAATCGTAAACATAGATATTGTTCCCTAGAAATATGATATTTTGTAAAAGGAGTAATTACGTTTCAATCAGATTTTATTTTGCTAGCAAAAATTATGCTTATAAAAAAATTTAATCTTACTTATTGAAGAAAGGTTTTATCTGCATATTTAACAACAACAAAAAAAAATCAGTTACTTTATTGCTTTATTTGCTGCAAATGTATTCAAATAAACTTTTAACTATAGTCAATATACTAGATTCAAATATAAGAGGACAGAAAATAATTGAAAAAGGCTTCCTAATGATATTTAGATAGTTTCGACAGATGCAAAAGTTACCACAAATGTGATGTTTAAGCAATGATTTCACATCTTGTATTTTCAAAATTTATTTGCTTTCTCATAAAGCTGTTTACAATCTAAGACAACGTTTTTGGAATATCCTCTATATGGGCGGTGATCTTACAATGATCTATTATAAAAATTCATTTTCTGATATTTGGTTTAAGTAAAGGATTTTAGTTGCGATTGTATTTTTATTACTTTCTCATCGAAACAAACTAATTCTGCCTATAATGAGAAGATTCAGCACTTTCATAATCTCATTATTAGAATGCTAGTCTTTATGTTTGGGATAAGGGTCTGAAATTTATGTTTCACAGTTTCTTCAGATTAATAAATGTACTAAAAATAACAGTAAGTCAGTAACAGTCGTAATGTAATTAATAGTAATAATATAACAGTAGTACTGTAATTAACTAGTAATAAGTAGCAACTTTTATATTTATTGCAGGTTACCGATCTAGCAGGGCCTATTTTTATAAACGAAGCAAGGGCCAAGGTTGTAGATTTCGCTTTTCCTGTAGATTTCTCCCAGTTAGTTATAATAACAGGCTTGGTTCCTGCTCTGAAGGATCCGTTCCTCATTTTTGGAGTATTTCCTTTAGAAGTAAGAAATAACAGTTTTCTCTACATATTAAAGCTTTTGACAGTGAAAGATAAAAAGTTTTTCAATATTAAAATTTGAATAAAAAAATATTTTTTTTATATTTAAATATAATTTTAAAAATTTTATTCAGAAATAATTTTTTTCAAAAGAACGCCGAATCTATATCTGTATCTATACTTATAATAAAGCTCAATTTTTGTCTGTTTGTGAATGTGTGTATGCTGGCTGTCTACAGGCCAAATCGTTGACCCTTCACTACCAAATTTGGAACATATATACCTTGGGAGTCATAAATGTGCACTTCGGAGCAATTTTTTCGAATTTTTAATTAGAATTAATTAAAAATTAAGCGGAATTTCGACGTTTTTCTGCCATAACTTCCAAAAATATTATAGCACAAAATTGATTTTTATATCATATTAAAGATTAAAAAATATCTTTTTAATGATATTAATATTTTAATCAACAAATTTAATCTCTATTTTTTGGAAATTTTTAAAAATAATTTAATCTGATTTTTCAACAATAAAAACTAAACCTAAATTGCACGCGCGCGTTACGAGTGAAAGGAAAAAGATTACCTTTTATTAATGTGTTGCCATTGGATTGACAAAACTCAAATTAAAAAATAAATAAACTATTAATGAAAATTAAACATATAAAAATATAATTTTCAGCACGTGTCTGTATGAAATGAAATATGTTTTTTCTAAAAAGAAAAAGTAAAGAAAAGGTTTTTTTTACTTTTACAGTATAACTAATTAAATAAATCAGATATATTTAAAACAAATATATTTTAATATATATCTTTTCGATTCAAATAAATTTTAGACTCATATGCTGATGAACGTTTTCAATATTGACATTAAAAAAAAAGATGAAACATTTCAGTAAAATAAATTTTTATATTAGTTGCAGTTTAATCATCTGCGGTTGACAAATAGTTAGAGAGACATCTAGTACATTACGAGTTTAAGGCGTTTATAAATGCATATATGAGTTATCTGACTATCAAAATTTGAGCCTTAAAAGTATTTTGATTAAGTAGCTATTAAAAACAAGTCGCATAAAGTATTTAAATGACAACGACGTTACATAAAGTATTTAACTGACCATTTTTAAGAGTATTAAGATTGGAGAACCGGCTGGTCGCCAAATGTGGTTTGTAAATTAATAAATAATATACAGAGAAAAAGTATGTATAATGTTAGCTAATTGCATATTATTTGCACAAAATTTGCGTTAATAGCCAGTTTTAAATAAAATTTGATTTTATTCTCAGATTTGGATGCTGATTTTCTTGGCTATATTTCTTTCTGCTGCCACGGCTAGTTTTGTATATTATCTGTTAAGTTCGTCATCAAAAAACTGGATATTAAAAGCTCTACTCAGATATTTGTGGGAATTTCAAATTGCCCTCATAGGTAAAGGTAAGTATATAATAGTTCGAAATCAGCATATTTAGTACTCATTGAATATTTAACAGGTTGTAACGATAAATGTAACAAATTTTGCAAAAACAATAAATATATAAATGTTTAATTTGATGCAACTTGTTTCTACTTCCATTTCAAGCGGTTTTTTAAATACCGTGAGAAAAGAGAAATAAACTTTTCCCGAAGTGACAAGTTAATCTTTGAAGAAGTAAAAAAAATTAGGATGGCAAGCTGTGAGGCATTATTAAAGGTTTTAATCATAAATGAAAAAAATCCTTCTCCTCTCGCAAAATATTATGGACCTTCGTTAAGGCCGCAAATGTCTTGCATGACATATACAAACAACAATTTCGAAACTTAGATCATTTTATAAATCTAGCTATTTTGTAAAATTCCGCTTTGGACGCATTTTTCTGTCCAGCTGGAACCAAAATTTGACACTGAACTGCAATTGGAGTCACAGTAATTTAAGCCTTAGCGTTTATTTACTTGGCAATGTACGGACCGACAGTCGATTAGTTTTTCAATATATTTAGTTCGAAATTTGATAAAAATTTATAGTTTAATTGGTAAATTTACATATTAAATGCTTATCTACCTATCTCTCTGTGATGAGGGGTTTTTCTGCTCACTTGTACTCGAAATGCCAAACATGTTCAAAGTTTTCACCAATGGACATAATAATGCTAAATAGGCATTTTTCCAACTCTGAAACATAGAGATTCGTCAAGTTCGTGAGTTCCAGTTTTTTGCCCATAATAATACTTCCTCTATATTTCTAGGAAGTAAAAAAGCTGATATGACATCTAAATTGACTGCTACTTTCTTGTCTACACAGATTCCTCTTTTTGATTATAAGAAATGTCACATTTTGCATTCTAAATGACAAACGCAGAGATTCATAATAAACAGCATACAATTAAGCCTACAATAAATTTCTGGCCACTTTAAATAGCAGCAAACAAAACTTGAACTGGGTTGAGGATTGGGTACACTCGATTCACAAACCGATATCTGTTGGACCTAATGCTATTTTGCTCAATGTTTTACGTATTCTTGTGGAGTGTCCACGGTTTTCTATCCAGCGTCTTGTATGCTTTCAGAAATCTAGCTCTGAATTAAATGAGCTGCTTTCCAAAACCCCGTATGTTGACCTTTTTATATTTGATTATAAAAACCAATAGTTAAAAATATTGGTTTTTATAATCAAATATAAACATCAATCGCGTTTTTCAGCCCCATACCTCACATCATTGTTACGCTTTTTCATGCCTCACAGATTCACGCTTTTAGACATTTGGATTTCGTAGAGATTCCACGATTTGAATTTATTATAAAGTGATGTAAATATTTTAATTTCAAGAATAGGGCACAGCTTAGCTAAAGAGGGCTTTTGTGCATAAAAAAAACTCAGTTCTTCTATATTTCGTATATGAGATAGTAAAAACGTGTTTTTTGGATTTGAACTATGGAGATTAAGGAAAAAATTGAATTTGAATTTTTAGATCACAATAATACTGCTTCTGCGAAAAATGTAATAATTCTTTCTCATATTCCTCCCGAAACTTCTCTTTATGACCAAAAATCATAGCGCATATTCGCTCTTATTATAAACAATATATTTTCAAAATGATTCATTTGAATTTTTATATCTTTATCATTACCAAACTAAATTGCAATTAATGAACATTAGACTGTACTAATCAAATAATCCAATCCATTATTATTTGATCGGATGTCAGGGATCATTTGGTCTTATTAATATCAAATATTTATCTTTATCTTTCCATTTTTTTGTTTTTACTAGGATTTGCAGGAAACAGCCGATGGTTCATGCGAGGCATTTGGGCAAAAAAGAGCTTTCGCTGTCTTCAGAGCTTCTGGTTTCTTGGTTCTCTCGTCCTCATGTATGTTTTCCAGGGAACGATGGTATCAAATTACGCAGCGAACAGACTGAAGCCTCAGTTTGAAAGTCTGGAGGATTTCTTGAATTATCCGAACGTGATTGTTGGAACCTACGAAAACTCTTATCCTGTTTTGTGCATGCAGGTGCATTTGAGAAATCAACAGTTTTTGGACCAAATAATAATTGCATCTTTTTTATTTCTCCTCAGAACCAGTATAGCTGAAGTACTAAATCAATATTTCATTTTTAAGTGTAATTTGATTTAAGGCCTTTGCAGAGATACATTTAGCATTCACAATGTTATCTTGCTTTTACGTCATTACCAAATCATTAATGATGAAAATATAGAAAATGAATTTATTTTTGTGAACATAAAATATTTTGAGTGATTTTTTTCGATATTTTGAATTCAATGCAATATAGTAAAAATATCGAATTATTTTTTTGTATTTTTTATCATAATAAATACTGATCTTATATCTTAATATTATATCAAACTTTAAGCAAATATTGTCTACTGTGTACAGGGTATCACTCTAGTCGTGGTACAATAGCTGATTTCTTAACAATTAAAGACAAGATTATACGTTGCAATTCGAAATATTTTTAATTATATGAAATAATTAATTGTTTGTAGCACTATTGGAAAAGGCAGTAATTATTTATGAAATTAATTCTACAATGTGCTGTCTTCTGTATAAATGCCTGATATCTAGGACGAACTTCATTGTGGTATTTTTTAAGAATATATAATTCCTCCATTATTCTCTACTAATTTGTAAACTTTTCGTTTTGACAAGAACCTTTGTACTTCATGTTTTTATCTTTTACAATTGCGAGAACCCTTTTGTTTTTTTAAAAGAGGAAAACATGCTTTATTAAACTTTTGCTTATTATTTCAGAGACTAGAGAACACCAAACTTGAGCCTGTGTTCCAAAGAATTAAAAAGAACCTCATTAAGATGGACAAAGGCATACCACCGTGGCTTGATGCAGTGGAAGAAGGACAAGCTGCCTATATAGCCGATACGCTGTACGCCAAGTTCGTAATCGGCGAACGGTTCAGGGTGACAGGGAAATGTAACATCCGGGTCTCCACTTTCGACTTGTGTTCTGGGTACATCGGGCTGGCATGCAGGAAAGGGTTAAAAAAGAAATTTCTCAGAAATCTTGACAATGGGTGAGGAATGAAATCTCTTTCAATAAAAGAATTATTAGTAATGAATTCAATCTACAATATATAAATAAAAATGAATGTTTGTCTGTATGTCTCTTACGCGCTACCGTATTGCTAATCAGATTGCGATAAAAGTTTGAATACTTATTATTTGCACTTATTTGTTTTTGCTAATTATTAAAAAAAAAAAAAAATATTGCCAACCCTAAAGTCTTGAACAATTAAGTTAAAATAATAGAACTAATATTATTTACGCTTCTCCTTTATATAAAATTCAATTTCAATGAATGTATTCATTTCCAATACTAAAATAAATATAATTCCTTGTATCATTCCTAATTAAATAAGACAGCTATTTTAAATTTTAAACCATTTTTACAAAATTATTTCTTCTGCTGCAGCAACGCGCCGGGTATCAGGTAGCGATTTATAAATCAGTGTTGAACGAGAATTCAAAGTCCTCGATAGTTGTTACATTCATTCAAAAGAAAAGAAATGTTTCTCTCAATTCTTCTAAGACTTTGTCGACAATTTTTCAGCAAGTTGTTTAAAAATATTGCATCAATCTCTTAAAGAACGATTTTTTTTAAAATCCTAATGCTATTCATTTTTTATTACTTTCATTTTTTACTGTAACAATTTAACAAACCAGAAAAAATACATCTGGATTTTTATTCCCAAATTTTTATTATTTGTTTATACTTTTATGTGTTTATTTATTTTATGTATTTATTTATTTATACTTTTATTTTTTTTTTTATTAATTTAGTTTGTTTTTAGGACAATTTTAATATAAGAAATTAACCAATTACATATGCATGAGCATTCCTCAAGAGTTCAAAGTGCTATTTTGCAATTTAAAAAACTCAAATTTCCGGTATTGTATTGTGCATGAGTATAGAGTTTCTGTTTTTGTCAAGCCAGCAAATAAGTTGGTAATCATAACACCACCAAGTGAGATTAATTTTGAAACTTATAATTGTTTTGAACTGTCATTTACTGCTTTTATGAATTAAAGAAGAATTTTAACATTTCCTCTCATTTTTGAGAAAATTAATATACCACCAAATAAGAAATAATATATGTTACGGTAAAAGTAATAAATCGGTGATTATATAAAATTTACCGTTGATTATACATAATCACCATTGAATTTGGTAAATTATTTCATATTTATGAAATTTACCGGTTAGTTCATAAAACTTCCATTAAGAGTTGGGGATTTTTTTTTCATTTTTTCTAAAGTATTTAAGTAATCTCAATATGACTTCTGTGACAAATGAAAACTTAACTTATATCTCCCCTTTTTTTCAGTATTCTGAGATTTAATGAAGGAAAACTGTCGAAAAGGCACATGTTGGAGTCTGTATTGTTCTATGAAATTTGTTCACAAAGTGTTTCAAATGATATCAAGCCTCTTGATTTGATAGATCTCATTGGAGCATTCACTGTGTTCGGAACTGGAATATGTTTGTCTTTAACTTATTTTATAATCGAACTTGTAATGAATTTAAAAAAATAAAAAATATTCCAAATTGAAGAAAAAAAACTTATTATAAAATGCAAATGCATCATGAAATATTTCTTTGAATAATACGTGCATTCAATATTTGCTATGTACAGTGAAAGCTCCTTATTCGCGCTTCCTTCATTCGCGTTTTCACTATTCGCAGATTTAAAAAATGCGACCCATTTTCTATATTCGGGGTTAAAAAATTCTTTATTCGCGGATCTAATAAGTACATACATAATAATAAAAGGATTTCAAAAGGATTCAACCCAACATCCTTTGCAAATGCCGTCAAATGGACTCAAAAAAAGTAAAATAGATCTTATTACAACTTTGTCTAAAGTATGTTGTTAAATGCAAACTGCAAACATAGTCGAAATCGCGAATGGAACAGGACGAGATGGGTTCGAACAGATAGAATCAAGTAATATTTAGGAATTGCTTGCAAGATGAAGACCTGACTGAAACCGACTTGGAGGAAATGTTAAATTCACAGTCCATTGAAGAAGAGGCTTCAACAAGCGCTGGAAACGTGACATTTAATTTGAAAAATCTTAGCGAAGGTTTAAAAATGGCAAATGAGCTTTGCGGTTTCTTTATGAACATTGACCCGTCTAAGGAACGAAGTCTTATTTTTAAGGGGCAAATTGCTAATGCGACTGCAGCGTATCAGTCTGAATGGAAGGAGCTTTTAAAAACTGCCAAGCAAGAGAAAATTACAAAATTCTTCAAACCATTGCCTAAGCCTTTAGATAATTAAACAAAATGTTCAAAAACTTCAATTAAATTGATTTATATATATATTTGTTTTTATTATTATTATTAAGATTATTTTGTCACCTAAGAACGTATTTCCTATAATCCCATATAAATTACCATTCCGTATTCACGGTTTCTGTATTCGCGGCATATTTATGGAACATATATCCCACGAATAAAGAGTTTTTACTGTATAATTATACAAAGAGCTTTGCCTTTTTTTGAATCAAAATAAAAAATAAGCACATCCAAATTTTCAAAAAAATTGCTGAAACTCCTTCTTTGAAAGAAATAGAATGAGATAAATTTTTTGTCCTTTTGATTCGACTTCATTTTTGCAACAAACATTTTTTTTTATTCAGTTTGCTTGCTTTCAACAAAATTTTCAATCTTTAAAGATAAATTTTTTTGTCTTTATTTTGATATACGTTCAATTTTGTTTACACTTTATATGAAAAAAAAACATTGCGTGGCAGTTACATAACTCTTATCTTTTCTTTGGATACTAGATGGTGATGCCCAATAGGCTATCCCATAATGCATTGCGCATTGCGTGTGTAATTAGAATGAGATATGAGACTGTACTGATAAGCTGCTCGCGTGAATGTCTTGTCTTTGAGTTTGTTCAGTGTGTGAATGTGCTTATTAAAGAAATGCTTCGGAAAACATAAGTTCTCTTGTTTCCTGCACAGATCATAATAATCTATATTATACCACAAGTCTTATTAAATAATAATTCAAAAATTACTGATTTCTCGAATCAATGTAAGAGATTTTCTTTTCTTTAAAATTAATTTTATATTTTCAGTAGAGCCTTATTTATCGTCCTGGGGCTCAATCAACTTTATTTAGCGAACACTGTAATTCCATAACGAAGCAATTAATTCCTGGCTCTTTCATCATGTACAACAGCTTGAATTCATATGATTTATATCAAAGATTCAAAATTATTTTTGTTGATTTAGAAAACTTGTATTCCAAAACTTCATCATGATTCTATTAAGAACATGGGATTGCATCGTGAAAAAATATTATTTTGTATGTTTTTGTTCTATATATTTTTTCAGGCGTAATTGCAATAGATGAATTTTTGAAGGAGTCGAAAAATCATCTGTATTTTAAGATGAAAAATATTAAACGTATATTATTTTCTTCCTGTATGTCTTTAAGTAAAGCATAGGCAAAGAGAAAATAAATATTTTTAATATTCTAATATAAAATCAGATTATTTAATTCAGTTATCTGGTACATTATTGTATTTAAAGGCCTAAACTTTTTAATTGTCGTTAAAGAAATAATTTAAATAAAAAATGTTATATTTACTAGCAATGCTCTTTTTACTGCAACTCTTTGAAAATATATCTCTAATTTTCAGAAAGATATTTTTGTATATAATAAAATACCACAAACATATACACATAATAAAATACCATAAACAATACCATGAACATCAGTTCAATGAAAGAAACTGATTTCTCAAATAAAGACATTACTATTTTTAAACGAGGTTAACACATTGATATTAAAAATTTATCATCATAATATTAAAATTTTTGATTCTTCTCTGGAAATGAGGTTGTTTTGTTAAAATTTATTTGAAGTAGCATTGAATACTTATGATTTTTTTTCTAATTTATATAACTAAAAAGTTTTGGTAATTTTAAATAATATAAACCTTTTTTATATAAGAGTCTTATAGAAAAGAAGATTGTAAATTTATAACACAAACATAAACTGTTTTAAGCCCACGTTTTCTGGTTCAGTAGAGTAAATTTATTTTGATAATATATAATCTTTGTAAATTACTCCAATATGTTGGAAACTATACGAGAGAGATTAATGTTTCTTGGTTGGTTGATTAGGGTTATTTGGCGCAAAAACCATATCTGATCATGCTGTGCCAAGCAAACGGTCAAATATTATAGATCGAATTATAAAACCACACACGATAAAAATAAAAGCAAAAAGTTATCAATATACAAATACCAAAAATAAAAGTTCAAATAAGTACAAGGTTAAAAATGTAAATGAAACAAAGATGCGAAAAATGTATTACCATGATGCAATGTAAAAGTCAAGCTGGAACGGAAGTTTAAAAAGTTAAATACAACTGTATATGCCAATGGATTTTAAATTTTTTTTTAATGTTTGGGTGGAATTTTTCACCTAACAGGTCTTGTAATAGTAATGACGATGAGTTAAAGAAGTGCAAACGAGATGAATTAAAAGACGGACACTCGATTAAAATATGTTTAATGGAAAAATCCACACGACATGTGGGGCACTTAGGAGCCGCCTCGCTAAAAATGAGACATTTATGTGCATAACGAGTATGCCCTATCCGGAGGCGTGTCAATTTGACATCCACCTCACGTATAGAGTGATTAGGCCACAATCCAATAATTGGTTTAACAGAATGAAGTTTATTCTGAATCTGTAGATCCCATGTGTTTTCTCATGTGAAAAAGACGTGTTTATGGAAGACTTTCCTAATATCACTGTATGGAAGACCTTGGTTCAAGGGTGAAACTGCAGATTTTGCAGCAGAATCCACCATTTCGTTACCATTAATGCCTACATGACCGGGAATCCAACAGAACAGGACTTGAAAATCCCTGTTTCGCAAGATGTGCAAAGTGAACAGGATCTGTACAACAATTGGGTGCCTTTGATGATTGTGGTAGTGAGAAAGTGCCTTCTTAGAAAACCTAATAAATAAAATGCGATCTGATGTAATTAATGAACCATTTTAACTTTCTTTTTTATGCCTAGTTGCCATTATCGATAAACTTTTTCCTATTTCAGTCGATAAATTAATGTCCTGATAGTAACATTTGTAATTATTTATATTTAAAAAACATTTAGCAAAACGCTATCATGATAACCTATTTTATTAAAAAAATTTATTCGCCAACAACATAAGTTTAATTAAGACTCCAAATTTACATAGACAGTTCAAATACGAGTTATGAATGATCTTCTCAGACTGATACAAAAATGGCAGTGCGAAGCAAATGTGATTCATGAGGAGTATGGAACAACAATTCTGTGAATTGATTCACTAGGCCGTCAAAATTTTAAACCAAAGCGTTTTTGATCTTCAGATTCACGACAGCTTATGAATTCGAGTCTGACATTTTATGCATTAAATTTTTTATTTGTTTTATGGGTTTAGTACAAAGACAATTAGCATTTTGTTTTTTTCTTTGTGGACCAACATTCAATATCTTTAATGCCCCCTTTTTTTATTGGTTCGTTTCATTTCGGACTAGATTGCTAATTAATTTAAATTATCTGGGGCTATTCTTCTAGTTGGAAATAACAATCCACGTGATTTTATTAATACAATTTAGTTAACCGTTTCTGGTTAAATTAGAGAAACTTTTCAACCCTAGAAAAAAAGAATCGACTTAGTTACAGCTTATATTTCGTTTATTTTTCTTAATATATGTCAGAATTGCAATTTTAGTTGAAGATTCTTTCTAAGAAATAAGAAATCTCTCCAAATCCTCTCTAATTTTAAAATTTCATTAACTTCAGAAAACTCATTAGATTTTTATAGGAGTAATTATAAATCTAATTACATTTTTATTTCCTTTAGATAAATTGTGATTTGTCCTCTATTGATGAAGACTGGATTAAATTTGTTGACAGTCTCTGTCATTGACGTTATACGAAGTCCTTTAAAAATTTGTATGCACATATTTACACATATCATCTTGTTAGAAATTCTGTTTCAAAACATATTAATTTCATCTGCTTTAAATCATTGAAATCATATCTTTTATTAATGGTATTATATTTCATATTATTAAATTTCCTTGTGACAATGATGTAAGTTTACTATCGAAAGCTTTGTTCTTAACCAAAATAGGTTCTGAATTAAATTGAAAATTGCGGTGTCATCATTGATAGATGTGTTCTGCTTCCATCTTGCATAGACCATCGAAGTTTAATGGATGGGTAAAATCTTGACATACTAAGATCCAGTTATAGACATGTATAATAAAAAAACATCTAACTTGAGATGTCTTGGAATGGGTTTATATATTTTAGAACAAATTATTTCTTAGGGGATCCATGAAGGTTGGAGCTAATCGTAAGTTACAAGAATTAATCTTAACTATTACTTTTTATGTGATATTTAAGATTAATCTTAACTATTAATCTTAAATATCACATAAAAATAATAGAAAAATGAAAGTGCACACATTATAATTTAAGTAGGAAATACATACTAATTTTAAGAAGTGAATATTGTATAATTTTAATCATATTTTAAACGACTTCAGCGTTTATTTCTGATTTAATGGTAGCTATAAATGCTCTCAAAACAAGGGAACATTCAATCAATTCATAAAGAGAATTAAACCTTTAGAGATAGTAAAATTGCTTAAACCTCTTCAAAACTTTTTACAATTATACCTATGAATTCTAGAAAAATATAAAAATGCAAGGCCACTTTTTTTAATAAGAAATATCAAGAAAAATTTATGCAATGAAATGCCTTTAATCTTATCCCTTGAAAGTCAATTATTAAAATATATAGGAATTTTTATTTAAAAAAATTCAAAATGCTGAATTTGTTACTATTTTTGTGATAAATTATTTCCGATAAGTGGTTTGCTTAAAAATATAGTAGCATTTATATAATAATTTATCTAACCATTTAATATTGCCAATATTAAGAAGACTCCTACGTTTTTTTAATAAATGATTCTAAATTCTTTAGAATCATTTATACTTATTTTCCGAATAATCAGGTTGCTCAAGTAACTCCTAAATATATAATATGACCCAACAACTGATTTCTAAACTTTTCAAGATATGAATACTTCTATCTATATTCTTCCACCAGTTCATTGGCATCTTAGCTCTCTAGCTCTAGCCCCAAAAGTTAGACAAAAAATATAACCTCATTGATTAAAGCTCCATGGGCACTTGCTCAAAGCCCTTGGAATGTCGTTCCACAACGCATCCAAGCAGAACTACTCCCAAATAGATACCAGGGTTCTCTTTAAACAAGTATTCTACATAGACAAAATCATGAGATAACCAATATAGCATGTGACGTCAAATGAGATAACCAAGATAGAAATATAGATTAAACCAATATAATATGTGACGTCAAAGTGTTTCCACAATATTTCCATTCTGAGAAAAAAAGGACGTAAAGAGAGTAATTTTTTAAAAAATTTGTTTTGCTTGTTAAGCGAATCATTTGTTATGAGAGATGCATGTGAAGAGGGGCTCGACTGTAATTAAATATGCCACGGCATCAAAAAATCTTTTTTAGACAGGGAATCCTTTTTTATTCTAGGATCATGGAGCCCACGTAATTCATCAGACCTTTAATTTCTATGTGGGACACCAATTTCTAATTTTTAAAAAATAGCTCTTTAATTCTTATACCGAGCGATACAAGAATGGACTTCCTTCTAAAAAAACTCGAACCATGATGAATTTGGTTAGTTCAAGACTCAAGCAATCTTAATGTTGGAGTATTAGAATATATTTCTTCACGTGAAAACAAATAATAACATACCTAGTGGATTTTGAATAGATGTAATATTTCATTGAAACTCAATATTAATTTCATATTAAATATATATGTGATTTGATTATTTTAATTTTTTAGCTATTTTATTTGTATCTTTTTATTCATTGTATTCTTATTCATATGTATAAATGAATACTGAACATAGATGGCGCAATATGCTCCAAGCCATAAGTATATTTGGAATGTAAAAGAGCGCTCTTGATTTTTTTTTTTTTTTTTTGCAAACAACCAGATCCGATGTTGATGTGAAACTGGTGCAGGCTCGTTCGCTCTCCATTAACGGCAAAAAGTATTATTTATTCGCTGATTGTTAGTGGCACTTTCTATATTTCAATATATATATTTGTGTTTCCTTGTGTATCTGTGATCGTCATCCATGTGTGTTTATATATATTTGTGTGTGTGTGAAAATAAACAAGAAAAAGTAAAGAAGAATTTTTTTCCTTTGATTAATTATACACACCCTGCGACAACATATAAAATTTCAAATGATTAAATGTAATTCATTAATTACTGAATTTTATTCCTATTCATATAATCGTTATTTTAACCAAAGAAAATTGTTACAAAACACCTTCGAATTCGAAAGATGCTTAAAAGGCATCCATTTTAACGTTTCTTAAGTTTCATTACCAGTTCTTTTTAAATTCACAAAAATTTTCCAACGCAAAGAGAATGCATGCAAGGCCATTTCCAATGCCGAATATAATGAAAGCGCCAATCAGATCGCTGATGTGCAAAGGATCCATTACAGCTGTGCTGTCGCCTGTGCAAATGTCGTAATAGAGAGAGGAAGTAATCATTCGACGATGGTGAAGACTGCCCTCCGTGAATCTCCGGACACTGCAAGAAAAGAAAAGAATAAATTTAATAAAAACATTCTTTATACTTTTGGTATACGAAACATCGAGAAAGTTCAGTACAAGTCAAAATATTCAAAATTTCAAAGAATATCCACATTTTGAACCAGTTTAAGGTAATGAAACATACTTATCTGTTTGTGACAAAGATGATTGAGAAACTGTTTTGTTAATGACTTATTTCTTGGGTGCTCTAAAAGGCTCTCAAAATTTCTGTATCTCCCAAAATCTGGAAGATTCGAGTTATTTTATCTTGTGGATAAAAATAGATATAGAGTTTAGTTCCTTTAATAAATTCTAGAGGTAAGATAGCGAGAGTTATCTTTGACTTCTGTTAACTCACGGTTTATCTACGCTAACTTCATCTACGGACAATATTTTCTTTCAAAACTAACTGCTTTTGGAAACCACCTGAAATAAAACCATGGTGGTTATATTTCATTTCAATTAAATAACTGAGGCATAGTTTCATACTCATGATTCTGTACTTTAATAATTTTTAACCAACGAGTAGTCATAGGTATTAAATTCATATCATTTTGATAGTCTCAGATATATGTCCATTATATAGATGAACCTTTCTTATAAGCATCAGTCTCTTAACATAGCAATCCTATTGAAAACGTAAACATTCACTGTATCAGTCCTTTGAAGTTTTCAAACCATTTTTTAATCATTTTGTAAATTGCATAAGTAATTAATAAAATTCCCTCGCAATTTGCAAGATGGATAAAAAAAATGAAGCTAATTTATGAACATGATGATAATTAATAAAATTCCCCTTTTTGGCTTAGCTTGGCCAGTATTTGCCCTGATGCCATATAAAAACCAGCCACCCAACCAAAATTCCCCTTCGCTTAGTTTTCAATAATGGAAAACAAATCACGAGATTCAAATGATGAAACAAAAAAAGCATTTCGAATTTCCAAACAATGTAATATATTGTTGAAAGTTAAGTATAGAAACATCTTAAATTTTTTATAATTGCTAATCTATTTCACTACTATCAAAATAGTATAATCAAAAGGACATATTTTTTTTTATAGTTCCAACATGATGCACATTTTTTTAGTCCTGTGATAATTGTGGAAGCTATGGTGAAAAAAACTTTGAAATTACTTTTAATTAATTAAAATTTGTAAACTATTGATTCGAAATGCACATTCTCACCCTCTATAGTCTGCATGTGCTAAGTTAGATAACTCTAGAAAAATGGTCTGGTCTGTAGAGCGTCGAAATTCACGTATGTAGACACACGCAGACAGACATACATGTACGTACACACACTCATTTTTATTAATTGAAGAAACGAAAGAAACTCAATAATTTAATTGAGTTTTTTTTTTATGAAAGAAAAACGATGTGAAGTTATGTTGCTCTAATTTGGCATGTTCCTTGTTCGCTATGCTTCTATATAATAGACCAAATAAGCTTAACTTGCTTACAAAATAAATCATTATTTAGACTGAAAATAAAAACTTAAGGTATCTGACAACATTTGAAGGATTATTTTTTTTTGAAAAATTGGATTTAAAAATAAAAATTATATATGGTTTTTAGATGTATTTTAAATTATAAACACTATAAAAACAAAAAGTTATTTATAAGTATAATATAATTGTAGAAATAGGAAAATTTGTTGTAAATTGTAATGAAATTTAACCAAACCGATTAAAACTCTACACAAACTTGTAATGCAGGAATCCTATTTTTCTTTGTGCACAAGTTATAGAATATAATGATGAATGAAATGAACCAAAATTTAACAAAACTGTTGAGATGCAAAGAATTTATAGGTAAAGGTAAAAATTTACATACATATGCATTTTTTCCATCAATTCACAACTTCATTTTTCTAAAAACTTTTATGAATGAAAAAGTATTTCACCAGCAAAAAAAAAAAAAAACTTTTTTTTTTTATTTCATTGCCCATAATATTTAAAACACGAGCTGAAATGTTTATGCAAATACCCCTATTAGTTTTTGGGATATCATGTTATCGGTGAAGAATTTTTATGAAAATTGACATTTTGAGAAAATGGACGTTAAAGACAATTTTTAGATGAAACAATATGTGACCTGGTTTAGTTTTTTTGTTATTTTAGCATCCCGTTGCAAAGCAACACTGGAGCTATTTTGGGACGGACCTCGTCATTTTGAGCCACGGTCAGGTGACGAGGACGGTATCTGAGTTGGCACCCCCCTCTCCACGCCCCATCAGCTGGCCTGACGGATTTAACGTGCAAGAGGCCCCCTTGCACGACGGTTCTTCGGTGCAATCGAGTCTCGAACCTGAAACCCTCCTGTTCGGAAGCCGAGACCTTACCACCATTCTACCGTGGCCCTTTGTGACCCTCAATAATAGATCAGCCTTCCTTTTCCTAGAAAAAACAAGCTGTTTTGGAAAGAAAAAAGTCTGAATTACAAGAAATAGTTAATAATAATAATCCGCTATCGTGGTCTATAAACAGTGTTTATAACGTAGTCGGATACCTTAAATGAATCTTAAAAATTTAAAATACAAGAAAGATGAACAAGTTTTCCTTATCAAATCTGAAATAATAACTGAATTATGTTGGAATGAGTTTTACTTACCCTTTATTGAAATTTTTGAAAATGCTTCTGTTGCTCAGTTCCTTTCTGAAAGCGAAGGACATGTAAGAAGCCCCGAATTCGGTGTTGGTCATTCTGAGCCCACATTTTCCAGTCTTCAAGTAACGCTCGCCGATAACATTCTTCAACCACCACGGATCAGCAACGAATATGATTTTTCCTTCCTCTATCCAATCCAGCCAGTAAGGGATATCTCCCTTACTCGGTGGGCCTACCATATTGTGTTCCATTCGATGCCATAATGACTCGTAACTTGTGTTCACCAGTCTCTGCAAAATATAGGGTAGAATATATTAAAGATTCATAGGGTAGAATATATTAAAGATTCATAATGTTGTGCTAGAAATACGAGTAATTAACTAGATTCTTTATAGAAAAACTATCTTTGAAAATTTTGAAATTCGTTTTATTCCATACCGGGAGGCATAATTTATGTTCAAGCAAGAAACGACGAGATACAGCACAACACAAAACAAAAAGGGCCCAGAAATATTTTCCCAGTGATTTTATACTATGAGATTCTGACTGATGTTTCTTTACACGTGTAGATTAAAAGAAGGGAATTATAAGTATCCTTTAAAAAAATTGTCGGACTTCACAGATTTTTTTACTCCTTTACTAGGAGCAAGAGAAGCATTTGCTCTAAGAGCATCACTTAAGCATTTTTACGGCACTTCTGAAGAACTAATTAAATTAAAAAGGTGGAATGTAATCAGGAAATAAGAGAACCTTTTAGGAGGAATTTAATATAAGCTGAATTAGATAAAATTTTGGAAATATTACATTACATAAACAATAAAACAGTAGGTACTTTACCTTGAAAAAAGCCATGGGATATGAATTCTTGAAAGTACTAATTCCCAGTTTGCTTTCTTTCAATAATTCTTCAATGTTAGAAACTCGGGGTTTTAGTCTGTCAGCAGCAAAAGCTGAGATAATGGCCCCTTGGTAGGTGTACATGATGACTAAGCAGGCAGCTGTAAACCATATACTTTGAAGAAGTCGGAAACTAGGAGACGACTGTACATGCTTTACGAACCATCTCTTATCGTCGCCAAAGTCTGAAAAGATAGAGAAAATATGGTGGAGTTTTGGAAAAAAGAATACTTCATTTCAAATAAAGGGAGCCTGACAAAGAAATTTTCCACATCCATTGATAAGAGTTTGTCATGCCATCATTTTCATACATATTGTCGAATAACCCAATTTCTCACTGGTCATGGGAACTTTAAAAGCTACCTATATAAATTTAACTTGTATCCATTATCTACCTTTGATTGTAACATGGGTGGCGAGGAAAATGTTGAACATGTGCTCCTTCTATGATCCAAGTTCACCGGAGCAAGGCAGAACCTAAGACCAAGCCATTAATATAAAGTGACCTCCGGATTTTCATCAGCTTGTTTCCACCAGAAGTGCTCTTGAATATTTTTGTAAATTCATTATTGACACCTGTTAAATTTTCTTATTCTTAACTTATATTTTCTTATTTTATTTTCTTATTATATTAGTCCTTCAAACTGTTAAATTTTCTTACTTTTCATTTGTTATTTGTTGAATTCTTACTTCTGTAAGCCCCGTGTGATATTTTGTGGTGCACGGGGATTTTATAAATGCTTCAATAAAAAAAAGTCTGTAAGGAGAAAGATCAAGATTAAATTTATATTTTAAAGTTTTTTTTTTACTATATACAAATTGTGTGAGGTAGAAAACGCTCAAAACACACTTCTTTGCATAATATTAGAAATGGTGTTATCAAATTTAGTATTTAATAGTTTCTAATGCAGCAGGTACCCTAGATTCTCAATTATTAAGAAAGGTTATTCAAAATTTTAATTAGAATTTTTCATTTAGTTAAATATTCTTACATGCCCTTTTTCTCAAGAACTCGTAATATATAATAAAGCAAACACAACTTTTACACATCTTTAAAATTCAAAAATTTAACTTTTCAATCTAATCTATTTTATTTCCACACAGTTTCCCTCCAATTTTATAAAATTTTGAAAAAAAATTTTAAACAGAAAAAAAAATTGTAAATCAATTCAAGCAAATTTTAGTATTTTGCAGTTTTAACTGGTGTGGTTATTCCAATATCAAAGATATGACTCAAGTTAAAATGAATTATTATATAAGATTGTTCAGTTAATTATATTGAAATTTTATTTAGACTAAATTTAAAGCAAAGTTTCCTTGTCCTTTTCACTAAGGACCTAAGACCAAGCGTTTTGCAACCAGCTTGTATGTCGAGATATTTCTTGTATTTTTTTTTCAATAAAATCTGCTAGATATCGCAAGTTTATGAATCCATAAGCAAATTATTTTTAAACATCAAATTTTATTTTAAAAGACTTTTCTATACTATGTTCATACAGTTCATGAACCATTCTAATAAAAAAAAATTAATCTTGTGACATTAAGGTGCTATTAAAAACCTAATTGTCCTATTCATCGATTTTTTAGCTTACATGACACTAAAAAGAAACTGTTTTTATTCGTCATGTTAAGATATTAAAAAAAAATCTAAATTGGTATCATTAAATTTTTGAACTTTAAAAGGGTGTAAAACTGTCTTTGTGCTGTAATATTAAGAAATAACGGGGAGAAAATATGAAAACCAATTAATTTTTAATTTATTATAACCTTTATTAAAATTTCAAAAAATATAACTTCGTAGTATATTTCCATCTCACAATATGCTAAATGTGTATATGTGCCAAATTAGAGAGTCAGATATTTGGATCAGATTTTAGAGGTCAGATATTTGGGTAAAACCATGCCATCACATACGGAAGGAGATTGCTCGCGTTAATCATTAATGATTTATGGTCGGTCATAATTCTGTATGCATTGTCTGGACGGAATTCCCATTAATGTGCATGTATGTGTACTGGTCTCACACAAAGGTGACTTATCTGAACTTCACTCATTCTAGAATGAGTAATCTAAAATTACTTCTTCTAGGAATATGAGTCAGTCTGTTGTTTAAGTCCAGGCAGTTGAAATATTTTTTATGATTCATTAAGGAATGTTCTAAAATTTATTGAAAATTTTAATGCAATTATCAATTGTTATTCGAAAAGGCAAATAAGCTTTCAAACATATTTTTAGAAGAGAAGTTTATATCAAAATCCTTTATGAATTCATTTTTTTTTAAATTTAAAAAATGATTCAATTTTTATCATGTTGTATCGTAAAAAAATGACAATCGGTATACTGAAATTAAGGGAAAGTTGTTCCTGAACTCTAAATGCCGTATTGGTAACTTACGGTAACTCTAAATGCCGTATTGGTAACTTGCCGTATTGGTAAATGGAAAGCCTTTTTATCAATTTGTACCTAAAAGATTAGAGAATCGAAAAACTGAAAAAGAGAGGAAATTGTCCTCGGGCTTCAAATTGGGAGAAAAGTTTCGCGTTTGATTTATAACTTAAAAATGAAAACACTTTTATTTGATTGTATTTAAAAAAATCTGAGAATCAGATCACTGAAAGGAGGAAAAGCTATTCCAAGACTCGATGTGCTGCATTTGAAACTTGTTTAGAATTTAATTTTTTCCTTCTAAATTCATAATACAATATTAATTATGACTTACCTTTTCCAATTATACCTAACTGAAATGCCCACAAATATTTTGAAAATGTCGTCATTATTCCTCGCTTTCCGGGAAACGGTAACACTTGGTAGATCAAAGTGGCTGTCACAGAAACTACAACTGTCGACAGGAGAATGGATAGCCAAAGCTTTCGAAGAAAGGATTAACCATTAAAAATTCTGCATTCAAGTAAAAATATTAATTAATGGCAAGAGACTTAAAATCTAAATTAAAATTAAGAGCAATGACGAAGAAATTGAAAACAGCTTACCGGCACTGAAAAGAGAGCCAAAATAAGAAAAGGATCTTTGTTACTGGATACCATTCCTGATATTAGGGTTAGAGGTGAATATGCCACCGGCACACTAAATTCCATTGCACTAGCTCTGGCTTCATCTATGTAATAAGGGCCAGATATATCTGATTCCTGAAATATAAATTTATTGATTTCATCTTTTCATATATATATAGATAATATTATTATATATACGAATATAATAATTTTAGAATTTAATCATTGGTTATTTTACTTAAACCAAATTGTAGTTCCAGTAAGTGGCACCATATGTGAATGAAAGTTTAAAACATTGTTTTTTATTTAATAATATTTTTAGATTCATAATATGAATTAAAAATGAAAAAAGTGAAAAAGAGCAGAAATAAAAATCGTATTAAATTTTAGTATCAGTAAATTTAGAAATCCACATATAAAAATGTGTTTCTAACAGCTGTTTTCATTTTGGATTTATACAATATTCCTTTGGGAATTAATTAACTCGATATAAGCAACTGACAAACTTCATTTGACCCTGAAAGAGCATATGAACTTACCCGCTTGCAACTAAGCAGTGTTATTTGACATATTTTTAATTGACTTTTTATATAAACAATAATGTTTCTATTGCAATATGTTAAAAATTTTGAATTGTAAATAGAATTGGAAGGTTATTAACCTTATGTAAGATTCTTATTGTATGATTATACAAAGCTATTATACGATTTTAACGTCATAATATGATACTTAAGAAATGCTGAACTCAAATTATTTGATAGCAGAAGTTCTTTGGTACCAAATGTATTGTTTCTTGAGTATTAAATCTCCTAGATCAAAACAAATTTTTAAATAAAGATCTAATAATAATAGTAAAATATGTTGAGTTAAAACTGTTACTTATTTTTTTATTGTAAAAAATATCTAATTACTTTCGTTGCTTGAGTAAATCCTTTTTCTCAACTGAACTAAAAAAAAAATGAAAACTTTAATTAAAAACTGAAAATGTATTCTGGAAAAACTTTAATTTCAATTAAGAATTCTTTTTATGGAAAATAAGACTTTTGAAACGAAAATGCAGCTTTTATTATAAGAAGGTTTTATTTTTATGCCATTTTGTATTCGTCTCATTTAAAGATCTATTTGATCAATAGAAAGGATTTAAATACTTCTATAACTTTTTTCTTGGCTACTTTTCTATTTCACACTTTTTTTTCAAAACATGCAGTTCATTTCTTTTATAAAGATGTTTTTCCAGTTGATTTCCAAATTTCAGATTTTTTACTTAGCAAATAAATTTGAAATTTTCTTTTTAATATAAATAGCATCTACTACTTAACTGTTCTGTTGAATCTCTTCAGTAATGAGAAATCTAACTTCTTCGAATCTACAAAAATGATTTGATAATGAAAAATCTTATTAGTATGTGAATCATCGCGATAATTCAATGTTCCATGGGCGTTTTACAATTCTGCTTTTAAATATTTGCTGTAAAGCACCCCCTCATTCAAAAAAGTTCACCTTTTTATTATTTTTAAATAGTTTGTGTAGAAATGCTTTTAAATATGCTACTTTGTGTAATTTTATTTTAGTTGACATGTAACTAAAAAGAATAATTACTATATGGCATATAATTAATGGAAAATTATAAATTGCCAAAACTATTCTGCATTTGTGTTTGAATAGGAGTGATTTTTAAAAGCATGAGCTGAACTTTAGATGAATTTGTGAACAATTTTAAGTCAGAAAATTGATCTCGCACCCGCAGGTTTAGTATGAAATGAATCAACTGCTCATGATGCCCATTTTTTTCATCAACATATGGAATTTTCTTTGAGTGATAGGTTGTTCCCTAGATGTACAGATAGATACAAATGTACTGGAAGGTGAGGAGGAAAGTAAGTGATTGACCACTTTATGGCTAGGGGCCAACTGCCTCTAAGAAGATGTCAGTTTGATGAATCGGTCAAAGTTATGGATGGACAACGCTAAAACTAGGAGTCGGCCACAACAAATCCTGTCGATATTGCTACGTTTAGTGGTGGTGGAGTGGTTGGCTGCTCCCAACATTATAATTTTTTTCACTTTACTGTCATTGATGTAGAGCATTGCTTCATGATGATAACAAAGTTGAATCTAAATATACTAACATTATTCACCATAGATCCAATCATTCCAGTCCAAGTTCCATTCACCTTAGCGCCATAGATGTTGTCAGTTTGATAGGTTGCTTCGTGACTGAAAATACAATACATTAGTAACTGGCAAATATGAAATTTCTTACGAAAGGCGTAAAGTTTATTTTTAGAATGCCTTCTTCCGATTAAACTTATATTTTAAAAGAATGTATCTTTAAGAAGTCATTTACAAACTTTAAAAGTAGATCGATTGGAGAGTATTGGAATAAATAATTTTGCAATCGAATATGGGACCAAAAATACAAAGAATTACCCTTACAGGAAACTTTTTATTATTACAAAAAACAAAAGATTGACTTGAAAAAAAATTTGTTCCAATAGCTCAACAATATAGTTACAAAAACAATATCATCAAATTATCTGCAATATCACAGATACAATATCATTAGCAATTATTTCCAGCACTCTCATGTCTTTCCGTCTAAAGCTATGCATACATTGATTATAGTTATTAAAGTAGTTATACTGCAACCTAACTGGAAATTTGCTTTCCCTTAAACCTGTCATATGCAATTTATCCGATTAATCCATTTCTTTTCCTTTTTTCATTAAGAAAAAAAACCCGTGTAGTCCTCCCTTCATATTTCCGAAAAAAAAAAATCTAAAGTTTCTAAATGTCCTTTCCGGAGCATATGCGTTTCTGTCACAAATTTTAAGATTTATTAAAGCTTATTTTTTTCTGGAAAATTGGATGGTCAATTAAAAATGAAATTTGAAGTAAAAAACAACAACTATTGGCATCTTTGCAATTTCTCGACAGTTTTTTTTTATTTCTAAGACGTATTGAACCAATTTAATAGTTTTGAAGTACAGAGAATTAAAGATTACAGCTCTTCTTCTATTGCAACTATTCAAATCAAGCAATTTCTGCAAAAGGATTCTTAAACTGCAACTGAATAATAATATCTGATTATATAATTAAAAAATCCAAGAATTTTGAAAAGAAAATTCATCTTTCTACGAGCTTTCTTTGAAATAACAGTTTCAAGACCTTGAAAATCATCTAATTTTTACAATTATTATAAATAAAAATGAAGCTGGTAATGTGACAGAAATAATTTTAGACCTGTACTCAGTTACAAAAATTATGTATATATGAAAATAAATGTGATATTTTGAACCATTCAAAGAGAGCATTGAAAGCTTAAGACATCTAGAAATTTTAATATTAGAATATAGGATACTTTTTTTAGGCTAGGTTACAGAATTTCATCTTTGCAAATTGCTAGGTTTAAATTTCTGAAAAAAACTAACCAGTTAAAAGTTTCGACTTCTTCGAAATTGCTTATCTGTATAGTATCTCAAAGATTTAGAAATAGCTAGTATGCTCGTGAAACCGAGTATGTGTAATATGAAATTATGCTGTAATGAAATGACTTTTATTTTTTTATTAAAATAATCATATTTATTTAAACTAACGTATAGGTATTGCATATGAACGAAAAGAAATATTTAAAAATTGATGACTAATACAACACATTTAAATAAACCAATTCATATTTTTTTCTTGCGATTGTTTCGATGATTTTTCCGAATCTTTTAAATCAGAATAATTTAAATATCTTGAAATTTACGCATACCTTTGAGTTTTACTATAATTGTAATTGAAACTTCAAATTGTCACTACTTATTATTCCTGATGAATAAACTCATTATAACGCAAAATGCAATTTTCTCATGACGAGTATGCTCATCAAAAACAGTTGATTACTTAAAATGGACAATTATTTACATGAGATAATGCTGTCGATGTAATTCTAAGATTTAAATATACCGGAAATATATAGAATTATTTGAGTGAATTGCATGTAGGAATTTTGATAAGGAAAAGAAAAATAAAGGTGCTTGAAATTTATTTTGCTTGAGCGAAATATTAAGAGAAATTCTTATCCAAACTGACTCGAAGGTCATGAAAATCTTCATTCCTTCATAAACGTCTTTAGCTATCCCACCAAGTTCAACTGTACCATTTTCTTTCACAATTGGGTCCACAAATGGAATCCACTGAAAAAAAAGATATTTTTAAAATCGTATGTCTATCTTTTTGAGAAATGTCTAATAATAATGTTAATATAAATCCATGTTTATCTGTATTTTACACCGTTACATTTATTGTACGGCATGTTTTCCAATTTTTTGTTTATAACATCCAACTATGTCACAGGAGAGAATATCAGTTTTAGAAATTGTCTCTCTTTAAAAATATTTCACTACTGCGTTGTTCTGAAGTTAAACCATAGTTACAAGTACAATAAAATTTCAAAAATTTTCATTAAAAGTATTTCCTGATACTGAAATTTGCTAAGAAAAATAAACCAAATTCACATTTCTGTATCGTTAGTCAGGGAATAAAAAGGGATTAAATAATAATATTAACAGTAAAAACTATTTAAATTTCCTTTGAAACAGTGTACTGTTATGTACACTGTATACTACACTGTATTAATATGTACTGTTGTAAAAATAAACTTATAAATATTTTTTGAATTAATTAACAATAAACAAAAAATACACTGAAATAAAAGAATAATTGGAAAGATTATTTTTTCAAAATTAAGATAGTTGCAGCTTATTTTTTGTGCTATAATATTTTCGGCACTTATAAAAGCAGAAAAAAAACTTTAAAATTTAGCTTAGTTTTTAATTTATTAATATTTCAACAAAAATCATTCTAAGGTGTACATCATTCTCTAAAGCCCATTTCTGTCAAATTTGGCATCTTTAAGTATCTTTGATATCAAATGATCTAACATATAAAATCCCAAAACATACCATATTTATTCATCTTTATTTTTGGTAAGGATTTATAATTAAAAAGAAATTGTATCCGCATGGATATGTATTTGTTTATTGGTACTCAACAGAGTAAGCAATTTAATCTAAGGCTGAACATTTGAACATGGGAATATGCAGTTATTTGTGAATAAAACTTTTTAAATTAACATTTCAATTAATGAAAAATTAAGCAAAGTTCTAGCGTTATCTATTATATTATTCAAACCTATTATTTTGCACAAAAAAACTATATAGAAAATTCTTTATACTGTATCTTTACTGTTATTAATTCAATTTAACTGCAGTCTTCTGTTAAATTTTGTTGTTTTTAATTATTTTTTACATAATTTTTATTGCCAATTTATATTCCTGCAATAAAATTTAAATCCATTTTAATTGAAGGTTAAATTCTGTTATTTTTTATTTCTGTTATTCTGTTAAAGGGAAAAAAGATTATCTTTACTGTCTGAACAATTAATATAAGGACGTTATGCAAATAGATTAAAAATAGAAAATATATTACTGGAAGAATTGAGTTTTAAAGACACTTGTATGTCATGGAACACCATTATGAAGGTTCATTCACACAATAAACAAAACAGGGGAAAGGGCATTGAAATATAACTGCATAACTTTCACGTCTACTACAGTATGATGCTCACGAAGACTTTATTTAGGGGAACATACACGTCATGCTATGTTTGAGACTTTTAGCTCAGATTAAAAATAATCGATATTTGTGATGAATTAGTTAGTTACCAAAGGTAATTATTTATATTAATGGTAATATAAGTATCAAGTCAGAAAATACATCAATAATTGTGTATATTATAATCAAAAATATATAAAATTTTATAATAAATATTTATATAAATTATCGTGAATAACGCCGTTACCTTTTTATATCAATTACATATATGAAATTAAAATAGCATTTTTAGGCGAATAATTTTTGGGATGTTAAAGTAGCTTAAATTAAGGTTTGTCTTCCCCATTATATTTTTCCTAAGTTATCAGAGGAAAATATCAAAGCAAGTCACACACACAAGAAAAAAACAGTTACAAATCGTTATTAGAAGAAATAATTTGGATTTCCTTATTCTTAGAACTTTTTCATAACAATTTATCGGCGGTTCTTATTACAAAAAGTATGTATAAAAGTCTTAGAAAAGCAATGCGAATTTTTTTTAGGTAAAGGATGATGTTTTGTTGGTGCACTTTTCACATAATTGTTATATAATAATTTATGAGATTTGTATTGAAAATAATAGCTAAATAAATTACGAATAATGACTTTTTTGAGGGGAGATCAGGAAGTATTGTCGATTTTGGCATGTGCTTTGAGGATGTGGTATAATTAATTTTAATTTGTAATTTAATTTCAAACGTCATTGATATACGTAAGGCTCTATAGTAAAAAAAGGCAATTAGTTCCAATTAAAAATGTTTCACATGGCATAAATAATTACATTTTAGGCTGTTGCATTCAATATACGTTCTATTGGAAAATTACAAAATCCAGATTTTCATGCATTTCTTAAATGCCATTTAGTAAAATATTTATGGACATTAAACTTTTAAACTGGAAGAAAACATATCTATTTTGAAAAGGACTATATTGACTGAAAAAAATGTCTAAACGATACGAAATATAAAATTTTCTATCTATTTTAAATCCTTTCAACAATGGCTTCAGGGATATTGGTCTAATCTAATAAAATTCAAAGTTCCGCAACTCGGATTAGTTTTTGTCTAAATAAATTTTTGTTTGAAATTTTTCGAATTTTTTTTAAAGAAAACTATTAACTGACACAACATAAATTGTAATGTTTTAAACTATTTAAAATATTTTTTTTAAATTGGAAGTTACGTATAGCTGTAACACTTTAGAAATAAACAGTCAGGCCTGACTATAGAGGATGCCATTTATACAAATGTTAGAGCACTGTTAAAAGTGGACACTATCTATTGAGGACAAGAAAAAAAATGCAAAAAGAACTTGATCTGGCCTTTTGTTCCTGACGACAGATTCAACCTTAGACTGAGTCATTGTATATATTTATTTTTCTTTATTTATTTTTTTCATTTATTTACTTTTTTATTTCACTTTGCTTTTTTTATTTTTTCATTTGTTTATTTCTCTTTTTTTTATTTCTTATTTTTATTTCTGTTTTTTGAATTTAAACAGCATTTCTTCAAGAAATTTTATTATTCACAAATTATGTTTCCATGATACTTTTGAAAATATTATGTAGGCTTTTCCGCTTGAATCATTCAATGTTTTTTTTTTTAATTTTAATTTTCAACTTTTACCGGTGTGATGCCACATTTAGCCCACACACAATCATCGTCAGAATATATATGTTAAAAATTTATCACATACTGAAATTTACATCAAATGTCTCCCTTTTTATTTCTTTAATCTTTGTATTCGTGCGAAATGTAGGCTTTGAATAATTGCGCCCGAACTTATAAGTTGAAATAAAATAATTCAAATAGGATTCAATACATTTGTAATTTCATTTATAATTCAATAAAAAATTACGTAAATTGAGAAACGTATCAAGTTTTCTGTAGTTATGATAAGTAACTACGTTTGGGATTAAGGTTTCTTTTTTATTTATTTATTGAAAAATGGTTTTAAATATCCAAACTTGCAAAAAATAGACAAGTTAAATAACAGATATTTTTTTAATTGATTTTTTTTTTCTTTTTGTCTATAGAAGCTTGAATCAAAAAAATTTTAGTTTATAGGTTTATCAAAATATCCGATTACAATTTTACCGATAACTTAGGAAATATTCTATCTATTTCTTAGACCGAAAAATAAGTTGTACTTCTGCTCACACTTTAAATAAAAAGATTCAACTAATAAACTAGAGGAAATTTCGATTTTTTTTTGACATTGAGTCAGACAACAATAAAATATTTCTAAATGAATAGATTACTTTTTCTCTAGTTCAGGAACTTCAGAGCATATTAAGAAACGATTAATTTTTAATTTTCAACGAAACGAATCAAGAACATTAAATAAATAAATAAAATATTTTCGGTGCAGTCACCTATCTTAAATGAATCAAAAGAACAATTCATTTCCGCGAACAGGGTGATATATAATTGGGGATTTTTAAAAGCAAGATAATGAAGGGATTAAGAATGATTAAAAGATATTTTAAACTTTGTTTATTGAAGACTGAGAAGTTTTAGGTTCTATTGTTGGAATAACGTTTGACTTTTGAAGGAAAAACTTACCGGGGCGTATCTTACGCGGTATACCGGCATTTTAAAACGCTTGTTGAATAGTAATGTGAAACTAGAAAATGAACAAGCCGTAGAGATATGTGAAATGAATACAATAGTTTTGTTATTTATCTCATAGAGATAATCCTGTGGGAAAAATAAATATGAATAAAAGGCTCTCCCACCTCTAAATATTATTAAAAGCCTATTAAGGCTTTTCAAAAATAATCGGTTCTTAGATACACTAAATGATCGTTTTATTACGGTTTACTTTATTTGGATAGAACAAATAACTTCACTTATTGAGAATTCAGTCACTTCCATCACATTCCAAAATGATCCTTGTGTATGAAATATAATGGGATTTCTTTTATTATATGTTCTGGAATATAATGTGGTTTCTTTGTTCTATGTTCAAATAAAAAAAAATGTTTATTCCGTGATTCCTCTCACGTTCTAAGAATAAGCTATCGAATCCTTATATGGAAATTTGATCGATAAGGAACAATTATTTAACAATAAAATAAACATCATAAAGCGAAAAGGCAGTAGAGATATCATGTAGCTTTGAACATAAAAATTATAAAATTTTCTTTATTTTTATAAAGAAGCAACATTGTTTCGATTTCATTTATTCGGAAATTTAGTTAATAAAGACGTGATATTACACAACAATTTGAAGAAAAGAAAAAAAAAATTGGGTATGAGAGAAATAAAGTTTTGTTTTGTCTATCAAAAAATTGTTTTGTATAAAAATAAATGACTCAAGCATATGTATTGAGTGCGTGTGCATCTAAAACAAAAGGCACTTTGCCTTGATTGCAGCGTGTCTTTTACATCCTTAAATTCTTCTTGATTTCGGTTTTTTAGGAAATTACTGTACATCATGCCACTGAACATTTGTTTGTGTTTGTCCAGACAAAGAGATGGTTCGGCAAATAGTCTTTTATTGGAATCCGATCACATGCACAGTAAGTGGAATCTGTTTGTTAAACGATGGTACATGATGAAAAATTGATATCGTCATCAGTAGTTCAAAGCAAATAAACGAAACGATTTGCAGTGAAATCAATAAAGTTAAAACGCCTTTCAAATTGCTTTGGAATTTTATTTTTAAATAGTTCTTCTAATATTCTTTTTTATATACCTGAATAAGTGATTTTTTTTGTCACTAGCTGCCCAGATAGCCAATTTATTTTAAATGATTGGATTATATCAATAAAATTTAAACTGTGAGAAATGTCTATATTCTTTTATTTTTATATTAATAATTTGGAATTAAATCAATTCAATGAAACAGTTTTCAGTCCAAGTTTCTGCACACATTAAACTGCTGGCTTTGAAAAATTAAAAATCGAATTGAAACCAAATAATACCAAATGAAACCAAATAATAAATGTTTGAAACTATAAAACTTTAGACCTTTTTGAAACAAGAAAAATATTTCAAAATTAAAAAGGTAATTCAGTTGAATCCAAAATCAAATACATAATCTTCATTTCCTTAGTTGGAGCTTTAGAGTTTGGGTGGGAAATTACATTGAGAGTTGACAAAATTGTAAATATATGCAATAACCAAAGTCACATCTTAACTATGATTTCTTGTCACAATATTGATAAAAAAAACATTAAATTATACGTTAATTTCAAGTAAATATTAAATTAAAATTTAAAAAAATGTTATTTGAAGCAAAAAATGCAGTTATCTTTCTAGCATTAACAATTATTATCACATTAAAAAATAACAAACAAATATTTTTCTAGGCAAAAAAAATATTTAAATATATTTTAAAATTTATTTCCTTTTCCATTCTATTTGCGATATTCTCATCTAATTTGTTGAATGATTAGCTTTATGTATAATATCAGTCAAGACTAAAACGCTGATAAATCTCACACAAAAAAGAAATTCAACATGGTACTAAGTTTAATATAGACAGAAAAATTATTTACAACATTAAATTATTTAAAAGTGTTAAGCGCACAAATTGTCGCTAAATTTATGGAAGTATTTGAAAATTCGACATTTTTTCTTGAAAAAAGTGCTTTAAGAATTTAAAACAATAAAAAATATGCGAACCACTAAATTAGACCCCACCCTCGAAATATCGGACTTCATAACCCCCTAGATAATTCTTTCACCCTTCAAAAGAAATGTTTTCTTTTGATCAATTTCGATTAGAGGTCCCAATAACAAATTAAAAATAGGATTTAATATTGTTAAACATAGACCAATTATTATTGAAAGAATTACTTCAAAATAACATCAAAATACTTTTTTGTAAAACAATTCTTTCTGAAATTGATTGGAAAAAAATAGTCGAAATTGATTTTTAATGAGTTAAAATTAAAAAAAAGGAAATGCCCATTTTGACCTTTCACTCCAAATACAAATGCCAATGTGAGTAGCTCTCTTTGCAGCGAAAGAAGAAAGATGCAAATGTCATTTTGTAGTTGAGAAGTTGAAAAAAAATTATTTTTTTTTTTACTTTCATATGAAAAAATTAAAATATAAAATCAAATTTTTAATAGATTTATTTTTCAGCAGTTTATGTTTCAAGTTGGGAGTTATCAGGAATAATAGGATTCTATAAATTAATATTAAGTTTATTTTTATCATTTAATTTAAAAGGCTTATTTGATATGTTTTTTAAAAAATGATTTTGAAAATAGGGTGCTTGATTTTGGAAAACTCAGAAAAATGTTACTAGCTTAAATTTACATAGTCTATTTTATAGTCTAAATGCGGTTCGATTTAATTTAAACAGTCTCTATTATGTAAAAAAAGCAATCTAATATCAATTTGAAATGATTTTATAAGTAAAATATAAATAGCCATTTAAATATCTGATCATATTACTCTTTTGTATTCAGAAATAAACAAATTTGTTTATTTATTCAATACTGAAAAATAAGTTTTTAATCCGCAAAACAGGTATACATTAAAAAAATACTGTTTCATATTTTACAAAATTTTCATTAATACTTTTCATTTCATTTTTCATACATACTTTATTGAATTTTAATTATTTTATTCATATACAGTAGTTTGAAAACAGTTATTTTAAATTAGTGTTTAAATCTAAATAGCTCTTTTAAATCGCAAAGAAAAATAATATATATATATCCCATTCAATTCCATTCGAAAATTCTATCTTTTTTCCGAATTCTAATTTTTACCATTTGAAATACCAAAATTTTCTAAGAGATCATGTCACTCCATTTATTTAAGTATTCCTGGCAATACGTATACCATTAAAAACGAAAGATCAGTTTTAAAACTAAAATGATATTGATAATAATAAGAATTGTAATATTAATGCTTTGCAAATTCACTTTTTCAATTACTAATGCGTTCTAAAATTTTTTTTATATATTTGGAATTTATTTCCATAAAACTTCTTTCATTGCTTTAAATCATGTTTGTATGTAAAAGAAAGGAAGATATAGGATTTCTTTTATGCAATCGTTATCTTTTCTCCGTTTTAGTAAATTTACATATTTTCGTGCCTCTTTAAAATTGTCATTGTGTTCTCTCAAATTAAGTATACTATATTTCATATTTTTAAACAAAATGAGTGTAACTTAACAAAATTTCGACATTATTACATCTAAAATTGTTTTCCGATTCAAAAACTCATTGGATTCTTTGTAAACAAACGTAGATACAATTCATCTGAAATAATTTAATAATGCATAAATTACGTAACACACGAAATGTGTATTGTTTGTCTTCCAAAGACGGACACTAAATTTTTAAATGCATTATCATTAAAAGAAATTTGGAAAAGTAATCTGTAATATCTGTAACATCAAACAAAAGTTTCTTGTTTTAACAAGACAGATTCTACAAAACAAACAATCAATTGTTTCCAAAATGTCTTTTTCGTTCATTTCTTAAAAATCATTTATTTATAATTATCCTCTGATTAGCATATTTCCGTTCTTAAAATTCTGAACTTTAAAGTCAGAATGTTTTACAGAAGCAAATTTAAATGTTTTAAAATGAAAACTGTTCGAATCGGCGTTTCTCAAGTGAGTTGTATATCAAATTTCATTGAAAGTATTAATTCTTGCTTATAATAACTGTCAAGTTTTATTAATTTTGACTGTTTCTAACATCAGCAATTTAAGTTGGTAGATGGTTACTTAAATATAAAGGAATCTACATCTGACTTTCAGCTTGTCAAGGGGAAAAGATATGTATTAGTAGTAACTAATAAATTGTTAATTAGTAAATGCGCAAATTGTAATTTTGTAAAATAAACAGATAATAGGCTATCAAAGCTTTTTTGAAGTATAATTCTTGTATGCCACTTGGTTAATCGTTTTTGCAATAAAAATATTAATTTTCACAAATATATAAAATATTGTAGGGTAATTTTGAAGATCTAAATATCCATTTTATATGAAGTGAATTATTAACTACTTGCCTATG
Source organism: Argiope trifasciata (assembly GCA_026543055.1). Taxonomy (NCBI): domain Eukaryota; kingdom Metazoa; phylum Arthropoda; class Arachnida; order Araneae; family Araneidae; genus Argiope; species Argiope trifasciata. The sequence continues at coordinate 2,680,362 of JAPMOQ010059770.1, forward strand.
GAATTTATTTTAAAAATCGGTGAGTATTCAGAATCAAGGGATATACATCCAAAACGAACATAGTACCAATGGATGAATAATAAATTTTGTGAAAAAAAAATATATTAAAGAGAATGATCTTTTATTTTTATTAGAAAAAACAATTACACGTTGGCTACAACAAAATGAAGATTTGTATTCACGTGTGCACACTTAAAAAACCGAGTTAACTAGTTAAACGTAAGATCAGGTAACTTTATTTCAGTGATATAAATTAAATTACAAATTATTAAAACTGATTTCATAGATTTTTAAAAAAACTTATTTCATTGTTTTATTTTTTATATGCTGATAAACAGGTAATATACTTTCTTTTTAAAAGTATATAAATTTGTCTGTTAAAAAGTATATGTGTATAAGTTTGTAAAAGTACATGTGTCTAAGTTTGTAAAAGTATATAAGTGTATATGTAAAAGTATATAAATGTATGTTTATAAAAGTATATAAGTATATAAGTTTGTAAAAGTATATATGTTTCTTATGATTATATTCTTTCAGTGGGTTCCATGGATCCAATTCGATGCCAACAGGAGTCTCGAGTCAGCGGAAGGGGTGCTTGTGGAATTTTACAAAGGAATGAAACATGCAAAAGTTTTTGAGTAAGAATAAAGATTTAAAATAGTACAAAACTGATTTATTTACGATTTAAAAACTGTAATTTTGATGATATACTCTTCATAATTCGAATTTATTATTTATTTTGGGCTAACTTGACTTTGATTTCGAAATCTAACAGATCGCAAATCAACTTTTGCTTTTTTTTATTACTAAGACAAAAATATCAGCTAATTTATTTCAACTTTGATGAACTACATTGGATCGCAACAAAAGAAAGTGCTTTTGATTAAGTATGCGCAACAAATTTTAATTGGTTGGCGATTATTACAATGTGAGTAAACCTCTCGAATTGTTACGTTCATTAATCCATTGAAATGTAATTCTCGTCATTTCTTGAATACAGAAGGTGATGGAGATGAGCTCTAGTTTTTACAGAAAATAAAAATTGGTGAAATCAGGGCTGAGAGTAAAGTTTTGGAATTCACCTGCGTTTTTTTTTTCTCTCATATAATATGCAAATATGCAGTGTGTGTTTTTATGTTTTTCTTGTAAATGGGAAGTGATCTTTAATACAACTTATTGAAGTGGCACGAATTTTCATTTTAAATTACAATAGACAAACTAGATGTAGTTTTTGAAGGATTTTAAACTTCTATTTTTAGGATGATTTAGAATGCACAAATAGGATCCGATGCATCTGCGAATAAACCTTCGTTTATTTAATATACTCTTAAATGTAATAATGAAAATTTTGATTATAACAAAGTTACATATAAGTTATCACTAATATCCAACAAATCATAAATATTCAAATGAGTGTCAAACAATTTTTTTACAGTTTTTTTCTTCAAACATGCGATAATTTTATTTGTATTGAAATTTGATAAGCGGTACATGAATATGATTATTATTCTTAATTAAAGTTGATATGGTTACGTTTTAGAAATAACTGACATCTGATGTATTTCATTCTAATTTTTCGGTGTGTTCTTTTAGAATTATAATAATTTTTCTTTCTATTAAAAACTATAAATAGTTTCAAAAAAGATCAGAAATTACTTCAAAAAGTTATAAATTACTTCTTCGATGACAGATTAAAAAGAAATTATGAATTGCAATAATTTTATTTAATAGTTTTGCTTTATTTTTAACGCTATTGAATTGAACACATTTTTGGTAGCTCACTTTGTAATTTTTTATTTCGTAAAAGAATATATATTTATAATTTAATATTTTAATTTACAAAAATAAAGGAAAATATTAAATAAAATATGCATTTTTTTAAAATTTTGCATTTTAATAACATTTTAATCAATATAATTTAACTAATTTTTTTTATTTAAATCAGTTTAAATATGAACAATAATATTTGTTTTAAGCTAAAAGACTTAATTAAAGTGCAAAAATCCTTTTATTAAAATTACTGTTATTACACGTCTTTTGGCTGAAAGAAATCAGGCGCTTGTTTAGGAAAGATGAAGTACTTCATTTGATTTATTTTTTTCATTAATTTAACAGACTTTTGCTATTAAAAGTTATTCTTTTCAGAGTAAAAGTAAAAAAAAAGAAATAATACATTTTCTTTTGTCATAAAGAAGGCCTAAAATACTTCACTTTCAACTTTAACTGCAGGACAACTGACAGGTTTTCCCTTAAAGATTAAAATAAAATAATATAATTCATTTTTTTAAATTTAAAATCATATGTTTTTTTCTCTTATACTTTAACCCTTAACTGGGGATTTACGGCTGGGAGACCGCTAGGATTTGAGCTCACCCTTATTCTATTTTTAGCTGAACTGAATGGATTGGCCCTATAGCTCCGTTTCTCGTGACCTTCAATACACCTGCACTGTTTCCACCGATTTCACCAAATGTTTTTTTTTTTAATAATTCAGTTATTCTTTTTAGTTCGGTCACTCACACCGCTCCTACCCGTTAGTGTCCCAGACAAACAAGGCTTAACAGATAGCGCGAAAACTTGGACCCAGAAATATCATCCAATTTATTGAATAAGTTATGAAGCAGTGCTCCAGACACTTTGAAAGGAAGTGGAAAGTGATTTTAGTGATAAGGATGATTGTACAGAAGAATTTTTGATGAAAATTCGCATTCGACTCATGCTGATATGTATGTTCAAACGTAACTAATTTTCCTAATGATAATATTTTTTGATGAATTTATAAAATATATTAATATAGCAAGAGATATATACATAATCTATCGGTTGATTTTTATAATATTTCTTAAACTGTAAGTTTAAAATGCCCTGGAAAACCATACTATGAAAGTCACACAAGCCGATAAAAAAGGGCCAATTTTACATTTTGTCAATGTTTTTTTATTTTTCATATAATTTTTGAATTTCACATCATATTATATATACCTATATACCTTTATGTACTGGAAAAATAAATATGATTAAAAAAATATAAAATAATATGTTTTTCAAGAAAATTAATTATTGTTATGTGCAATTTGAGAAGAAAATGTATGTTACAAAGCATATACTTTTTTCAGTAATAAAATATTTTGAAAAATTTCTAAAGCATATTTATATAGTAAGAAAAATGTCTGCAGAATATATTAGCTGATTTTCAAACTAATACTTTCATCAGAAAATTTGATTCGAGTATTAAGAAAATGCGATCTCGTAGACCCCACCTCCCCAGTTAAGTTCTAAATTTTCACCTCCCTAGTTAAGGGTTAATCTTTTTACATCTTCATTATACTATAGCTCTAATATTTCATACTTTTCGCAGCTATCAATTACAAGTGGAAAGTTTATATGGAATATTGGGCCCCGATAAAAAGTGGACTGGAATGATCGGAGCAATGCTTAGAAATGTAAGTTTCTGAAATAAAGTTACAAACATCACTAAAAATGAGTAAAAACGTTTAACGAAAAAAAAAAATTTTCTTGAGCAAATTTTTTTAACGAAAAACTTGTTTTAAAAGAATGACTCTTGAAAATATATCCGAATGAATATATCCTTTCATTAATTTAATTTTACTGCTAGTTTTTGAAAGCATTTATTTGTTGTGGCTTATCCCACCCTGTGGACAGTAACATTAAACCATTAAACGCCTTCTAACAATGTAACATTGGCTCAGGACTCGAAAACAGATGGCCTTTACCAAAACCAAAATGTGGGCTGGAACAGTTTGAGTCGCATTGCATTTTGAACTCATGGGATAAACTTTGTGGCCGGTCACATGATGTTGCACACAATTGTGTCCACTTCGAAATCTAGCGTGAGTTATTTGATTGTGCCTGTTGCCAGCCTCAACTGAATCAGCTCCAAGGCGACTTTCCACATACCATTCATGCACGGGGGCCCTCCATCAAGAATAATAGGTATCTTGCCGGACCCGGGTGGTGATTTCGGAAAAAATAAGACAGCCATCATGACCAGTAGCCTCATGGCTGCCCTCTCGTTCCAGACCATCATCAATTTCATTTCTGTGTACATTCACGTGCGACGGAATCCACTGAGAGGTGATCTTAACTTTGTCAATCAAACGATTCAAAAGTTGGACGATGCTTCCAGTCGTGTAGTCCTCATGCCTCCACAAATCAGATAAATGCTGAATAGAGCTCCAGCTGTCACAAAAGCAAAAAAGTACTTATCTGATAACTACAAACTGTGTCGTGCGATGAAATTTTTCTGATTTTGCGAGCAGTAATTTCGATAGTAATAGGATTAAAATATTCTGAAAAGATAATTGCTAGCACATATTGAAAGCAATTATTTTCTATTCAAATAATAGTTGTTTTTTGTGTGGTTTCAAAATAAATAAAATATAGTTATACGTTGTTGTTGTTTTCTCTCTTTCTCTTTTGGACACCAAAAACGGACAAAAATAGAAATCAAAATGAATTTTTTGTCAAAAAATGCTATTAATCCTGATTACTTTTCAACGTAATGTAATCGTAATTAACATAACCATGCATAAATAGAAGAATTCATGCATTTGTCATATCGATGGAGTAGTTTTTCAGTACCCTTTTGGAGCGATAATGTTCCTTTTATGATATAAATTAGCCTGAAATTATCGTTTTCGCATACAGTTCTTCATTATCTGAATTACAGTTCTGAAATGATCGTTTTCGGTTACAGCTCTTCAATTCAGAGAAGATATAAAAATCACTCGGCTCTAGCCGCGTTCTCTCGAATATAGCAAAATGCTGTGCAAGATTATCATAACCGAATATTTAGTTGAGTTTGAAAAGCTGAGCAAGTCGTTCGAAAGAAATGGTGAATGCCGGAGCGTTAGGAAACAAGCTGGAAGAGCAACATCCTAAAACTACAACATAAGGAATATTTTAAGTCATTCTATCTGATGTCGTTGTTAAATGTTGTTGTTGTTGTCGTATCCGTGTTTTTCACGGAAAGGGGGTGCAGTAGCTTCTGAGGGTAAAGACCCCTGAGCACCCAGAGGGCAGAGGTCCGACTACTAGCTCACATACACGACACAACCCTTTTTAGGGGGTGGTCGAATTCATTCATACACTCATTCATCCATCAGCAAGTCGGAATTTAGATCCAAATAAGAGACCGACTCATCCCTGATTCAGTACCCCCAGAGGTATCGTTTTGTTATGGGAACTTGGAGGACTTTGCAGTCTCGACATATTTAACGTGCCCCAACTGCCATTAGCCAACACGGCGGTCTTTGACCAAGACGAGGACAGAACCCGCGACCTTTCGGTTACGAGACTGACGCTCTACCAACCAGGCTACCGCGGCCTCATTGTTAAATCATATATACATATGTTTCCTTCTTAGACGAAAAATACTGTAAAATGTTTATTGGCCACATAATTTAGAATTCCACATTTGCATCATAAATATCTCCACATAACTTAGCCAATGTACCACATAATTTAAAAAAATAATTTGCAACCCAACTCATTTTAACCCTCTGGCGGCATAATTCTTTTATCACGTATTATAAGTTCAAAAATTGCAAATCGTTTTCTGCTATACATCTTTGGGCTTTGAAAAGAGCACGCAAAATGTTGCAAAAGATGCTAGCATATTTCGTAGAGCCTTGGGAAACTAATTCTTTCTGTTAATTTAGAACTGAATGGAATCAGTAAAACCCAAATGAATTTATTACCGGACTACACGGCTAAATAAATAAGGGTGGCGGAGGAGTGCAATCCTCGAAAATAGGGGGTTGAGCAAATTTTGCTACTTCAATATTGCGCGTGGAAATCGCAGGATACGCAGTGATGGAACCCCATCACTTCTTGTACATCTTGTAACATTTTGCAATTTATTTTGATAACCGGAATAGCCTGGTTGGTAGGGCGTTGCACTTCCATCCCTAGGGTAGTTCAATCTCCCCTGGCTGAAGACCCTTTCATTGTACAAGATGGCTGGAGCACGTATAAATCTGTCACACAGTCTCCAAGTAGAGATAATACCATTAGGGAGCTCAGAGCTGATAATTTTCTTATTCTGATCTAAATTACTATCTGTGAAGGAAAGGCATGAATGAAGCCCACTCTGTAAAACGGATTGCAATGGATTAGTAGCGAAGTCTTACTCTTAGCACTTAAATAAGAAAAGTTCTTCAAAAAATTTCAACTCATTCTTTTATGCCCTGAATCAGTCAATGCTTATTAAAAACTGAAGCTCAAGATTTAATACTAAAATAAAAACAAATTCTGAAAATATACCTTATGTGTATTTATATAAAATTACAAACTGATTTTTACTTGTTGAAAAATGAAAAATCCTTCACTGTTGAATTAAATACATGAGAAATCAGGGTTGTTGGAAAATCTTTTGGTGTTGCTTGTTAGAAAATCTTTTGGATCTAGCCTCCAATAGTATACAGTTTGAATATACTATAGCAATATTTTTTTTTCTTTTAGGAAACCGATATAGTGGGTCCATTCTTCATGGACGAGCGTCGTGGAAGCGTGGTCCAATTCGTTTCACCGTTAGATTTTTCTCAGCTGGTGCTAGCCACTGGCTTAACACACGCCAGCCACTACCCTTTCCTTATTTTTAAAGTGTTTTCGATTGAAGTAAAAAAATTTCGTAATAACTTTTTATAAAATTTGTTTTTTATTTTGTAGCGTTCTTTGTTATGGATTTACATTCATAAAAAGCTTGAAAAAAATATCAATGTTTCATCAAACGAATAAGGATTTTTGAAGCTATCTAATTATGATGATTAGATTATTTCATTTTTTGTTGTTATAATCCAAAATTAAAATTTAAAATCCAAGGATAATCTTGACATAATTATAATACATAAAATCAGCCTTCTTGCATTAACTTCTTAAATTGAAAATTATATTTGAATTATCATACATTTTGAATTATTTGTTAAGTAAAAAACGAAAAAAGGATAAATTGCAATATATTTGAATTTTGAATTTATATATTTTCTGATAATTGTAAAATAAATATTTAAATAAATTGCGTAATTGATAAATTGCTACATTTTATTTTTTCTGTATTCATTATAAATCCGACTGTAATTGAAGAAAATTTTGAATTCGTACTGTAAAAACAACTTTTTTTTGTATTAACCTTACTCTGAAAATTACACAAGCAAAGTGGGTAGGAGCCAAAATTTATTCGACGAAATATGTGAGAAAAATGTGTTTTGTTATTTTCAGCCATTTCTTTTGAGTGGTTAACAAATGTTTTGCGATGGGTCTTTTTCAAATAGTTCGGGACAAAATTTTTTCGTTAACTAGTTTTTAACTATTCTTTCTTCTAAAACTTTCGTTAATTATATTTTTAGTTTTTCGAAGAAAGTAAATATTTTTGGGATAGCCTTTTATGCAATTGTTTAATGTCATTTAATGTAAATTTATGATTCACGAAAAGTTTCTTCTTAAGTAGAAGATTTTTTTAAAGTTTACTTCTTTGTTTAATTAAGTATCGACGTTTGTAATCAATCTCTTCAAAGATTGTCTTCATTTACTTTTTGTAATGCAGGACAAAGAACCTCCAAATGTGAAAAAGCAGCTCTGAATGAACATAACTTTTTAATAACCACGGAACAATCAGAAATATTGAAACTACAATACATCATATCGAATGCAATGCTTTGTCAGGGATCTTACATAATTGCTTCATTTGTTCATCAGTTTGCATTGTAAAAACGTAGATATTGTTCTAAAAAAGAAAACTTCTAAAGGGCATATTGACGAGATAAATAACTATTGCAGATCACAGATTTTAGAAGAATCATTGGTTATAAAGATATATATTAATTCATTATTTCAGTTACTGATCAAGAGCATAAAACTGAAACATTAAATATAGATAAATGGATAAGCAAAACAAAAAAGTGAATTGAGAAAATTATGAATTATGATTTTAAAAAAATTCAAAATTTTGTTTGCAGGTTTATGAATTTAAGTAGAGATGTCTGCCTTTCTCTCTAAGTTAACATCTCTGGATATCCTCAATGAAATGGAAGAAATATCAGATTAGTCTTCTCTTTCTTCCTCTTAGTTTAAAGCTTCGTTTAAAAATAATTTTTAATATTAAAAATGAATTTTAATTTGAAATCAGTTACTGCATTGGATAATGGGTTTAAGATCATTAATGTTACTTCAGAAGAAAGACTTTTAAATGCTTTCTTAAATATCATAAGAGAATTGTGCATTTAAAGTCAATATTTAGTTTAAAGAAGGGTTTTAAAGGACATGAACGCTGTTTAAGACAAAAGAAAAAAAAAAGGATTTGCATACGTTTTTTCTGAAAATTGTAATTGAAACACATAGAATTTCTAAATGCTTCTGAAAATTCTTTCTATCTACTTTCACAAGAAATATCTAAATTATTGAAAAGCATTCCTATTATAATGAAAAATATAAAAATGATTTATTCGAAATTGTCCAAAAAGTGAATATTTTACTAATATATTAATTTTTTACAATTTAATATTTAACTCTATTAATTTTAAAGCTTTTCTAATAAACTTCTATAAATGATACCTGCAATTATTTCCTTGCCATATTTCATTAAATAAATTTTAAAAAACCTTTTTCTTTTGTTCTTAATATTCCAATAAATAACACATTCCGATCAATTTTTATGAATGTATATCAGTTATTGTTTTCTATTTATTAGCTATGGATAGCATTCCTAATGGCTGTTTTCATTGCTGCTGGAGCAACGTCTTTGATATATTTTATTTTACCGTTTCCCTTTAAAAAGACGAAGACGGAAGCATGTCTAAGATATTTATGGCTGTTCCTGCTGTCACTAATTGGGAAAGGTAAGTAAAATAAATTTCGAATAAAATATTGTATAAAATATTTTCATAAATTCTTTTTAAAAAACTAAAATTTAAATATTCATTGCATCACACTAATTGTAGCGAGACAGCAAACTTCTGGCAAAAAATTTATAGAAAGGAAATGGTTTGTGAGTAATTAAAATTATATTGTAAGAAAAAAAAGCGCAAAAAATGCTTAGAAAATATACGCACGTTTTTATTTTTAAAAAATGGGATAATAGCTGAATGAGTAATAATAAAAATGATGCGTGTGTGCGTGCATGCGTGCTCGTGCCTTGTATGATCATATACAAAGTTCTTAATAAAAATTTGACTATTATGCGCTTTCGTGCCTCGTGGATCATATTCAGACTAGATCATAAGTTCTTAACAGAAATTTGGTTACTCAGATTTCTGTTACCAGTATACTTCTAGATCAACAGTGAAATGACCACCAGGAAAATTATTGTTAAAACTATAGAACTTGCTGGCATCTCTGAAAGAAGTTTCATTCTATTTTAAAAGACAAACCAGGCGAGCTTCAGGCGAGCTCCCACCCCCCCAAAAGTTCTAATTCTTGAAACAGAAAAAATAAATGAGCGTAAGAAAATTTTTGGAGTAATATGAATTTAGATGTAGAAATATTCAACCGACAGATAGCTAGCAATGATCTGGTGTTTTTGGTACGACTCCAACTTAGGAAAAAGGCAAAAGTATTGAAATCCTTGTCATAATCACAATCCTAAGAAATCAAGGCTGAATTCTCCAAAAGATGAGTATAATCAGTAAATGTCTGCGATTTTAAGAGGATATATAAAAGAATTTCCTGTGGCATAATTATAGTGCAGCTAATAAAGAATACGCTTAAGTCCTTAAACATTGCCTGCAAAGAAAAGATTCAGGCTACCAGATAGAGGAAGATCAAGTCATAGACGTTTCAAGTGATGATGTTTACAACTAAAAGATAGTGGGTGCCAAATTACAAATCAAATCTTTATATTTCTGTACTTCCACTAATAACATATTCTCTTAATTATCATTATTTTGCATGAAGAATTATTTAAAGTACAATGATTCTTTAAATCTGGAGAACTGAGTCAAAATGTTCTGAAAGAACTTAATGATACCGCAAAAGGAGGTCTGAAATTGGCACTTATATAAATATATGAACGATAGAAAAAATTCCTTGCTGTGTAAGTAGTTAATTCCATATACACACCAAATAAACCTTATATGAGCTTATTTTTACATTATAAGATAAATTCTGTAACTTTTTGGCAAAAAAATAATAAAAAAATATTCATATTAGGCAATTTTGTGAATAAGAAAACTAAAAGTTATCATATTATCTGTACTTAGCGATCGAAAAATAGTATGACTATTTTCATGTTATTACAAATTTTCATTTACAAGACATAATACATTTGAATTTTTAAGAAACAATAGTTATTAGCTGAGAATTAGAATACGATTTCATGCGCTGATAAAATCGTATTCGCCGATTTCACTTATAGTCTATCACCTAGGATTCCTTGTCATAGTTAAAAATAACAAATAAATAGTAGCAATGAATTCAGTCCCGATTATTATTTTATTATCTACAAGCTATGGTATAAAATTCAATGAATATAACAAAGCTTGATTTTAAAATTATTTTCTAATATTTACAACAAATTTTCAGATTCTGTGAAAAACATTAACAATTCATGAGAGTACGTTAAAGTGCTTAAAAGTCGAGTTATAAAATATGAAAAAGGTTTTTTAAAATTAAGCCTAAGTGGCGTATTCCAAGAATGCGATAAATAAAAGTACGAAAACATTAAAATGATATTCTCGTGACTCCTTTTGCTGCGAATTTAATTAATTAATAGTAAGAACCAAACGATAAATTAGTTGCGCCATCTGTAGGTGATACCACTTAATAGAAACGCTGAACAACAATTTCATATTTAGTCTTGATTTGACTTTTTAATTAAAGAAATTTATTTAATTTATTGAGTTCCTAACAAATTTGATTTCAATTTCAGATTTCGGGGCAAAAGGCAGTTGGTATTTCAAATATATCTTAAATACCCGTAGCTTCCGCTTCATCCAAGGCGTTTGGCTCTTGAGCGTGCTTATATTTGTGAATACGTACCAAGGTAGTATTATATCCAGTTTCGCCGCCAACAAACTGAAACCCAAATATGAAAGCCTGGAGGAAGTGATGAATGATAAAAACGTAGCTGTCGGAACCTATCCAAACTCATTTCCTTATCTCTGCCTATCAGTAAGTATTTCTATTCTTTTTTTTTTTTTTTTTTTTTTGAAAATGAGTCTCCAGTGTCATTTTTTAAAAAATTGTCTCAAAAGCTATGACGATTTATTTATTCATAATGGAGAATTCCGAACAATTAAATAAGTTGATTTTCAAAAGAATTAATCATTTGAAGCTTAGATTGGTTTGTTTCAGATGAAGTGTTTTGAAAACACAAATTTATATTATAGATAGATATTATATAAAATTATACTTATAGAATATACGTAAGTGTTCATTTACGCTTACTAAAAACTAAACGAAGAAAATGAAGTTCTGTAATTTAACAAGTATCAATTGGTTAACAGTTGTAACCTTTTATTCAGTGTCTATTACAGACTTATTCAACTTTTCTAGTCACTATTCAAAATTAACCTGATTCGAACTTCAACAAATATAAAATTTTTATTTCTCTAAACAGAAATAAAAAATAAAAAAACTTTTGAATTTTAGATTGGAAAACCCGTGAAGATACGGACATATTTAAACTTCTTACATAGCTTGGCATTTTAGACAAGAAAACCTGGCTATTGAAGGAAGTAAAGCTCTTGTAATTACAAAGTCAAATAATAATGTAGTAACTAAAGCCCTGCTCTGACGACACTTTTATTTACGGATATGGTCGTAAATCTGTAACTGACCCCTTTTATTCCCTTCCCCGATTTGCGGACATCGATCGAGAGCTTTAAAGAACCTCAGAAAACTACAGGAGAGGGGAAAGAGGTCAAAATATGCCTGTCTCAAGGCGCACACGGGCGGTCGGAACGGGGCTTAAGGAAAAGCTCAGATATCCGTTGATAAACAAAACCTATGGTCATAAAAAAGCAATTAAGATGCAGTATTACTGGAGATTTTAGCTGTTGGGAATAATGAGCAAAATTAGGAATTTCGCCAAAAATTGCAACTGTTGTAAGTTTTTGTAAATAATAAATATCATTTAATTATCTGAATCTGAAGACTGTGCGCCATTTTTTTATAATTAGTATAGATTAACAATGAAAAGGGTGTAGTATTTTAAATTTCCTGGATTATAACCCCCAAAATCCTTCAATTATTTCGAAGAAGTGTTTCATATGTTACTTCAATAACAATAATTTTGTTCTGATTAGAAATTAGCCAACACGACACTGGAGCCAATTTGGCTGAGAGCTCAAGAAAATTTGGTGTACGAGGTTTCCCACACACCTGAGTGGATGGATCGTGTAGAGAAGGGGAAGATGGTGATCGTGGGAGAACTCGGGCACACGAAGTACCTCATAGGGAAGAGATTCGAAAGGACTGGGCTTTGTGGAATAAGGGTTGTTCCTCTTAGACTTTGCGCTTCCTATGTGGCACTGGGTGCCAGAAAAGAACTCTCAAGGTCTTTCATCAATAATTTCAACTATGGGTATGTATACAACGGCCTTCATGATAAATTTAAACTCTTCCATTTTACTTTCTCGTTTATGAAGAAATAGCAATCCTGATTTTGTTGACACTCCATCTTTTAGATATCCCCGAGCTTAAAAAAAGAAACTGTTTTAAAACCATACCTGTTTATGACACTGTGTATATAATTATTTAAATCTCAACGAATTACAGAGATAAAATTTGAAAATGTTTTTACGCCAAAATTGTAAATTTGTATCAAGTTTTAAGGAAATCTATTCAAAAGATGCTTGCGTGTGTGTGAGGAGCAATATGATTTGGTATACAGTTTTAGCATGCAAAATGTAACTCCGTGTCAAATTTTGAACAAAATTCCTCAGGAAAATAAGAGTCTTTCGATTGCATTCGAAAGACTCGTAAATTTAATTTCTAATACAAACAAAACTCATTGACATTCTGTTTTTATTCAGTGCATTATAGTTTTGTTTCGTAAATTATAATTTTTGGTCTCCGAAAGCAGAAATTATAAAAATGAGACCAGGAGAACTGAAAATTTGTATTATATCATCCTTCCCTGTACGAGAGATTTCTTTCTGAATCTCATTAAACATTTTCTTTATTATAAAGTTGTCTCTTTTGGCATAATTTTTAAACATGACACAATAATTGTTGTTATGAGATGTTAGATTATATAAAATAATAATTTTTAACAAAAATTACTATTTAAAAACTAAAATAAGAATTGGATTTCCCTAAATATCCTTATTAGACTTTTTTGTAACTTTGTATCTCAATAGTTGGCGTTTATTTTAGTTATTTAGTTGACTGAAAAGCAAGCGCCATAATAAGTCATTTTAAATTTGGAAAATGTTATATATGACAAAAAATACAGAATATTTTTATTTTTATAAGAATATTTTGAATGTGCTGATAGTAGAATTTCTCATTTGTAGGATTCTGAGATTCAATGAAGGAGGCCTCTCTGAGCGACACAAGACCAAATCTGTTCTCTTTTACGATATTTGTACTCAAGGACGTACATCCACCACGCACTCTCTCAGTCTCGTAGATCTGACGGGAGCTTTCACTATATTAATTGTTGGATTAATAACTGCAAGTGTGTGTGCTGTGATAGAATTCTTTACGAATAATAGGATACAAAAGAACCAAACTGAATAAATAAATTAAAACAATTTCTGTGTTTTCTTTTGATGTGGTATAAAGGTATGCAATTCTCGTCATAATTATTTTGTCACATTTTATTCAACACGAAGGTTTCAACGTGATACGTTAGGATCAATACCATTTTTTTCTGCTTTTATAAACTTTTGTAGTTTTAGTAAAATATTCATAATTTTCTATCAAATGCTTATTTTTAGCATCCTATATAGACATTTGAGCATCTGAAGAAAACGGGAAGAAATCAAATTAATTTGAAATATGTTACATTTTTAACAAAATAATGTAAATTAAATATTAAAAAATTTCTCTATAGCATTAATTTGGATATTTGAACTAAACCCATATTTTTTTAAATAACGGTAAAAAGCATAAGAATGTACATATATATTTCTAAAAGTAATAATTTTCAAATATTTTTAAATAGCTGTGCGAAATCTTATTCTTCTGCAATTTAAATTGTAAATGTCAGAAAAAAAAGCATTGGGAAACATCATATTATATTATATCATATATATTTTTTCTTCACGTTCAAATTTCAGTCTTGCTTCTTAGCTATCACTTTGATAATAAACACTAAAAAAAGGAATAAATTTTCAGTAAATGTGGTATGTGAAAACACTGTACATGAAAATTAAACCCCATTTTTTGCTGTGATAAAACAAATGCTTTCGGTAAGCTGGTAGGGTAAGATTATCTTGTAATTTAAGTTTTCAGATTATTTTCATTCCTTCGACAAAGACAACGAAATATTGCTTACTAAAACAATTATAGATCATTGTAGCTATATTTCAGACTTCATTGCGTAAGACATAATATTAATCCAACAACTACTTCGAAAATAATAATCGAATTCCCTTTAAAGTCCATATCATTGAAAAGCCTTGAATTTTTTTAACAAATGCTAAAAGATTACATGAAATTTTATCGTCTATATTTCAAACATATTTGAAGAAATTAATTTTTACTTGCATTTATAATTCTTACAATCATGTACAGAGAATAATGTTTCGAGATACAAATTAATAGTTTGAATTATTGATATTTTATAGTTTTTTTCCAACGATATTGGGAAGAGATACCGTCTGCTGTCTTAATTAATACTGGAATTAAGATATTATCTATAACACTTTTGAACAGATCCATTATAACAATGAATTGGAATGAAAGAGAAATTATCATCAAATTCCTCCAGGGTAACATAATTGTGTTAAATTTATCTTTATTGCACCTTATAATCCCTTTGCACTCGAGGGCTCCGGAGCGGAGCCATTTAAAAGTGGCCTTCGAACTCGAGGGCTCCGCTACGGAGACAATGCAAATAATTTTCAGTTTTTAAATAAACACACAGTCAGCTTTAAAACCTGAAAATTATTTGCATTGTCTTCGTAGCGGAGCCCTCGAGTTCGAAGACCACTTTTAAATGACTCCGCTCCGAAGCCCTCGAGTGCAACGGGTTAAATACCCTTAAACTAAATAACTACCAGATGAACAGAAGCACAGTATAAATGAATCATGTTTACTATAAAACAAAATTTATTTTCATTGTACAAAACATACAAAATGATATAGAAAATTATTGTACATGTAACAAATGTTACAAAATATGGTTTAAAATTTCAGCAGTATCTATTTTATGCATTGGAAAAGCAATTAACATCTATTTATTAGATTCATTGAGCACTATCTAAAATATCTATAAAATCTCTTTTAACTAACTTTATATGTCGAATAATGCTCATATCATTTTAAATAACGAATCTTTAAGGCGACTCAGTACTAGAGAAATCATCAAAACATCGAATTCTTTTTTATTGGCTCATATGATACATTGAGTCATTCTAAATGTGCCTGCAAAATTTTAGAGCTTTATTTTTTATTAAATTATTGAAGAATTTTTGATACATGACAGGAGAGTAAGCAATGTAGCCATGCCCATTTTTCAGATTCAAACAGCTATATAAGAAGCTCATTTAGCAAAAATGTTGCAAATTTACTTAAAGCTTTCATCAAATGGTCTATTAGAACGATGTATTTGGTTCAAGACACAAAAATTCCATGAGACTCTCCATTGTGTCATTTGGAGTTTGCTCAAAAGTTATAAATGCATCGACCCAACAGGGCAGCAGAAATAGTAAAGAGAATAACAGAAATAGCAAACGGATAAATATAAATAGTAATCAGAATAGCAGAAATATACATTCAATCAATTTTGATATGTGAATAAATTTTTTTAAACGTATTGTAGCAAGATTTGTGTAATTTTGATCTTTCGTTAGTTTTTCTTTATACATCTTCAATATACAAGTATAATATTTTGTTTCCATAAGTTTTTGGATTTTTTAACTTTAAACAATTTAGAATAACTTGAATCACATCTTGTAAAAGTTACAGTCAAATTGGATATATTTTATATTATGATTTAGATAAATAAAATCTTTAAATGCATTTTTCTCCATGTTCGTTTCTTGTTTATATGCTACATTTCGAAAGTCTAGGGTTTTCTTAAAAATGGAGGTAAAATTGTGAAAAAAAATTTGTACATACAGAAATGTATTTTTTATAAAACTTAGCGTGTAATTAGCTTTAAGATGAATAGTAATTTTTTAAAAAATGGTCGAAGTCAGATTTCCTATATTTTTCAGATTTGTTTTTTGTTTTTTACAATAAAAAATATAAAAAATTAAATACGGTTGTTAGGAGAAAATCCATGCTAAGTTTTATGTAGCATATTAATAGCTACCTAGAAAAAAAAGTGGGGAAAATATTCCTATTTAAAAAAAGCCTTAGAGTTTTGTAAAAAAACTCAATTTTTTTTAAGTATTAAATTATTTTTAAAATAGTTTTATGGAAGAATAATAAAGTACTCTTTTACATAAAATAAAGGTAAAATATAATTTTAAACATTAAAATTTAAAGAAAAATTTTTGAGGTACTGTGTCGTCTTAAACATCAAGTTGTGATGGATATTTAAACTGTTTAACTTTAATAGCCTTTTTTGCTTATCATTTACATGAATATTTCTAATGGAATTGAATCCAGTGAATCCTATAGTTAAACGGAACCTGTTCAGCAATCTAATCGTACTTTGTTTTTCGCAAAATTTATCTTCAAAGTTTGCTTCTATTGCAATTGATTCCGAAGTTGTTCAAAAATAGACTAAAAAACATTACTTCTTTGATACAACTTCTAATAAAGACCATTTCAATATTGAAAGAACATGGTTGCTTCACAACTTTCTTCCTGGTAGGAACTTTTACAATAAAGAGTGAAAACTTTTACAGTAAGAAACTATATGTTTCCTTCCGTAACAGCTTTCAAAAAGGCTAAGATACTTCTTTAGGCTGAGAGGTTTCTAGAATATGAAGAGCATTGTTACTGAATATCCCTCAAATAAGAATTCCTAAACGATGAGAGCAGTTTTTGAAAATTAATTTCACAATTTGAACAGACAAATGCGTTCAGAGAAATGTATTTTCTTTAGTTTATTGCCCATATTTTCGCACAACTCATATAGTAAATTTAAAATTACAGAATATACGAGTAGTTTTTTTGCCCAACAATTGAACATGAAAACCCTGATTTAGTTATTAAACGAGCTTTTCAACTGCACAATCTTCTGAATAATACTGTTTTAAGTATAGAATCTGGAAACAAAAAAAGATAGTTAAACTTGCTAGACCTTCATATAATTTCTTCAGTATGTGAGAGTTTTCGGAGTAAATACATCTTGAGCTTATTTATAAAACATGATTTCCTGGAGATCAGAAATGATAAATTCGAGAATAAAAATAATAATGGAAAAGTTACTTCCTGTTTCTAAAGATTATATAGCTTGCAATATAAATGTCCTTTCGTCAGCTATATCAGAATGAGTTGATACAAAATCAGATATTTCGATCGATGATCAAGATAATAATGGAAGACATGGAATTTCCTCTGCTAAAGAAGTCATTCAATATTTGAAAACAGTAAAAGTGTTCCTTCAAATAGTGAAGGTTAAGATAAAAGTTTCCAAAAATTAATATACATTAAGAAGGCTCTTTTAGAGATGTAACAGATAGAAGAAAGAGGCAAATTAATTTCTTTAAAAAAATAACTTTAAAAACTGCTGTCAAAACTATTGTGGAGAGATAAGTAAAAGCCTAAATTAATTTTAATAAATGGCCAATTTAAAAAAAAA
>JAPMOQ010059770.1:2698642-2729822 GCA_026543055.1 Argiope trifasciata
TGTGTGTGTGTGTGTGTGTGTGTGTGTGTGTGTGTGTGTGTGTGTATATATATATATACATATACATATATATATATATATATATATATATGTAATACTTAGTAAAATATTCTTGATGGTTGATCATTTAAACAAAAATGGTTCAATTAATTTTTACCTCTAAAGGTGATTGAAGTATTATTGAACTAGAATATTTTAGATCATCTCAATGCGCATAACAACAAGTTACTTATTCGTGGCGCTTTAAATAAAGAAATTAATTTCTTTATGATTTCATCTGCTCTGTTTAAAAAAATTTATTTTGTTTGTTTCAAATCTAAAATATCAGGAATATGTTTCTAAATATGATCAAGAAAATTTATGAAATTTAGATATAGTAATTTTCAGCAGTACATTTACTAACTGCGACAACACAGATATTTTTCATTCCATCTACAGCAACTTTCCAAATGGAAATATCTGTTTACGTCTAAAGACTTGGAAATTATCTATTGTTAATTATCTTAATTAGAAGAAGCGAATAAACTATGCATAAATAATTATTGCTAGTTTTCACAGTTAGAGTATCTGAGAATTCAATAAAAGTCCTAGAAATGTTTATCTTATATTCGAGAAATTAAGAAAAATGAATAAATAATTTTTGATTTAATTGATTTTTGATTTAATTTACAATGAATAAATAATTTTTATAGTTAAAATCTCTCGAAAGCTGCAGTCACGTAATATCAGTAAGTAACAAATATTACAATCAGGGCTGATAATAGTATATGACTCTTCAAATTTTTGTTTTAAAAAACCTGCGTTAGTAACCTGTAAAAAAAACTGTTTAAACCGAGAGGGGAGATATATTTCAATAAGCTAGTATTATTGTTCTTAAATCTCTTGTACGGTGTTGATTTTCTTCGTTATGATACCTTTTTAGGGGACTTAACTTTTGGACGACATTTTGAAGCAATCACAACAATATTAATGATGCCTTGAGCTGAATGGCTCACTAAACATAAAAAAACTGGAAAAATGATCTGAATCTGTCTAAGTTCTATTATTGTAAAACTATGTTTCATATTGATTTCGTGCTCATCAGACTAGTTAAAACACTTGAGAAAATCGTAAGATAATGATCGTCCCTTGTTATTTTCATTCGTTTTGGCATCAAATGCCTACTCACAACTTTAAAATGGGCCTATTATGTCTTTTTCTTTATCTTTGAATTGATTATACCTATGTTGAAATTGATTTAAATTGTTCAACAGAAACATAAAATACATGTTCAAGAAATCGTGTCTTATTGAAATATCTGTTTCGTTTGATTGTCAGCACAAATTTGTCTAGTATATTCTATTATTTATCCAATTATGGCTGCTTATTTCTTTTCTAAATTATTTTGAAAAAACTGTTATTAATCTCGTTTTCTTGTCCATTTATGATGCAGTTTTAAAAAAAATCATAAAAAAGTAAATCTAATCATTTAAAGTGCTAAACATTCTTCAAAATGGCATACAAACCAGTCGCATAATTGAAACAAATGTGTAGTTTACCTTTTAATAGATTTTCCAAATTTTTGGTAGCCAAATCTTAAGTAGACATTATCTGATATGTTTCCTCAAAAATTACATAGGGAATAACACGCATATGTACTTTTCCCATTAAAACTGTGAAATTGTATCGATTAATTCAAACTTGTAGACAAAATAACTCATTTTTAAGATAAGAGTTCTGAGTACGAAAATAAATTTTCCAAAGATTTAAATTTAAAATTATTTGCTACTGGATAATGGGGGAGGGGTGTTTCGTATTGACGGAGAGGATCTTTCAAATTCCAATTTCCACTAATTCAAACAATTTTTAAACTTCGGAGTAGTAACTTAGAAGGAAATTTTCAAAATGAAGACTGTTCGCATTGCAGTATCACAGGTAAGCAGTTTTCTATTCTTTTAATGAACAAAAGTTCTTACAAATCTTTTGTAATTCTTAAGAAATATATTTCTATGATGCAGGATTTTCTTATCTTAATCTTTTTTTTCCTATCCTATAGTACTCTGAATTTTATATCAATATTCATTGTGTATAAAACTAAATGTTTTGGAAATTCTCGATATATTCAGTTTTGGTGATTTTGAATATTGAAGAAAATGTTATTGTGATTATTAACTTCACCTAACTTTATAATACTCAGCTATCTTTATCATATATCAGTTATCAACATTACTTCATCAATTATCAATTAGCTTCATCATTATATTCTTCTAAGCTAATATTAACACAGCGTTTATGCAATGCCGTTTCGATAAAAGTTATTCAGAAAGTAAAAGCAAGTCACGTGTAGCTCCATATTCCAAAGTCTTTTGTAACTCTAAATAGAGCATTGTATTTTATTTTTTGATAATAAATGTAATTCAGATACGAGTTCTAAATACTTTGCAATTACGTGATCCTTTTAATCATATTTAGTAAAATATTTAACTAAAAAAAGCTCCACTCTCCTCAATCAAAAATTAAATGAGTTATGAATTTTTATGAGTTTTTAATTTCATTCTTCGTACGATCAAAGGGCTATCTGGGTAGGTATTGTGGTTGATTGACAGGATTAATTGCTTTAGATGGTCATTAGAATAATCATAAATCGTCGAAAATAGTGATAGATGCAAAGCAGAAATAGATTTTTTTTAAAACTTAGGTATAATTTTTTTCTTAGTAAGTTCTAAGTTATCTCTAATGTTTTAGAAATAAATTATTGAATCAAAACTAGAATGGAACATGCATTGCAAAATCAAATGTTTGATGTGAAAAATCACTGCTGATGAATATGTATTTGAGCCGTTAGGATGAAATGGATTCTGTCATAGTTTCCTAGAAGAATTCAATTGATTGTTCAAACACATATCTTAAATCCTGAAAATCTTTTCTTTAAGATTTGTATTTTTACAAGCGCCTCCAATGGTTCGCAAGGAATAATGATTGTATTTGCGTTTAGCTAAATCTCATTGTTGTATATAACCAAATTTTTAGTTAATATAATCTGATATTCATAATTTGACAAGAAAAATTTAATCAATAAATTACATAGATCTTAAGTCATTTATTTTAACGGTCTTTTATACGATCTCCGATTCATGCATCTTCCAACGTTCGAAGCACTATAATTTCACTTTCGTATTTCTTTTGTAAATCACACTTATTAAAGGTATTCTTTTTTTTATTCAGACTTAAACAACTATAGGAAATCATGCAACTAAATATTTGATGAAACAATCTTAGCAGTTTGAATTCAAATTCATTAATAAAATATGTAGTTGAAAATTGGAAAATAGTATGTTTTTAACAAAATTCATGACAATTTGTATGATTAAATTTCCATTATTAAGAAGACATTTTTTTTTATTTTCAAATATTTCTGTGCGTTAACATTTTTATAGATTAAAATGGAGAAGCTTAAAAAAATTTCTAAATGTTTAAGTAAATAAAATTTTAAGTGATCTTTCAAAAATCGTCGAGGCACATATTCTATTCTCCTAAATACATTATGGTAAATCGATTTCAAATTCTAGCCTGATAAGCGCCAACGCACACATATTCATTTTTATTATAAGTAAAGATTATCATATGAATTTTCAGTGGGCGCCTTGGATACAATTTGATGCCAACTACAGCTTGGATTCAGCCAAGGGAGTGCTCATCGAACTTTACAAAGGGATGAAACAGATGAAGATTTTTGAGTAAGAACTGCTCTAATTGCCATCTTCACAGTTTAACAGTTTTTTTATTTATTTAATTGAATATATCGCAAATATCCAACGACAGGATGTCAACTTAGAAATTAATAATACCGCAAAGAAAATTTTCGGGAGGTTGCAGTTTAAAAAAGATACTTTACTCATAAAGCGTTATGTATATTATAATCAAATTTCAGAATTTTAAGTTCTAGTTAGCCCTGTAATAAATAAGAACTGAAGTTGATAGCAACGGAGAATTTTTTCGAAATGTAACACTAGTCTCACATAAAATTGTCACACACGTCATTCTAATCTATTTAAAAGTCGCTGCTTCTATTAATTTTACGAGCAAAGAATTGTAATTCTGTACTTGAAACATAAGCCTTTTAATGTCACGAAAGTCCTTTTTACAACCTTTAAATCAATGGAAACAAACCATAATTATCACGTGTTCCATCTCTCACAGTTTTGGTCAGGCAATCAACTAGGATTTTTCTTATATATTGTTATTTTGCAGAAAAGGTAAATCACACTGGAGGTGCAGATATTAAAAATGTTTTAAATTACTTTTTGTCTCGGAAGATAAGATAAATATCAGTTTGTAATTAAAATGTATATCTCACTTAGTTTCTCCGAATAAGAGTTTGGGTTGTGAAATTCAGAAATATTCTAAAATTTATTGGGAGGGATGTCGTATTTGATTCCATTTTATTAGTTTTTTTTTATTCATATTACTTACTTTCAGTGTTAATTTAAATGAATACCATTTTTTTTTTATTTCGAGGGGGCTCATTTCGTTTTTAATAAAAAATAATAATTCCTAAATTAAATATGTACTGATATTTATTGATAATAATCACAATAATTTTAGATGAGAAATTAATTAATTAAAGAAGTTATATTCATGTATATTTCTCAAGCAGAACATACACAATAAAATAAAACTATGACTTTTGCTAACTGATTGACAAATTCAAAGGTAAATTTTTATCCATTGCTCTATACTCAATTTCACTGTATAGTTGAATAATCAACTAATTTTAAAAAAATCATTATGATAATTTCCTTCCACCAACTTCAAATTTATTTTCTTTATTCTGGTGCTGTCGATATTTCTGTTGTTGAAAGTAATAAATAAATAGTATTAAGTAATTCTATCAAAGTTGGATAGACTAGAATATTCTTTACCAGAATATCTTCTAGTATCTAGACTTCGTTACTAAAATATTCTTTAAATTATTGTATGTGTGCAAAACAATGAATGCTCATACCATACAGCTTGGTTTTAAAATTATATTCTAATAATTGCATGATATTTACAGCTATTTTTTTTTAATTTACGAATTCAAAAAGTTTGGTTAAAATCGAAAAAGTGCAGAAAGGAAGTGTAAATAAGATCATTTAAAGAATATGTTGCTATTTGGCTATAACTAAGATCGAACTCGCGATGTTAGGATTCGAGCCAGATAGCATGACCACAAGACTAAAAGTGATCGCGCAGTCTTGAGGATGTTATATGCCTTTTAAAGCTTCCACTACAAATATATAAAAGTTGCTTATTACGAGAATTATAATTAAATCTGGAAATGAATTTGGGAACATCAGATGATATTCTCGTGATTCTTTGTGGTGCGAGATTAATTAATTAAAATTAAGGAACCAAACGATAAATTATCAGTTTCCTTTAAGCGTTTCGTCAATTCATAGAAATGAGCAGCTGCATTTGACAATGTTTATTTTTTTCTAGTTATGAGCTGCAGATGATAAGAGCTTATGGTGTGTTAGGCCCTGACAAAAAATGGACTGGAATGGTTGGATCAGCTCTAAGAAACGTAAGTTTGAATAACAGAAATACAATTGTAGAAACGTAAAGAAGCTGGAAAGTTTCAACTGTTGGCATCATTAATATATTTTTATAATATTCGTAACTAAATATTGAACTTTATATTCAATTGAAGAATGCTGGGGCTTTCATAATTTTTAAATTTAAACTGAAAAATAATTTTTTATATAAAAGTCTAAATAAGATCCATTGAAATATATTATTAATCTTTAAAATAGTTTTACAGCAGCATTTATGTTAATGAAATACGAAGAAAAACAAAAGTTTTCTAATGTTTTTCAATAATTTCCAAACAAAAGCAGGCATTCAAGTGATGCCAGAATTTTATATATTGTAGAAATAATGTAAAAATGTTTGTGTTTGTTTATAGGACTTTTTGTTATTGCAGCATGTTTAATATATTTCTAATATGCAAGATGCTTACTCTGATAGCATCTGATAAACAGTTTCTAAATATATATACATACATTCAAATGTCAGTAAACTTAATTTGAAAATATCTGCGAAATTTCAAGATCTCGAAATTTTAATATAATGAAACTCTATAGTAAATTTTTTAACAATTTCAGATTAAAAACAACTTTTTATAATTGATTTCTTGGGATTATAGGGATACTTAAAATAATTTTACCATTATTTATTTTTAAATGCACAACAACTGTTAAAATTTCATTTATTTCATATTTGCTTCTGTGTGCATTTATTAAGGTGAATTTCATTTTTACAGTTAAAGGGATTCATTTAAGGCGAATTCAAATTACAAGAAACCTAAAGCTGAACTTAATTAAAAGTAAAAATTCCATTTCAGTTTTAATTTAATTACATTAACGTTCCATTTCAAAGCAACACAAGGGCCAACAATTTCTGGATGAACCTCATAATTTTGAACCACAGTCAGATGGCGTCCATTTCAGGAAGGTTAATTGTAGAATAAAAGTTAAAAATAATGCATAACTCTATATTATTAAAATCTGTGAAACAGTTTTATTTAATTTACGAAAAAATTCAGTGAACAGTTTTGAGTATATATAATGCTTTAATCCCTTCATTTTTCTTCAGGAAACAGACATTCTGGGACCATTCTTGATTGATGAACGCAGAGGAAGTGCTGTTCAATTTCTTTCATCCCTAGATTTTTCTGAGTTGGCGATGGCAACAGGCTTAACCTCTGCTGGCCAGAATCCTTTCGTTGTGTTCCGTGTATTTTCAAGTGAAGTAAGACCTTTTTGAAATTCCAAAGCGATATGCTTCTGCTTGCATTAATATTATCAGTAAAAAGGTTTTATTTTTCTTCAGTTACTCAATAATTTAATTTTTATGCATTAATTTTTAAGCATAATTGCAACTACAACACAGTTGTTTTTTGTTTGTTTGTTTTTTGGTTTCAAAGAAAAAAAATTATGGGAAAAGAAATTAGCATGTTAAATAATTTTGAAAATTTCAAATGAGCCTTTATTTGAAATTAACTTACCCTGAAAATAAACTTATAAAATTTATTAAATTGATAAATTATTGTAGCTTATTACTTTTCCAATAGATTTTAATCTACTAGTATTCTTATTCATTTTTACAAAGATTTATTTACATAAGTGTGTTTGAATACAATCAAAATATATCCGAGAAAAAATAGAAATTTGCTATACTGAAAATAATTGCGATTCTGCAGGGAAAAATAATTGGAGCTTAGCTGTTAAATAAAAGTAAGTTGTTATATTAAAATAAGTTCACACGGATAAATTAATGAAATCACCTAATATAATTCTTAAATTAAAATAAGATCAAATTATCTTCTGCTGTAATTCGAATCAATCTTACCTAAAGTATTTCTAGTATGAATGTCTAATTCTTAAGAATTCACTTGAATTAAGAATACTCCATACATCTTTCCAGTAATTTCTTGAAACGCATACAACATGTCTTCATGTTCATAATTATTTCTGAGAAACAATATACCAATGAATGCTTTAGAATATGGCAATTATAACATTAATTTAACGTATTTTTAGGCTATTTAAAGTTTTCCCTTTTATAAACACACAATTTTCTAAACTCAAAAATTGGATCCTTTATTTCATTATATATTATTGAATTCCTTTTTATGCATGTCGTATACTTCATTTTTAGAAATAAAATATTTTAACTTACATTAAAAATTTCTCCATTCATTAATTTTTGACATTTTTTATAATAATTTGTATTTATAGCGTATATTAAAAAATTGTAATTAAAATGTAAAATGTGTCTAATTTTTTCGTTAGGTCTGGCTATTATTCTTATCAGCTATCATTTTTGCAACCTCAGTGGTGTTTCTAATACAAACGTTTCTGCCCTATCCTTGTGAAAAAGGAAAAATCCTAAGTTTTCTAAGATACTTGTGGCTATTTACGATGTCATTATTCGGAAAAGGTATGTGGCATTTTAAGAATAATAAGCCTTCATACAGAAAACTTTTCAATAATTAATTAGAACGACTTTACAGCCTTAAAAATATTAATAAAATCAAAAATGGCTCGATTCCAGATTCCAGTATTTGAAATTTTTGAGAAAATTTCAAATATTTTCAACATATCTGACATCAAATATCCGAAGCCTACTTTTAATACAATTGATTTTTCCTTATTCCCGATATCTGACCATCTGACTTAACTGCGGTTGTCTGGCTTCACAAAGTCCGCCTAACTCAAAGTGTCAAATGGTTTGTGTTGTGACGATCCATGTGTAATCCTTATTTGACTTTTAGTCAATGTTTCCATTTTGCAATCGCTGAAGAAGTAACTAAAAACATCAGTTTTCTCCATGTCGAGGAAGAATCAAATGAGCATGAACAGGATTCCTACTATGGACAGGATTAAAAAACTGATCCTACAATCTGATTGTTATTGACATTATGTTTCATTTTCATTGGAGTTCGCTTGTCAGTATGTGTAAAATTGATCCTACAATTGATTGTTATTGACATTATTAAATTTGATGTCCATTTCAGTTCGCCTGTCAATGTGTGTTTCATTAGATTTTCGATTACGTAGAAAAGTACAATATTAGTTTAAAATATCAAAATAAATACCTCTTGTATTTAATTTGAATTTTACGGTAGTTGTCCTTCTATAATTTTTAATTACCATTGTAATTTTTATCTTGGATAAACTAGGATGATTTTCTAAACGCTTTTTTGTCTATAGCAATTCCACACTAAAGAGAAATCTGAAGTGGTTAGTGAGTAGCGAAAAATGAGCTTCGATCTTATTCTTGATCAAGCTTCAGATACCAGGTTTCTAAATAAAACTACAGAACAATAAAAGCTAATATGGAAAAGTTATGTTTTTAAAGTGATAATAATTTTAAATATATTTACTAAAATAAATTTTCGCCACATTTTTCTTTTTTATTTATTTATTAGGATCTATTCTTGTTGATATTTTATTGAGCTCATAATCCATTATTGTTATGTTATTATGTTATTTTAGATTTTGGAGCCAAGCACAGTTGGTATCTTCGCCACATTTGGAACAGTCGCAGCTTCCGTTTCATCCAGAGTGTTTGGCTCATGACTTGCCTCATATTTGTGAACACATATCAGGGAAACATCACATCCAACTTTGCATCCAACAAATTCAAGCCTAGATACGAGAGTCTGGAAGATGTTGTAGGAGATTCTGCAGTAGAAATAAAAACTTATGCGAATTCTGCCCCATTAATGTGCTTATCGGTACGTCTTATCATTTCTCTAAAGATTACACTTGTGGCCAAAAGTTAATCATAATTTGTGAGAGTACGAAAAATGATGTTATTTTAAATCGGAATTGCGTAAGATTTGATGGCAAAGTGTAAAATGGTTGCAAAGTAAGAAATCAATGCAAAGTGATGATTATATTCACTTGTATAAGCAAGCCCAACTAGCACACAAATATTTTACAATATTGTATGACACTGATCAATCTTCGTAATATCGTTTAATGTCATATAACACCGCACAATATTGTACAATATAGCGAAACAGACAATGATAGGAAAGAAACAGTTTAAAAAAACTGAGGTTAAAACATTTTCACACTTCATAGAAAATCAAGAAATTAGCATTTTTGTTATAGTGTTATGAATAAGTTGTGGGCTCAAAGAATTTCAAAAGTTATTTAGATTTCTTTTTAGCTCTGAGAAGGAGCTTGTTGGATGCAAAGGGTTTCAAAGAGTCAATCTAATAAATTTTCTAACACATAGTCGATAGGATTTAGATGAAGCAAATTAATAGGTATGAAAGAGATATTTTCCATTTCAAAGAAGTCGTCAATCAGACTCAATTAAAATTGACAGAAACAAGTGGATATAAGGCTCATGAATTCGTATCTTTTCTACAGTAACAGATACCCAAAGATATGAATGTCATTTGATAGTTCAGCATGATGCTTATAAGCATTGTGACTTCTCATGGCAAATGATTTCATGTTCTTGACACATCTTTAACTACTCAGACTAAATGGAGATTTGTTACTGAGCAACACATTGACCTGCTGTCCCAAATTTCATCAATGATGTTCCAAACGCCAGTTTAAATTAGCACATTTTTGCAAGAGATATGTAAATTGATGGCTATCTAACATAAAGAATAGCATGATTCGACCTTCTTTAACAATTTATCTCGAAATTCGTACGTCTGTGAGAACTGTGAGTGCTGAACACTGTTCTACGGCACAACTATCCATCTGACATCAAGCTATTATAGTCATTTATTATTGGAAGGTTGATACAACACGGCACTGCTCGTCGGTTAATACTGGAGATTACACATCACATTCAGAATTCGAGACACTTTGATTTGGGATTTCAGAAATTAAACTTACAAAAATTCTCCAGTTTTTTCAATTTTTGTGTCGTTTTTATGTTTTAAATCAATTTGTTTAATCATTGAAAACATCTTTTGTACATGAATTGCACGAAATTGGTCTAAATTGCTTATGTTAAATAAATCACTTTATCAGTATTTTGATATGCGTAAATGTTTTGATCTTGAAATCATCAAAACTTTTGTATAAACATTGAAATTCTTTCATAAACTCCCACCTTTAATCCATGATTCCTCATGTTATTATACTCCTTTAGCTTTCTATCTTTGGACATCAGTGTCAGCTAAGTAAAAAACGATAGTACTTTAACAGTTCTGATAACTTGAGACCTGTTTAGATAATGGTAATAGTGAATCATCAAAGGGAGAGGGTAATCACACAATTAGATCAAGGACAATAGGATGCAAAACAGTTAATTGCAATGCATCCTTTAATAAAACAGAAGCGACAAAATCAGTAGAACAATTTGCTCTAAATAATCTCAGTAAGTAATAATACAATTTTTATCCAATTTATATGGGAGTCAGTGCATGCCATGTAATTAAATGTTTTGATCCCGTGGAGTTTTTATTCATGGGCATAGGATTCCTGATGATATGACAATACTAAATAAAAAAAATTCCAACTATATTTTAAACTGGAGGGTATTTACATTCTAATCTGAAACGCCATTATGATGGTCTATATTTTAATGTATTTGAAAAGTACTGAGGTAAATTCTACTTTTCCATTATCCTCTGATAATGAATTACCTCCTTTAGAGTGTGATGAATTAAAATATATCTACATTCTTAGCATATTTGAGATTATAATTTGATACTGAAAGATATTTAATATCTTAATTTTACATTATTTCTAAGTTATACAAAAATATCCAAACTATACATACTTACTCCCAACCAGTTAGAAAGACTGAAACCTCAAAAAGAGTTTCACAAAACAACAATTTACGTATTTTTTTATTTACTGTAACTTTATTATTTGAAAACAACTAGTAAAAAAATCATATCTTGGGACTACTTTATTTCTCTACCATTTTATGTGTGAGAATAAAATTGTTCCCAATAGAGGATTTGAAAATCATTGTAAGATAAAGAATAAAGAAATTTAAGCAGATTTATTTCTTTTTAGTTGAATGCAATTTTTATTTTCTGTTTAGAAACTGAATAACACTTCCTTAAGACCAATCTGGCTACGAGTCAAACGCTACGAAGTGTCGGACACAGTCAAGTTGTTGGATTCTGTGGAAGAAGGAAAGGCCATTCTTGTTGCTGAAATCGGACTCACCAAGTTTTACATTGGAGAGAGATTCAGGCAAACTGGCAAATGCGGAATCAGATCTGTTCCTCTTGTTGATTTTTGTTCGACGTACATAACCTTGGGCTCAAGAAAAGGACTGCCAAGGAAATTCTTAAAGAGGTTCAATATAGGGTGAGTATATAGTGATTGCTCGCTGTCTTTTTAAAGATTGATCATGGATTCTGTAATTATTTATAATGTTCCTCAAAAGATATTGGTTTCTTTAACAGTTATTCACTTGAATTGCAATAGACTCTCAATTATCAGTTTGAAGCGGCAGTTAAACAAACCGGCCAATTAGAAAGATAGATTGAAGCACTATAAATGCTCATTTTCTATTTATCGTTTACGTCCTATTAAAAACTTTCTTTCATTACTAAAACCACCTTTTACTTGGTTTTTTTTTTCTTCTGTTCTCTTAAAAGAAGCCAATATTTTATAAATATATTTTATATGCTTTAAATGTTCAAAGTATTTGCAACAAGAAAAGGTAATTTGAAAATAAAAGCATAATAATTTAAAAAAGGAACCAATGTAATTTACAAGAAGAATAAAAATGTGAAGTTACAATACATAAAATTCAGAAGCCGGATAAACAACACATTTGTGTTTGGTTTTTAATAACGTTATGAAATCATAGAAATAGTTTCCTTTAAAAGATCCATATAGGGAATGAAGAGAGTATATGACAGAAAATTGAAATGTCACGGCTTTATGTCTCAAAATTTGACGAAATCATTGCAGTTATATATAAATGATTTAACTAAAATTAAGTATTGTTAATATCTCCGGCAAACCAATTGATCGGCAAAGGCAACTAGTTTAAATGTAATTAAATTCTAACGTAAAAACTCGATCTTAGAACTACTTAAGCTCATTTTATAGCTACTTCATTGATGCATGAATTCGCGTTTCGAAAGTCGCGTGTTCCGTACGACACGTAGCAGTCACAGTATTGCAATATCTTGGCAAAGTTATTTATATCTCATTTTATTAAGACGGATGGCTAGAGGTAAATTAGTTGACAGTCTGTTGTACTAACAAAACTAATTTAAAGATTTTACTGTTCAACAAAGAAGTCAATCAAAGAAATAGGGAAAACGAAAAATAAAAGATAAGGACTGCTAAGTTTCATTTGTTTGTCATAAATAAAACAGCAATATTTTCAAACTATAATTTTTTTGTATCTAGTTAGAATTTTTGCACATTTTGCAATACTTCAGTTCTGTAATAAATGGAAATATTATCTAAAATGTATACTAGTGAACTATATCATTTATTACTTTTAACATTTGCCACGAATTGCAAGTTCAAAATAGTTAAATCCGATGAACTTCTTTAAAAATACGATTTAACATTTTAACAACAGTTTCGAAACATTATTATCAATAAATTATAAACAGTAAATAACTCACTATTTCAAAAATGAATACCATTAGATTGATATATATACAATATTCGATAAATATAACAATATTGAAATGAATAATCAAAAAATATTATTATATTCCATTAACATAAATAAAATTGATTTCAGACTCAAAGTAGATCATTTGCAATAGGTGATAAAAATTTCTAAAAGGTATTGTTTTACTTCCTACTTTTATTTATGTCATATCTAAATTAATTCTATATCGATTTAAACATTATTTTTTAAAAAATATATTCTATATCTGATATAGAATTAAGCGTTTGTTATCTATTTTAAATGCAGAGATTTTTTAATGAAATATTAAAAAGTTCAGTAAAATTTTAAATATTAAATAATAAAAATAATTTTAAAATAATAATAATAATAAATATTATAAATATAATTAAAAAATAATAAATACTAAACATTTCAGTAAAATTTTCAAAAACTTTTTAATGAAATACTAATTTTCAGTGAAGAATTCTGACAAGAATGGAAAGGAAAATAAATATAAGCTCTTTGAAATTGCTAGATTTACAATAGCATAAAGATAGTTCACACTAGAAGCATTCCGACAATCACAATCTCAAGAAAAAGGACACAAACCTTGTTTTATTGAAAAATAACCTCATCTGATGATTGTCAGCATGTATTAATTAAAAATAGTAAAGTCAAAACTCTATTAAAAAAATTGCAGAATTGGTTATGAAAACAGCTATAAAAATTATTTTAAAAAATAAAGCCAAAACACTAGGTCCTTTTATTTTTAAAGCCAAAATAAATAAAAAAAAAATCAGTATAAAATAGTTGCTTTCACAGAGTTTGCATTCTTTTTTTTTTCTTTATTGATCATTTAACGTTCAATTTGCAAAGTTGGCCTATTTGACAACATTCTTATTGTCTGTCATTCAATAGAATGCTTAAAACTAGGAATTTTCCAAAACAGAAGATTCTCCCCTGTCGCCATCTACTGGCAAACTCTCAAATTTTAATCAGTCAAAACATGTTTAAATGTCAATAACTTTTTTTTTTATTAAAACATCTTTATAATTATATTTCAATAGAAATATAATTATAAATACCTTATAATTAACTTAAATGGAATAAATAAAAGTAGTTCTGAATTATGTATAAAATTTTTAAATGGAAAAAAAAAACTTTTTCAATTTAATCCTGTCAAACAAAAGTGAATCTAGCACAAACTTCTCTATGATTTTCAGAGAATAATTACTTGTGCAGTACTAGAATTCACAGTTCACTTCTTCAGTCCAAAATTTAATTATAAAAATCGTGCTTTATTATTTAATTAATAAATGATTTTTTTATTTTCAAATTATTTGCTGCAAAGAATTTCA
Organism: Argiope trifasciata; assembly: GCA_026543055.1. NCBI lineage: Eukaryota > Metazoa > Arthropoda > Arachnida > Araneae > Araneidae > Argiope > Argiope trifasciata. The sequence continues at coordinate 2,713,102 of JAPMOQ010059770.1, forward strand.
GAACAAAATAAGAAGTTATTTCTCAGTCTTAAAAAGTAAGAAGGAAAAAAAATGGACACCTGTTTTCAAATCCAACTAATAAAATGTTTGAGAAATTTGGAAATAAAAAAAAAAACTCTCGGATGTTTTCTTTTTTTATACACGGCTTTTTTTTTTTTTTTTTTTTGTAAGGTTATTTCTTCTATTCAAATACTTTGATCAAAAATGACTTATTTTCTGTTAACTATCCTAGAATTTTGATGTTTCTTTAGCAGTTTTTTCCTGATGTTTTAAAGTTGGAACGTGTGTTCTCATCAATAGCATACTCTTTTAAAATTTTAAGAATTTAATTATCAGTTAATCGTTTAATGTAATTATATTTTGATTATATAAAGTTGCTTGGATTCCATACACCTAGCTTGGGAATTTGAGAAAAAGAGATCGATTTCGAAATTCTATAATATTTATTGTTATAAAATATAAATTGAAACTGAAAATAATAAGATTTTTTTAAATCCTCTTTTTAGTTCATTAATAAAAACACATTTTTGAAAATTATTTTAATTAACTTATTTTTTAATAGCAATGAAAACACAAGATGCACAATCGACGCAATAACATGAAAGCATTCGTTTGATTCAATAATTACATAAAAATGAAAAATTGAAGAAAAAATTCAATCTTTTTAATTATTTATTTAATTTGTGCAAAATAAATTAAAATTCCTTTTATGATATATCAAAAAATAATAATTTTTTATTCTTTCTTTCTTGCAATAAGCACAGTACATAAATTAAATGGGTAATATCTGTTTTAATCAAAAGAATTACATCCATAAAATATGTATGTATAGAATTCTGAAATATGCATTTTTCAAAAATATTTTTTTAATTGGCATCATAATTAGCCTTCCATAATTGAAAATGATCTCCTCTCGATAAATCTCTCATCTTATCTCTCTTTCACTTTAAATTCTGAATAATGCAATTGAGTTTTATATCAGATATCTGTTCTGAAATTCAATATATTTAGATCAGTTATCTGATCTGATAAGTTAAATTTTAAGAAAATTGATAAATTAGATTTTAAAAAATATCTGACAAATTAGATATAATTTATCAGGTATTCTGATATAATAAATTAAATAAAAAAATGTTATAATCTTATATTAAATGTCTTTAAAATCTTAATTGTCTAATAAAAATCTTAATCTTATATCAAATATATTTAAATAAGATATTTGATTGAAATTTAATAACTGATTTAATTGTTTTTTTATCAATCGGATAAAATAATTTATAATCTATGTAACTTATTATCTATACAGCTTTTATATCATGGGAATGCTCATATGGGTATAAAAATATATATAAACTATATAGATTATATATATATTTTAAAAAGTTTAAATTTCATACTGTATATTGTTTTCTCATTCTAATATTTGATTAAGAGGATTGAAAATTTTATTAACACTGAATGTTTTCATTACATAGTATCATTAAAAAAGCTAAACTTTTTATGAAATCAAAAGGATTATTTTCAAGTCCAGTAAAAACAAAAATAAAAGTATTTTTTCTGGGAGTTTTTCCTGACATTAGCCATCACTATTTCTTATATAATACAAAGCGAAAAATCTTGAACATAAAAAGAAAATTAATAGAAATCGGAAGTAAAATATGTAAATTTCTGAGTGGATTATGAATGCTAAGAAGTAGGTTTAAAATCTTTTAATGATATGTGTAATAACTTGAAAATTGTTTTGTAGAATATTAAGTAGTAGAATTTTTAGCCTTTTCCCTCAATTCGCATTGAGTATATTATACATAAAAACCATTTTTGCACTATTTTAAAAATCAAAGTTTAACTTTTTAGTTCCACCAACTTTATTACCAAAACAACTTTTCTTTCATTTCAATAAATTTTCAAAATTATTTCTAAATATAGCTGTGCAATAATGTTTTTGCTTTATATAAGCACGTACAAAAAATGTTAAAATTGGGAATCAAAGTTCGAAAAAGGGTATTCAAATCTCCAGACTAAAATTCTGAAATATGATAAACTTGATTCGTCTATTTTTTATTTTATTTTTAACATTTACTCTTTAATTATACAGCATAACTGGAACACTCACAGAAAATGTTTAAAAACATTTTTATAACTAGGAACATTTGGAATATAACTCCAATAATTGAAACGATTAAAACACTGTAAATATATACTTTTAAGAATTATTCAAATTAGATAAAAATTATTCAAAATTAAAATTATAACAATAAAAAATAATCATTTTAAATTTAAAAATAATGTATTTATGAGGTTTTATATTATAAAACTTTTCAAAATTATTCAAAATCGTTAAAATTTTGATTATTTTTTAATTAAAAATGTAATTTAAGTTTTAAACTGCTTTCTTAGTGATCATACACTTTATCAAAAATCGACTTCGTGTTAAATTTAGCAGCTCTTCTGTTCAACTGCTTACCCGAAGAGCATTTTGAATTACTTATTTCATCATGTATATGGTACTACGGCAATTTACTTGTAGTAAGCCCTTTATAAGCTATATCGTGTTTAATATAATTTCCATATGTCTTGCTTGACTTAACAAAAAATGGATGTTATAACCTTCAGCTTATTACAGCTACTTTTTCATAATTCTAACTATCGGAGACTTTCTAACATGTTAATGTAATCGAGTTTTTTATGAATTAAAATGTAAAAGTTCATGCAATTAATCCAAAAGCAAATTAAACGAATAGAACTTAAATGTTATCATGATATTGTGCTTTGGATTGGAGATTAGAAATTATTTACAATAAATTTATATTTTTTTAAAAATAGAAATGATGTACTTACTTAAAACTTTTGACTCAATTAAAGAAAATTACAATTTTTTTAAGTCCTTAATTCGAAATTCGAAAATTTTTCGTTACATAAAACATTAGACAATATTGTAAAACTTACTTAGTATGGTATCTTATGTTTAAGTATACATCGGATTTGATGCCCTCTTGTGTTATCTAGAGGCATATTTTGGTTTCGCTTAAGATGGAGCAAAACGACACATAAAAATTTATAAATTATGCATTGAGAAAGCAGTTTTTTGTCAATGTTTTTTGCAAAATTTATAGAGAACACACTTTTATTTCTAGGATTCTAAAGTTCAACGAAGGTGGCCTCTCACATCGTCACAAAACTGAATCTCACCTCTTCTATGATATTTGTACGCAAGGGCTATCATCTATTGCACGCTCTCTTGGTTTGGTAGATTTAATTGGAGCTTTTGTATTACTAGGAATTGGATTAATGATCTCAACTTTTTGCATTATTGTGGAAATTTTAATGGGTTACAAATTGGTAAGAAAAGAGTCTTAACTCTAGTAGCATGAAAATATCGCACAATATCGTACAACATAGTGAAACAGACTGTGCTACCTGGGAATGTATTGGATAAAACAATATTTATTGTTTTATATTTTTACTATGCAATATTTATTGTTTTGTATTTTGATTAGCTTTTTTCATTCGAATAGGTTATTATAAGCACTAATTAACATAACACTAAACAAAATCCGCCTGATATCTGTTTATATAATAAAATCACTATTTTATTTTCATAAAAAAACACTGACAAAATACTGTAATTCCAACTAAAAAAAACAGGCATTATTTTATTTTAGAATATAATATTAAAGGAAATGCCATGATTAAATCATTATTCAGTAAAATTACAGATATGTATACCTTAGTCACTCACACACTTAAAGAATATATTCTAAAAAAAAATTTTATGCTGGCAAATGAGCATGACCATGCTCTATATATAGTAAGAGTTGAAAGGGATAATGCTTCAGCATCTAACGTTTTAAAAATTATTAAACTTCTTTAAAATGTTAATATATTAATTAATCACCTTTCCATGCAACTTTTTAAAATATAGGCTGTTTACTTATAAATAAAAAGCCGGATAGTTCAGCCCAAATCCATAATATTTTCTAGATTCGGGATACAAATTCAAAAATTTTAATGTTGGATAACACCGGGTTATTTTAACTTTTCTCAAGAAATAAGTTAGAATGTTTCCTTTTTATTCTGTGTTATAAAACGGCAAATGTGAATCGAACAAAATATGGGAAAAAAAACCATTTCTTTTCCTGTCTTACAATTTAAGGAAAACTATGTTTTATTTAAAAATAGGAATACTGCTTCAGAAAATAGCTTTTTTTAATTCCTTCCTTTCTATTTTCTTAAAATGGATTATATAAAATCCATGGATATGTAAAATTTCTGAATTAAAATTCGCTTGTTAAACAATTAAATAATGCTCAGGTCAAATTAAGTAATATTCACTTGAAAAAAATAAAGAAAATAAATATATAGCAGGAGGCCAGTAGATGTTTTCAAAACGCAAACAATGTTCGAGAAACAGCTATTTCCAAACTTCTTTGTGTATAAAAAGCTGAACCCTTACCTAAACTTAGGTGACTTGCATATAGAGTGTGTTATAAATTGAAAAATTCGATTAATTTCTTATATAAGAAGCGTATATTTAAAAATACGACGAAAAGTATCCAAATTCCGTTTCGTTTTCGACTATTTTGAATTACATAAATCTCACATCTCCATTTCTATTAATTGCAGAAGATAAATAAACACATATTTAGAAAGCTAAATAAATGTACTTTAAAATATTTAAAAATTGTGAATTTTGACCAAAAGTAGCCTTTTAGACGCAGATGGATAACTTAAAAAGCAATATAAGTAAATGCCAGTAATGGAATTTTGAAAACATGGAATTCGATTCAAACATTTAAATGTTTAAAGAAGCTTCTTTAAACAATTAAAAGTTTGAATCAAATTCCGAGTTTTTATGCCATTTTAAACACATTTTCGTCCACCTTTGACTGTTAATCATATTTTCAGAGATGAATAAAGTTAAAGACTTAATCAGAAACTATTTGGCAGATGACACCAATTTAGCAAGTATTATTCTAAAAGTACCATTTTGCGATCCTAATATAAGTTATTTGTCCTCTAATCTGCAGCAATATAAGTCACATTAATGTTACTTTAATTTGAATTACACGAATACCTAAAACATTTACTGATATTCAGGGCAATAAAACATTTACTGCTATACAGTATTTTTTTTTCACAGTAGATAAAGACTTTTGTCTTATTAGTGTTTTTTGTTTTATAATCTTCAAAATAATCACAAGACAAAATTATTTTATCCATAACATTTATACCTCATTAAATATTTCTTTAGAAAAAGGGGCAAATTGATCCATAAAAGTTCGTCCAACCCTGTCCAAGAACATTGGTTATCTATCAGGAAAACTATAAAAACAGAGGCGTACGTATGGATGTCACCGAAACTGAAATCAGTCATTGAGCGAGGTAAAAGAATGAAAATTGCATACAACAAATAATAAGAAATGGTTTTGAAAAGTTGAAATCATTAAAGATACAGTTTGATAAAGAATGGTGATCTGTTTCTTTGTTTTTATATTATAGATATTTTAAATTTGACAAGAAAGAGTGCAAAATATTTCAAAATATTTGTTCACTTTTTTGGTACTTCTATCTGAAACAATTAATGCAAAATATTTTCTGAATGGTTATAGCGAAAATTACTTCACATGAATGTATTTTCATATAAAACTCTCAGAATAATTTTAAGGATATTTCAAATTTTTTGGTATTCTTAAAGTAAGCTAAATAAAATTTTGGAATATTTTTCAAGATTGTAAGTTAGTATAGTAATAAGCAACAAACATAATTGGTTTCTTTACGCTCACGAAAAAATGAAGAATGATTAGTAGGCTAAAATGTCAATACTTTTTTGTGATGTGAAAAAGAAGTGAAAAATTTAAGTTATTTCACTAAATGAACGACAGTTAATTAATTAAAATACCCGCAATTTTAATTACATGAAAAAGAAGTGAAATATTTAAGATATCTATCACTAAATAAATAATAACCAATAGATTAAAATACCCATATTTTTTGTTACATAAAAAAGAAATGAAACATTGAAGGCATATTCGCCAAATGAATGATAGTCAATGGATTAAAATTTTTGCTATGTGAAGAAGAGTTGAATTTGTTTTTTTATGGCACAAAAGCCATCTTTGGCAATGCTGCGCCACAATCCTACAGTTGATACAAATATTTGAAATTAATTAAATTATTTGGATTATTTTAAATAATTAAAATATTTGGATCAGTTCATAATAAAATCAAAATATGGAAAGTTTACTAAGCCCAAATGTGTAAAAGCTAAATCTGTGAGCCATGAAAAAGCTTAACAATGATGTAAGTTGTGGTACTGTGCTAAAAAGCGCGATTAATGTTTATATATGATTATAAAAACCAATATTTTTTTTATTAAAAATGCCAACATGCAGGGTTTGGAAAGCAACTTGACTAATTCAGGGCGAGATTTCTTAAAACATGCGAGACGCTAGATAGAAAACCGTGGACATTCCACGAGAATGTGTAGAACAGATACATGAGTATTACACATTGAGCAAAATGGTGTTAGCTCCTCCATAAACAAACGTCGGTGGGTGAATCGAGTACACCCAATCCTCAACCAAGTAAAAATTGTGGCCAGTTGTCTGCTGTATATCGTGTGCCAGAAATCTATTGTAGACTTAATTGTATGGAGCTTATTATGAATCTGTTCGTCTCATTCAGTTTGCCATTTAAAATGCAAAATGTGACATTTCTTATTATCAAAACCAGGAATCTGTGTTGGCAAAAAAGTAGTATCCAATTTAGTTGCCATATCAGCCTTTTCATTTCCTGGAATTCCTAGATGTGCGGGAACTCAGCTTAAAATAATTTTAAAGTCCTTTCAAATAAGTTTGTCATACTTGTTTAAAACGTTGAAAATCAAAGGAATGGCTTTTGAACATTGGCTAAAAAGAAGTGAAGTATTTATGCATATTCTGCTATCATTTTTTTACTACACAAATTCTGAATGGTAACATTAGGTTGACCACATTTTATTAACGTTAAAATTTGAATAAGGAATTCTTCAAAGCTAATTTTTTTCATGGAGATAATGTTTTTGCTAGTGATTATTTTTAAGTGATTTAATTAATTTTAAGTAACGTCAAATCATTTTATTCAAAACCGAAAGAAAAGTGGGATCTTCCTCAAGATTATATTCTTTTCTCCAGTTATTCTAACGTAATACGATTCAAAACTTACTTAAAATTTAATTACAATATATTAAAAATTATTTCGCAAATAAATTGGTACTATTGAAAGAATAACATTTTAAATTTAAAATGCTACAAATTTTTTAGACAATAATAATTTCGAAAATTACGGTGGAAAAGTTGAAATTTGAATTAGTTTTTAGCTAATTGTAATCTCGAAACTATGTTCCGAGTTACAAAATACACCAGTGCCAAGTTTCGTAGCTCCGAGTTCAACGGTATCTCAGACACAGAGGGAAATAAACAGAGGCCCAGACATTACTTAAAATAATTGCATTATGTAAATGACTTCAATAACAATACATCAATTTGTTTCGGCCAATAAATAGGCTTCAAAAAATTACTAAGTTCAACTTTTATATAGCTCTTTGCTTCCAAGAAATTATATTCAATGAAATAATTTTGACGCTCAAACTTTTAAATAAATAAATGAATATTTCGATCATCTGCGATCAAATATGATCGATTTATAAAGTTTGAATATTGTAATTTTAGAACAATCAACAGTTTCGTATTCTTAAGCTCATCGCTCTTGAAGAATCTTTGGATATGACTGTCCTATCTTCTTTGAGATTGTCGATGAGATTATCTAAAATAGCTTGATCTTTTAAAAAATAGTGATATTCTTATTTTCATATATGTTTCAACTTTGGTAATTGATTGGTTTGCAATTCTTTTTATTTGAAATATTAGCATCTTATGAATATTTTGTTAAATGCGATTCACAGGGCAGAGAATTTATATAAAAATTTTAAATTCCTAATTCACCAGAGCATTTATTCAACTCAAATTACATAAAATATAGTTATTTACTTCATTTAAAACTTTTTTTAGCAGATGTTTCACCCTAATTAACTATTGGTTCCTGATTAGGTCAATATTCTGTGTATATCAATCTATGTTAAAATAAAACTGTTGTATTAAATAAAGAATATAAATATTATAAATGATTAAAAACAATTTTTTCTTGCATTTGTTTTTTTAGGAAATATCATTCTTCATATTTATTTCATTTTATACAATCGCTTGCTGAAAATTTCACTTTTATATATTTGATATGTTTCATTTGCGATAATATTTAATTTATTTTTTAATTTGAAATCTTGTCGATGTGATGGCAACACATTGATAAAATCTAATTTTTTCCATATAATGTGTTCGAGCAGCTTAAATTTTATCTTGTGAAATATGTTGAAAGATAGAATTAAATTAATATTACAAAAATTCATTAAAAATAGAATTAATTTATAGGTTAAATCATTAGTATCATTGAAAATATTATTGTTTTGAACTTCAATAATACGTAAAAATCAATTTTGTGCTTTTTATTTTCGGAAGTTATTGAGTATAAAAAAAAAAAACTATTTTTAATGCTTTGTTAATTAAAATACTACTTAAAAATTTAAAAATTCAAAAATTCACTCCAAGGTATACATTTTTTAATTTATTTCCCTGCCTTCAACGTATACACTTGCGAAATTTGATAGCTGTTAGTAGAATGATCTGGCCTACAGAACGATAACATACATACATAATTAGCTTTATTATAAGTGTAGATACAAATAGATAATAGATATAAATTTTGAGGTGAAAAGTGATAGTAAAATGAGTCATCTAGTGGATGTATAGAAGGAATTGATATGGCTGGAGAAGGACTAGTAAAAGCTCTATTGGAAATATTAAATTTGCTTGATTTACTATTGTGAATTGTAGTGGATTGAAAACTACAATGGTACCAATATGAAAAGGAAATATAAAAGTGAACAATCTGGAACAACTACTCTAAACGCTCCTGCAATTTATGTGTCTTGCGTAGGATACTCTTTTTCGGATATTATTAATTTGCGACTCTGCTTCCAGCAGTATATATTGAAATTTTTTTTGGATATTGTGAATTTACTATTGCTTATTTTCTGCATCTAGAAAAAGATAGGAAATTCTACAAAAGCATTTAAACATTTTCTTAAACCATTTAGCATCACTTTTTTAGAAAACAAAATACATATGGCTATAAAACAATGTTTTAATTTTAATATACGGGTTAATTAAGCAGTACAGTTTGAACAAACTTATAACGCCTTAAGAGAATTTAATAATGGAAATAATAGTAATACAGAGGTATCTGAAGTTAAAAGTATATTGGATTCAATATGATACATTTATTTTATGTTTAATAATACAGCAATGTCCAAATTAGCTTTATCCATGAATTATTTCAAGTAAAAACAATTGTTCTCGAATGGACAGTCAATAAACTTAAAACTGAAATCCAAAATTTAAAAATAAAATTTGACTCAATTGACTACATTTGACTAAAATTTTATTTTAAAAGAAGCAAAAGCGATAACACTTAATTTGAATCTTTCAGAGTATTTTTCTGAAAAATGAATTCGAAAAAGAGAAAAACTATATTTCAAAACAGCAAAAGATGAAATTATAAAATATCTGTTTATGGAATTTATGTGCTATTTCTTGATTCTGTAACCGATAGTGTTGTAATACAGACAGAAGATAAACTTAAAAGTATTTCAAATTAAAAAGAGAAAAACTATATTTCGAAACAATAAAGGATGAAATTATAAAATATCTGTTTATGGCATTTAGGTGCTATTTCTTGGTTCTGTAACCGCTAGTGTTGCTGTACAGATGGAAGATGAACTTAAAAGTATTTCAAGTTACTCACTGATATAAAAACATTAAAAAACAAAAATTGGAAAAATGTTCTAAAAATACCTTTTTGTAATAATGACGTAGATGAAAACCGAACCCAAATTATTATTTTGATATGAAATTTCAGCTCGAATGAAAGGAATGTAAATAACGCTCAATTTATATCGTGATATATGCTCATTAATAATTATAATGATTCACTTCTGACTGTGTTAAAACTTTTTGTTACATTGCCATTATTATAACAAAACCTGAGCACTCTTTCAGTAAATTTAAATTTAATAAAGAATTGTTTTTAATCAAGGCACAACGCTTAACTGCAAAAAGTTTAGGGCTCCAAATGTTGTTTTTTGCACCCGGGTCCCTTCAAGCAGAAAGCTGTATCTGGACTGAAGATAAGGAAAAACTTAATTCACCAACAAATGAATTAAAAGGAAATCGTATAACTTATTTAATTTTATGCATTACTGTAAAAAACTAACATAACACTAAGTGCTAGATATCCTCACTTATTCATAAAATATTACAGCTTCAAACGATACGCCACTCAATATCGTTTTTCGCAAGTGAAAAAGAGGACGGAATGAAGGGGGCGGATATGCTGGTTTCAAATGGACAAAACCATAAAAAAAAAAAGTTCTTAAAAGCAAAAAGGTTTTTTTTTCGGGGAGTGCTCAAATTGAAAAATACGAACTCTGCATATCGCATATTCTGACCTCGCGTCTCTTCTCACCCCCTCCTTGAGTATTCCCATGTCATCTTCGCTGCCTCGTGAATTAACGATGGCGCCATATGTGGCCATATCTCCCGCACCAAGACGCTCTCTCAGATGAATTTCCTCATCAATGCCGCTGGGGCCGGAAATGGATGGCGGAAGTTCCCAGAATTCGAAGGCATTGCGCAACAGCATTCTTCCCCTTACAAGGATGAAAAATATCATCAAGAGCACAAAGAGTTCTTTGGAAATCAAGGGCATTACTCGCTGGAGATGACCTTTGGTTAACTGAATTTGATATCTTTGGCAGCTTAAAAAAACAAACACCATCTCTGATGACAGTGGAGATGAAGCCATATCAAAGATACTTTTATTCTCCGACATGGTCATGAAGTAGCGTTATGAGATATTCAAAACAGGCCCATAAAAAAGCGAATGACGTCCGAAGCATTTTGCATAGAAATGTTCTATAAATAATAGTTAAGGTCAAATGAAAAGGAAATAAGTTATTTGATTTTTTTTATTATGTTGACCTCTGCTCTATTCAGTTTATGCTCAAGAAAATCCTTTACTTGTACTTTACATGCAAATTTCTTAAAGTTCTTATGTTAAATTAATTTTTTGAATGGATTGAGTTAAAACTTTATCAGAGAATTTTTTTTTCACCAAGTTGGAGTTAAAAGTATACAGTAAAATCATACATATCTTATATAAGTTTGAATATGATCTTGACAAATAAATAAAATATTGTGACTTCGAAAAAATCAAGAAAAAGAATCAAATACCTAATAAATGGAAATTTCAAAAGTAAGTAGAGGTTCAATATTAAATACAGATATAATGACTTAAAAATGTAAATTAATATTTAGGACAATAAATTTAAATAAATAATATGTAGAGTGAAAGCAAATAAATAGTTAAAAATTTACAAGCACTAATTCCGAAAATTAAAGATTCTCGTAAAGTTCATTTTATTGAAAGTTAGAAAAGGACATTTTTATTTTTATTTAATGTTATATTTTATTTAATGTTAATGTTATATCATTTGCATGTTATAATAAAAGATGGTTTTAAAGTAAAGTATTATTTCTTAAAATAATTTTGTATCTCAAATGCAATAATATTCATAATTTTAAATTAATTGACTAAGGTAATTATGTTGACATGATAGAAATCGATAAAAAAAGGAATTAGTTTGTACTAACTCTTCTAGAAAGTGCATTATTAAAATTTATAAAAATAAACTAAGTTTGAATGAATTCAATTTTTAAAATTTTTATCAAAATGAATTGCAGTATTCAGTTAAAAACTTCTTTATTGCAAACTGTGGATCAAATATAATATCTGAAAATATACAATTCATCATCGCGTCAATAATGAAATTGCAGTTTGAGAAACATTTTGAGTACAGTTTGATACATAGACAATAAATAATTAATAACTAAAAACTACAATTGGATAACATTTTTTGCTAAAAAAGAATGGATAATTTTAAAAAGCGCTGGAATAGGATTTTTGGTGTAGTTTCATGCATGAAATTTGAAAGTCAATTGACTGATAGACACTATCAGCAAAAATTTAAATTATTGTAACTATCATTACACTACGAGCACAGATAAAAAAATAAAAGTTGTGTATATTAACAAGAAATATAAGTATAAATATATCAACAATTATAAAAAAGTGAAAGGACAGAAAATCAGATATGATGTGTTTAAATTATCCTATGTGTAGTGTAATAGAAACTGTACCAATACCATTTGTAATTTATATTTCGTTTAATATAAGAGATTAAAAGATGTTCTTTTACTTAACATTCTAATAGTGATTCATTGTCTTTAAACTCTACATATAAAGTTTTTTGTACAGGTTTATTCAAAACTCATTGTTCAAATTTCATGGGGAGGTAAGAAATGCGTCAGGAAACCGATTTCAAATAAGAAAAATGTCCACAAACATCACCTGCATAGACAAAATGGAAAAAAAAAAGTAGTAAAGAATTTCTTTATTCCAACAATGTAAACTGCATTCGTTAACAGTAGGTGCCCGAAATTCTGACCATTTACATGATTCACAGCGCCATTGCATCGACCGAAAAAAAATTTCAAAAACACCTTGCATATCAGGGACAATATCTATGTGGTGTCAACATGACGGAATATGTGGTATCAACATGACGGAACCCTAGGCCATAGCACTATTGTTACGAACCGAAAATTCGGAGCTCAATCAGGTCACCTGATTTATTGGCCATGGATTTCTTTTTGTGCCTGGCCATGGGAGACCATGTCTAAGAGATTTCCATCCACAGCGAAATGAGTCTTGTTGCACGAATAGTGGCCATCGTGTGCATTGCATGCACTTAATATGCCAGGAATAATTGAAAATGTTCAGTGGTCATACAACGGCGCTGTGAATCCCGTTTTCATATAAATGGTCGCAATTTTGAGCATTTATAGTGAACTTGTATTTTGGAATAAAAGTCACATTCGTTACCATTTAACTGTATATTTCTTTTTGCTCACTGTGTTCATGCAGCTGAAATTGGTGAACATACTTTCCTATGTAAAATCTATTTCCTGACGTTTTAATAGTCCCACGAAATTTGAAAGGCAGGTTTTGAATCATCCTATTTATAAGTCATCAAAAAAATCTCTGCTATTTAAATTTCGAATGGCTTTTTAATGCTGTGATTCTACATTCCAAGCTACTGCAAAAAGTAGTTCATAAATCTAGGCCGATACTTTGCAGCTCTTCGCTTTATGCCCTCAGTTGGAATAATCGAAGTGACTGATGAAGATTTCTTTTCTTTCTTCATTCTCTTCTGCTCTACAACCTCAGCAATCAAGAACAGAATCGAACAGACAATCCCGATACCCCAAATCACGAAGCCACCGAGGATGTCCGTGATGCTCAGGGGTTTTATGTCCTCTTGGGGTTGCTTCGTGCAGTGGGTGTAGTTCGGGAAAACCCGATTCATCCACCTGTCAGTCAGTTTTGCTTGTATGATGTAGGTTAATCTGTTGGAAAATAAATAAGACTAGCTTACATATCACCCGATTTAATGAAGTTAAATTATGTTTTTTTAAGGATATCATAATTTTGGGATTTTTAATATATAAAATTTTACATAAATGTAAAATCCAAAATCAATTTTTTGTAGAGAAATTTTGGAAAAAGCATTTGTATAACAAGTAATGCTATTAACTACCTAACTGATCAAAATATTCGCATACAAAGAATGGGAATTATGAATTTTTAGATTGAATATCATGATTTTGTTTATAAAGAGATATTATAAGGTTGCGCCAACTAAATTTGAAAAAAAAATTATATTCAATTTCTGAATAATTATTTTTTCACTACTAAATTACAAATTAATACTGCAATAAAAATTGTAAAAACAGGGTCGTTAAGTTGAAGAATCGTTTGGTTTTCGATTAAAAGTGTCCTGCAGCTTTGTAAAATATTTGTTTCTTAACATTAAAAAATAATCGTTTTCATTTTAATTTGAGCAATATCAAAAACAAATTTGTAATTATTATTCAATAATATTTATTTATTACTATTATTTTATTACTTAATTTTTAATAATTGATATTATTTATCATTCTTGACAAATCTCTGGTTAACCGGGATTAATGGGCTCTAAAAACTTTAATTAAATATTTTAATGGAATATTTGATGCCCTCTTTAAAATTTAATCACTCAAATGTCAATTACTATTCACATGTGGTCCTGAAAAATGTTTAGTATTTTTGAGATGTTATACTAAATACTGTCTCGAGGTTTCAAAATAGATGTTACAATGCATAGACTTTATTTTTAGCAAAAATTTTTTAAAGAAGCATTTGTCAATAACTCTTTAAATATATAATTTAAAAATGATGATTTTAGAATATTAAAACAAATTTAATAGTCAGATCAGGCATGCAGAATCAAGCAATTTTTGTTAAGAACATTTGAACGTGAAATTTAAAAAGCATATTCAATGACAGCATTTTAGCAATGAATTAAAAAAAGGAATACACCAAATGATATGTGCAACAGAGATTTAATGGAATATAAATTATAAAATAATAAATATAATAATAATAGTATTATATAATAGTAAACCATGACAGATGTAACAACAAGTAGCCTTGTAATATCTGTAGAGTTATTTTTATTTATATTCCACTAAATCTGTGATGCGCACTTTATCTTGTTTTAATTCATTAATATTAAGCTCTCCGTATCTGCCTCTTTTTGGTGATTAGCTAATTATAAGAAGATAATAAAGACTTATTTTTGAATAACTGATATATCATCAAAGTATTTCTTTTTGTTTGAAAATCACTGAGTAATTCCTTTCAACACCAAGGCGATGCACTTGTTTATATCCCAACTCACTGCTAGCACTCATATTTTCCTAAACAAAAACGCATTTGAAACAGTATGTTCTCATGCTCTAAAGTTTTACCTGTAATTTCTGAATCACCTGACATGTTTTTATTCAATTACAATAGGGCCTCGTTTTATGACCATAATCCGAAATACTAGTTAAACAAAACAATATCTCCTATTGGAGTCTATGCAAAATTGGAAAATGCATTCGAATCTAAGAAAAATATGCACTAAAATTATATAATTTGCTATTTATAACGCATGGATACTTTTACAAGACAGTTTTCTAAAGACGTTTATCGATTAATTAAGATTCAGAATTTGGCGATAATCTATCCCAGTATCATTGTTAAGGTATGAATTTATAACCCCCAGAGCGTACTGTCTCATTAGGGTGATGCTTCTCAACTTATAATGCAATGCATCGTTCGTTCCATGAAGGTTGTTTCTTTTATCGTGACTAAATCTCCTTCGAAGCTTTTTGCTGTGATACAGAATGCGTAAGTTCCCCTGGAGTCCTAAGTCACGTGCTCTGTGGAGCTTACCAATATCATCATTAGCCAGTTATGATGTAATCATTCTCCAGATGAAACCCCTCGAAGTCGCATTCGACAACGTTGTCCAGCCAAATCGTCCTTCCAAGTAAATATAAGGGTTCAACACAGACTGACACAACTTAATTCAGCATGTGATGCCACGAAGTTTCCTAGTCACTCTTTTTTCCAAAGCATTGCTCAATAAACAAGTCATATTTTTTCAATTTATTTTGCTCATTACGCAAACTATTCGTTGTGAGAGGCACTCTTTAAGTGATGTGTGAGTATGCATCAAAATTTTAACATTAGGAAGTGAGCTGCATCACTCCTTAAGCGATGTGTGAGTATACATCAACTCTTTTAAAGATAGGGAGTGTTGCATCACTATCATGATTAAATTTTGCTTGTTAGAAAGTTTATCAAACATTTCAACTATTAAAATATGATAAAAAATCTTAAAATATTTTCACATTTATGATCGCAATCTTTTTATAACTAAAGTTTTGCCCCAAAAACGAATTTCCAGATAGAGGTTGCACTTACCTCAAATTTATGTTCTTCATAATTTTACGTGGTATACCTTTACGGAGGCCTAGAGCTATAAAGTTTTGACAAAATAATAATTCTTCCACTTGAATCGTGCACCGTCCTCTTCTCTTTACATAATCAGAGGCTAGTGTCAGGGCATAAATATAATCGACAATCAAGACATGGGTGCCTTTCTCGATTTTTTTCATGGTTTTTTCCACTGTTTCAGGAGAAAATATGATCATGTCATCTTTCATTCGCTTCCATAGGTGTGCATGATCTGGACTAGCCTGTGGGTTAAAAAGATTCGTTGATGGTAAGCTTCAGGATATTCTGTATTAGTTCAATCAAAATCAGTTAAAGAGCGAGAGAGAACCGGCGAAATCATTTTATAACATTAAGTATGTGATAAATAACTACAATAAACAAAGCTTGTAGTCGTTTATTATTAATTAATATTTAGAATGAAGGAGGCTAAGAAGTAGTAATGAACAAGATTTGTAATTTTAAGTTGTAAATAAAAGATTAGAAATGAAATCTACTATCGCAGATTTCAAATTATTTTTATTTAGCATTATTATTATTAACATTATTATTATTTAGCTATTATTTGTCTTGATTAATTTAAGTCATTAACAAGTTTAAACCGGTTCTCGCTCTCTTTATATATC
>JAPMOQ010059770.1:2730222-2768946 GCA_026543055.1 Argiope trifasciata
AAGGATTGCAAGTTCCAAATGTGAACAAGAGCCCAGTGATTAGTGGTAATAGAAAGAATAACATTTGTTTTCGTATCGGAAATGAATGCATTCATTCGATATATAAAGAAGAAGGATGAATAATATTTATTCTTTTTTTTACTTTATTATTCAAGATCTTTAGGTTTGGCAATATTTTTTAGTTTTTCCTTAAACAGCAGAAATTAATAAATTTCATGACTGTCCGGCTGGTAAACATCCAGCATACAACTTGTTATGTCAAAAACTTGATTTACTTAGGTTCAGTCAGTACACTTGAAGCGATTGATTTTAGTTTAGTTTATTTACATTAACGTCCCATTTTAAAGCAACACGAGGGCTATTTTCGACGGACCTCGTCATTTCGAACCACTTTCAGATGACGAGGATGACATCTGAACTGGCACCCCCCTCTTCACACCACCCCACACCAGCAGGAAGACGTTCGGACTGACAGATTTAACCTGCAAGAGACTCCCTCACTCGACGGTTCTTCGGCAGAATCGAGTCTCGAACCTGAAACCCTTCAGTTCCGAAGCCGAGACCTTACCACCAGGTCATGGCGGTCCCCTTGAAGCGATTGATCTTGCGCCTTGTTGATGGTCAACGAGAATGCAAGTCGAATGGGGAACTGAAGTCATTTGAAATTAAAAAAATGTTAGCAAACGCTAAACTTTAATAAAATTTTTAGTTAAAATTTCAATTTTATTCGATTAGTTTCCCTTAAATTTTCTCGCATATTCTCTAATAATGTTGTTACCCCAAAGAACGACTTATAGGGCATTTACGTACAATAGTTACAAAATATTAACCTCTATCTTGAATTTTGCATCTTTACTGAATCTGTTGCTTCTCTTTGGAGAGCTATTTTGCCACTAATCCGTGGTTAATAGATGCGGTAAATAGATATAAAAAATATTTTGTATATAATAGATAGTTATATTATGCCTATAACCATCTCGTAAGTGCAAGTAAAGGCCTTATCACAAGGCAAAATATCGTCTGCACTTTCCGTCAGCAATTTTTTGTTTCTACCCTCAGAACCGGTTAAGCAAGTTTCATAATCGACAACTTTTTCTAACCAGATGGAAAATGCCGTTGATAGTGACGGAAATATTTTCCGCAAACGAAATTCAAACAATCATGTGAAACTTTGAAGTGACGTCACTTTCGATGTCGTTTGCTTATGGAAAGTGCCGAAGATATTTCGCCGTATGATAAGGCCTTAATAAGCATTCAAAGTTTCATCGCAATCGGATGAGCAGCATGGCAGCAGATAAACATTCATTTTTAATTATATAGATAACTATGTGCAAAAGTTTTGCATCTTTCTTACCATGGCCAATCAGATAGCTCCAAAATACCCAGAAATATCGTGACAATAATGATGCTTGATCGTCTTTCCAGCCATTGACAGTCACGTTGTAAATCAGAGCTGCAACAAACGCCAGGCCAATGATGGTCATTAAAAGAGAAAGCCATACCTAAAATACAAAGTAACATTTATGAGTGGCTTCCATAATTTAACGGAAAATTGCAATAAATTTTATAAAAATACTCAAAATGTTTATAGATTGCACAAAATCAACTTTTTTTGCCTTCAAAATTGCCTAGTAGTAAAGTTTATATCAGCAGAAATAATTTTCTGATTGTAAGGCACCCAAATTATTCATTACCTTGCAACAACAACAATAGTATGCTTCGAAGAAAACTTCTAAGATAATATTTGAAATCTTGCATAGCTTTTTATAACAAGCTATATGTAATTTAAATATTTAACTTTTGATTAATGTGTTAGAATTTTATAACAAAATTGACATTGCTTAGATTTTCTACAAAAAAAGAAATTGTCATATTAGATGAAGAATACATTATTAGCCTTTGGAAGACTTTTTGAAAAATTAATCTATCACATTTACAAATGCATGTACATTATATTTAGTCTCATGTAATGCATTGGAATCTTAAGAATTAATTCAAAAGGGAATGTTTCAGAAAGGAGACGTTAATGGGAACTAAAATGTTATTTACTGTAATAAAAAGCAAAACCACCTTCTGGTGCCTTAATATATGTTCTCGTTCAAAACCAACAAACTGCTGATAATACATTATTTCGTTTCTTAAAGTGCATTCTTTATTCAATTCATGATCACTTAAATAAGGTAGGCAAATAACATTCATGAATTGTAAAATTTCCTACTAAAGCCACCCTTGTCCATCTAGCACAATGTTTGAATGGGCATCATATTTCAGATGCTCAAACTATTTCGAAAATTTCGTTTATTTTGCACATTTCCTCCTTGGTGTTAGAATTTTATCTTCCACGGCTAATAGGCAATGTAAAAATATGCTTTGTTATCAAATGAAAAATCCTCATGATTTAAATAAAAGCTCGTACGTATTTGATGTTGATAATAAAATCGATTCCTCCTGACATGATATACGCATCCACCACGCAAATGTAATATTAGAATTCAGAGATGAAAGAAAGCATTAAAAGCACCTAAGTTATAATATAATAATTTTTTCTCCATTAAGTCTGCTTTAGTGATATTGAAAGAGTAAAAGATGACCTGGTCATTAAGTTATTTCTTCATCCCTTCGAAATATTTCATTATAAAAAGTAACTTAAACGTACTAATGTTTTATCTACTTGATGTCACTTTGCTCTCCGAGTTATTGAAAAAAATCTTATGTAAAAAGCAGTTAAGGTACCAGACAACGTTCTAAAGAAACAATTTGTAAAATTTGATTTTTAAAAAACTATTTAAGACTATGGTTTCTAGATGTATTTCAATTATAATATTAAATACTATAAATACAAACAAATTGTTTGAAAATATATTTTGAGATATAGGAAGACTGGTACTAATTTTTAATGAAGTTTAAACAAAGACGGCTAATACTTTACATAAAATTATGATGAAGCAATCCTATTTTTCTTTGTACACAAGGGATAGAATATAATGTACACAAGTAATAGAATATAATGATGAATGAAATGAACCAAAATCTGAAAAAAATCTTGAGAGGCAAAGGAGTTATGGTGGAAAATATGCATAGATATGCATTTTTTCCCTGAATTCAATACTTAATTTTTCTAAAAATACCTATAAATGAAAAAAGTATTTCACCCACAATACAACTTTTGATTCATTTCCTTGCCCATATCATTTAAAACACAAGCTGAAATTTTTATGCAAATATCACTATTAGTTTTTGAGATATCATGTTAGCAGTGGAGAATTTTTATGAAAATTAAATTTTGAGAAAATTGAAATTAAAGACAAAATTTAGCTTAAAAATATGTGATCCTGGATGATAGATCATGCCTTTTTTTAGAAAAGATAAACTGATTTGGAAAGAAGAAGTCTGAACTACAAGAAATAACAATTAAAAAACATTCGCCAATGGGGTCGATAGCCAATGTTTTTAAAGTAGTCGAATATCTTAAACAAATCTGCATATACAATAAAAGAGTCGCCGTGATAATTTACAAATTGAACCTTCTGTGCCGTATTTAAAAAATGCAGATAAAACAAAAA
Organism: Argiope trifasciata; assembly: GCA_026543055.1. Taxonomy (NCBI): domain Eukaryota; kingdom Metazoa; phylum Arthropoda; class Arachnida; order Araneae; family Araneidae; genus Argiope; species Argiope trifasciata. The sequence continues at coordinate 2,733,786 of JAPMOQ010059770.1, forward strand.
ATATCTACTCCTTTTACTTACCTGCCAAGAAAACACATTGGCATAAAGGAACATGTTCCTATCTGCTGAAATAATGCCAGTAATAATTCCTAGTTTTGAAAATCCCAAACAATTGGTGAAATCTGTAACCATTGATCTTTGTTCAGACGCAACGAAAGGACCAGCTATATCAACCTCCTAAAAATTTAAAGGAAAATGCTGCTCAAATGTTGCCGTTGATGTCAAAATTTTATCATTTCAATTTAGAAAGATGAATAAAATGAAAGAAATCAATCCCCTCAAATAAAAGACCAAACAACTGCAAATATCTTTAAAAAATATTTTTTTAATTATTTTGACATAAAAAGGTATAGGATGAGAGATATTTTAAAGGAAGAATTTCACTCCAAGATATGATTGTTATGTATAATTTGAAAAGGAATTTTCGCTCGTATTTTAAATCTAACTTCCAAATAATTTACAAAACAACATAATTATTTATCGACAAATATTTATTGCTTGTTTACCGTCCTTTTTTCATTCATCGAAAGTTTTGAAATCAAGGTTATATTATTTTTGAAACCTAAAATATCTAAAATAGTTTCATAAGTATTAAAACAACAAGCACAAGATATTTGTAAACACTTGAAGTGGAATCACAATATTTTCTAGCGTTCAAAGATAGTTGCAAAATTTTTGAGAGATAAATGAGATAACGATTAAGAAAATCTTGAGAATTTGATTCATATCGTGTTTTTTCTGCTTTATTGTATACAAAACTTCAAAACTAAAGGAATTAAATTATCAAAAAAGTCATCAGTGAGATTTCGTTTATGACTTGCTGAATTTATAAAATACGGATTGGGAATTATGATTCTATATGCTAATTTATCTATAAAACAATAAATGAAAGCCACAAATATCTAGAAAATTAAAATTTTATTTATATTATTTTCAAAAAAAATTCTAGGTACCTATCAATTTTCTAGAAAAAGAAGTCGTTCTGTACTATTCATATGAATACGATAACTCAAAAACATTAAAAGCTAGATCACTGTAATCTAACTTGTGTATTAACCTCTAAAACTGTTGATGTGCATGGAATTTTAAAACCAGTTTTATGGAGCTACATATTGGCGTATCGATTCGTAAGTGTACGAAATTGATAATTTAAAAACGCATGACGCGCAAACCGCAACAAAATTTTAGATGATTGATAAATCATGAATCAAACTATCCAGTAGTTCCGAAATGCATTATTTTTTCTTTATTATACAATGAAGTTAAACTCAAAATTTGGCCATAATGAAGATATACAGATAAATCACTCTACTGGTTGTAGGAAAAATCTTCTTTATTGAGCAACACATCATATAAAAACAACACTTCAGCGTTTCTTTAAAAAAACGTAATATTTCCAATTTTCATGAGTTCTTAAAATTCATTAGCATTAGCAGAGTTCAGTGCTTTTATATTGGGTATAGAAATTTTGATTTTGAAATATGTATATATTATCTTATAAATAAACTTTTAAAGCAATAGTTTCTGAATTTTTATAAGTGGTTACTGCTTTGATAATCATTTAAAAATATTTCATGTTCGTTATTCATTCGCCGTTTTTTACTATGCACTCTGAAGTATAAAATATTTTTCTTTTATATTTTATGAAGTTTATTTTATCATTTTCATTCACATTTTGGCGAAAATATTCTGTTGTTTGATAGAATTTATTAACATAATCAATTTTGTTGATGTTATCTTTGCTTTTAAATTTCAAAAAAAAATTTCATAATAATTTCAATAAAATCTTTGCAAAATCTGTAATTACTTTTCGCTATTATCCACTTTTACTTTTTGATACTTTCTCGTGCTTACTAAACCAATTACTCTTATCACTCTCATATCCCCTTTAAAAAGTTTATTGGATTCGTTAGTTTAAAATCTTTGGAAATTTTCTGGGATTCTTTCAAAGAAATTGGACTGAATTTTCCAATTCATTGAAATACGTCTATAAACAGCCATACCTTTTTTTGCAATGCTCCAAGCATTCCACTGAAATTACCATCTGGTTGCAGCGATCCGTATTGATGATCTATTTGGGATTGTATTTCAAATCTGCCGAGGTGAAAAGTTAGTCGCTTAAAAAAACTTTTAATAGAAAACAAGAAAAACTTTATAGCCTAGTTGAAAATTTTATTTAGAAATTCAAGGCATTTTAAGATATGAATTTATGAAAACTAAACAGTCTTATTTACAAATAAATATACGACAGGAAATGTTGCGCAAATAAACTAGAGAAGAAAGTGGAAGAAAACTAATTAAAAAAATTATGGGAGGTATGTTTTGTTTAATTGGATGAAATTTAGCAAACTAACAATAATTAAAAGCAAGTAATTTAAAGTTTATAAGTTATCATTAAGCAAAATTTGTATTTAACTGGTATGACAGGCATTGATTAGTATTAATTTTCGATAAATCTGAATTTTCATGCCGTTAAATCAACTAACCTTTTTTTTCTATTACGCTATATCTTTTTCAAAAATTGACTTTTTATATAACTTTTCATGGTATGACTGAAATAAAAAAAGAGCTATAATACAATTCAGAGTGCTTAAATATAACTTTTTGACATTTTCTTGCTATTTGTAAGCAGTTTCCAGAATTCAAAAGTTATTTCCCCTTTGCCTGTTTTAGGTTAAATTCAACCAATTTAAAAATACTGTTTAAGTGATTTTGATTTGTTCCGAAAAAACCCCCAAAGGATGTAAACATTATGCTTTACGACTGCTTCTAGTCATATCCTTCAAAGAAATCTAAATTTTTATTACTAATAACATAGTCCTGAAAAGTTCCGTTTTTAATCCCATAAAACGTCTTTGAACTCTAAAACCATTATACATTTTTATCTTATTGAATATCTACTGGTTGGTTTATCCCTACCAAGAGAAATCTTCAATCATCCTATGGATTCTCTAAATTTTGACAAAGAAATGCAAAGAAAAAAATTAGTAGAGGACTTGCAATTAGTAACAACTTTTGCTCTGTAAACAGAGCTATATTTCGTAAAAAAGGGAGGCGATTGCCTTCCATAATAATCCTAAATTACATCATTCATTAGTGATATAATCACTCGTACCTTTCTATTTTCGATCTAAATTGTACTTTAAAGGAAATTTTTTAAAGATAGAACGGAGTTAGGAGAAATTGAACTCACATAAAAAAAGACCAACAAAATCAATAGGCATTTGTGAGTTTTTTATCTACACGAATACACAAAGATAAAATTGTCGACGTACACATGCAATAAACAGCAACACTCAAAAAACAAATTGTGTCAAACAATCACGAGAGTACAAAGTTCTTAAAGACAATTTGACGCGATTAACATTTCAAAGAGATTTCGCTTAGCAACTCGCTTGACTCGATTCATTTTATTCAGCTTTATCTCGCGGACTTTTAAAAATTATGATAGGCCAAAGAACCACTTAAAAGTATTTTGCTCTTAATTAAGATATCAAAATTCTATTAATGTCTGGAACTTTCATTTTTGTCATCAAATTCGTCGTCAAGTCGTTACATTGACCCCAAGATCGAGACACATTTCCTTATCATCCATTAAAGATATTCATAAAACTTTCCTTAAGAATAATTTTTTTAATAAATTTTTTGCAGTGTATATGTTACTGTGAGAGACCGAAATTGGAGAATGTCGACATTCGCTGGTGAATGTCAACACATACCAAAAACGTTGGTGAAAGACCGTACAATTGATTGCATTTCTTGCACTTTCGGACCATCGCCGGTATATGTCGACAATCACAGACAAGCTTTGGTGGAATTTGAAAAGATGATTAAAGAGCTCGAAAAGGAGATAACAGAAGGCAACGTCAACAAAGAGGTGCGGCCTAGAGCACGTTGTGTTTTGCTGGAACACAAGGTCAACAGAGAGGCGAAATTGCAAATCTGCATTTCTCCTCTCCGGATACGGAGAGATGAAACGCATATTCAAGATTCACCATTAGTGCATTGTGGATGTCGACATTTGCCGGTGTAAGTGAGAAATGAGGATATCTAGCAAATATTTCGGACATACACCAAGCGACTACGTGAATGTTGACATTCACCAGCGAATGTCGACATTCTCTAGATTTCGGACTTTCACGGTAACATATATATTCATCTCATTTGGCCTGTATTATGTTTCTTAAATGGGAAATACTAAAATTTGTGAATGCATTTTGAATTTTGAAACTACAAGCATTTGCATGTAAAAGAACTCTACATAAATAAAATTTATTATATTTTGAAAAAGGAATATAGCTCTATTTTTCTTCGAATTGACGATTTTGCATTTTACTATTAAATTTCTTACGTCACTTTTTATTGCATTATCTTTTGTCATGCAATGAACGTGTTGCTAAAAGGAAACAGCCAGCTTATCGAAGTTCATCTTGATAACTTATTTTCAAAGAAATGCCATCGAACTCAGTTTCCCTCACATAAAAAAATGAAAAGAGTTTTCATTCATAAAAAGGACTAGAAAAGCATTTTTATCTTCCTTATCTATTGTAAACAATTCTGTTTGTTTTAATCCTGCGTATTTTTTCCCTTGAAGTTTTACAGGGAATTATTTCGATCAAATTTAGTCTAATTTTGTTGACGCTATGTTATAACAATTTATAATACCAGCAGTAATATAAATCTTTTTGTTAATTTTCTATTCTTTACTTTCCAAGTTAAGAAATAATTTCAATAAAAATTCACAGAAAAATTTGAGTTAATTTTACTTCTTTTTATTAGTTCATTTTTAAATCTATCTTAAACAGCTTTTCGTACACAGGATTGGCTTCTTTCTTTATTTTATCAACAATAGTTTTATCACACGATTGTCCTTTTTAGGCACTTTCAAATTCTATACATCTTAACAATAAATAATTTTAAAAATTACTAAAAATTGTAAGGATTTTAAGCATTTATTTAAAAAATAACTACTTTTCAAATGCTAAAATTTCATTTTCCTTATAATATTTTACAGTACTCAAAATAAATTTGAGTTCTTTCAAATCAAATACCTTTTAAAAAAATTATTTGTTTCAGCAAGCAACAAAAAATAAACACCATCTGCAAAATATAAAAAAATATGTTTAATTGAAAAAAATATTCGAATGAACCATAATTGTGAGAACTTTATAGGAATCATTGAATTCGAAAATACATTTCTCTACGTTATAATCATATTAATCTCACCCCCCTCAGCTTATAGCAAGCATGTCTCTTCACCACAATTAGAATGAGAATTAAGTATGCTTGTTGTGAGTGTTTTCTAAAAGGAACTTTTCAAGTGAATATTAAATGTATAACTTTCACTATTGTTTTGTTTCTAAATGTATGCAAATGCATTTGAAACGAGTAATCGTGAAAAACAAACTCTTGTTTAAAACATATAATAAAATATTTTAATCTTATCACAAAAAAAATCGAAACACAGTTTGTTTTTTCCAAGTTAATTAACTTTTTGGTTCAATAAAAAAACAATATTAAATAATTTGTAACTTAGTGATATAACTGCAAATTCTGCCTTTTCTCAATTTATTTTACGTGGCAACTATTTTAAGAATATATATTAGATAATAGATAAATAAAATGATAAAAATAAAATATTTTGAAATCAACTCAATTTTTATTTTGCATTCGTGAGATTGTGAAAAATAAGAACTATTTCAAAACTTTATAAAAATTATACCGACATTTAAGAAACCTATTTCAAATATTATATTTTTTCTAAAATTTAATTCACTTAGAATTTTAAACTTAAATAATTAGAGAAAAAAATTATTAATTTTTCAAAATAAATTCTAAATTTAGTAACTTACTGAAATTTTAACGAATAACTTAGAGCACCTAATACATCTTTGAGTACACCATCTAATTTCGTTCCATTTTCAACAGGAATATCCAAAGACCAAGGTGGCCACTGAAATACAATTTATAGAAATAGTTTTGATTAAATTCAGCATAAATATACAATTGGAGCCAAAGAAACTTATGACGTAATAAGATTCTTATGACTTACTTTTGAATACCGTACTTTAAAATTTTGGCTCATCATGACCTAAAATAAAAATAAGTTTTAGATGACTCAATGTTACTAAAAATTTACTAAATATTTTAAAGCATTTTTTACGTTTAATAAAATTTTAAATCGATTGAATTATTCCTTTTTTCAGAAATTTAATTAATCTTAGGATTAATTAAATAATCTATTAGATCTGTTTTAACGAAGAAAGAACATTTTTAATTTACTTCCTTAACTACAATAATTTTACCCATAAAAATTAAACAGCTTTTACTATTAAAAATAATTGCTAAAAAATCTGAGTTGATAAAAAGGCGTAAATAAATCTAAATAACTTTAAAAACATTCAAATATATTTATAATCGATATTTATATATTTATAAATAGATATAGAAATAGAAATAAAATATGAATATAATAAAGCAATATAATTTTCATTCCATTAAAAACGTTTCAAAACGTAAGTTCTTATTAAATCATGCAGATGCTTTTTAATGAGCATTTAATACGTTGCCGAATGTTTAGAAAATGTATCTAAATTTTGCAATAAAAATCGTTTGGTGTGTATATAATTTTTTGTCAAATATTGGGCATATAAATGATTTTTTAAAATCTATATGAAAAAAATTGGCAGTATTTTCTTACTTTATGAAGTAAAAATTTCTTGATCTTACATCTATGACCTGATAACTGTAAGTGTTGAGAATTTCAAACGAAGTGGAAATCCTCAAATAACTAGAATTAATTGCAATCGATGATTAAATAAATAATAAAAATTATTATAAGGGTATCAAGGAATTTCATCTATATTCGATAAATTCTACTATCCTTGTTTGTGAGATAATTGTTTGTGCAGGAAATAATTGTCGTTTTCAAACTTCCGAGAACTATTAAAAGTTTTCACATTAAATAAATGGCATCGGGGACCATATTTCAATTTAGTTCGTGCATGATTATAATTAATACATAAGTAATATATAAGTAATGAAAAATTATGGTGATATCATGAAATGAAAAAAAGTGAGGAACAACTTGTTCTAAATATTAAAAAAACACCTTCAATGTGTCTTTGAACTTTTCCTAAAAAGTAGTTGTTCTAGATCTAAAGATTTCATCCTGTCAAGTAACTTTGAATTTCACTCCAATATTACATTTTCGTCTGCAAGAAAGTGATCAAAAAAAACAAGCTTCAAAAAAAAAAAAAAAAAAACTACAAAAAATTGTCAGGCACATTGAATTTTTTATGCTGAAATTTTTAATGGATAGAAATATTACAAATTAACAGATTTTAATATTTTTTTCCTACTTAATGGTTATTTGAAGTTTAATATTGTTTTTTATCGAGTATTTACGAATGTTTTTGTTAAATAAATAAAAATTTTAAGTTAATAATATTAATTAGTATTTTTGTTTTTGAAATGCAAGTTGCAAAAAAGATATTTTATTTTCTTTTAAATTGTTGATCAGGTTATTTAATATGTATAATATTGCGTTAAGTATAAAAACCTATTACTCGGGATTTGAATTTTGCTCATTTTGATTTCTAACCAAAATTATGCACTTTAAAGTATATTTATTTCAAATATGAGTGTGCAATCCCAATTAAAGACATTGGAATAAAATTCGGATGAATTTTAGAGAATAAAAGTGCAATTCATACACTTTCAAAATTATGGATTTTAGGATTAGTGAGAAATAGGAGTTTAACACAACTAACTAGTGAATAAAAAATCCAATTAATTTTCTTTTTTTAAGAAAAAAGTTATTAACAAAAAACATAAACTCAAAATATTAGTTATGATTTATAAATGGATTCAAAATAGTTTCTCCTTTGTTTTTAATTTTGTTGTAAAAAGGTTATGTTCCACAAAATATATTATTTTGATGGAATTTTGCTGTGAAGAAAAGTTGTTAAGAGTATTTACTGTTATTTAAGAGTAACATTTTTTACACGAGAAAAATCCCAAATAAGAATCTATTTTAACTTAAAACCGATATTGCATAGTGGTGATATCGATCACAGCAATTTATTTTATTATTATTTCTATTTATTTATTTATTATTTTTTTGGAAAAAAAATCTTTATATAATTGTTTTTTTCTGAACGAACTTTCAGAATCTAAGAAAAAAGTAAGTTATAAGAATTTTGTATCAGTAAAGAATACAACTCCTTTTCTATTTACGACTAAGCTACATTCCAATTGACGGATCACAAGATATTATTATAGTTTCAACGCTATTTCCACATAAACGACTTTTGGAAGTTGCACACAAAATTTTAAAAAATTGATTAATGTGCTGCAAATTATTATACATAATATGAACAGAACATAATATGTACTTTTTATTTTCATTTTAGACAAAGTACAAACTGGAATAAAAAATTTTTTTACAAATTGATTTTTTAGATCATGAATGTGATGGGTCATAAATCTCACTTATCATAAACTGTGTAGATGAAACTTACAATACAATTTTTACTGTTTAGAAAAATACTTAACTTACAAAATTATTTTCCTTTGTTCTAAATTATCATAATAGTCCTATTTTATATTACTTTACATTAGAAGCAAAAACTGTAATTTATCAAAAGTATCAATAATTGTTCATACTATCAAATATTAACAACTACTTCAATTGATTAAAAAGGGGCTTTCATTTTTTGTGACTTGCTGTAGAGTTTGACTTTTCGATACAACATTTTGAAAATGGAAAGGTGGAAATAAAAAAGTACTTCTCTTTTAAGTCAATAAAAAATAAAATTTATGGCTATATTCGAACATAGTGGGATTATTTATTCATATCTTTCCTCTTAAATAACAAATTTAACAACAAAATAGGAAGTGATACAATAAGTATTTTATATTACATAAGTAACTATTGTATAAGTAATTACAATTAGGCAGTACTAGAATAAGGAAAGTAAACTTTTCGGCAGAATGATTAACGAATGGATTAATCCAGGTAAGGGTGAAAATAACAAATCTCTAATGACAGTAGCTGAACCATTTATAAAGAAAATGTTAAATAAATCTTGAGATGTCAGTTTTATCCTAGCAATGCTTCAATCATTTAAACCAGTGCTCCGCAACCTTTTCTCACCTACGACGCACCTTATTTCTTTCTAGAATTCCGCGGCACACCAAAAGCTCTAAAGTATATAGGTATTCATTGATACACAAATTTTACAATAAATGTTTGTTTTTTATTTGAAAAGTATACATACATAAAACCATAACATATTTATTTCTACGCAATCATAATAATTATTAATGTGATGTTTGCGCTTGTTTCAGTGAACACAAAAGTTTTATATCCGGCTCAATATTAGACACCGCGACCCGAAGTTCTTGGTCAAGATCTTTTAAGCATGACCGCTTATCATTTTTAATAAATACAAGAGTTGAAAAACTTTGCTCACATAAATATGTCGTCGAAAATAGAAATAATGTTAAGATTACTTTGTAGAAAATGTGAGGATATTCTTTTTTAACGTAAATCCAGAAAACATCTAATGGAACTTCGGAGAAGTACAATTTTAAAGTCATGACATTATTTAAATCTGTAAATTCCTTTCGAATTTGTAGAGGCAGTTCTGCCGCAGAATTTATTGCATTCCTGCAAAAGGATTTCGAATCCAATCGTATTGTTCCGTATTAATGGAATAAAAAGATTGATCAAATTTCTGCCGAAGCATACGTAAATGTTGTTGGGCCAGATCCACAATTAATTGTTTGTTTTCATTTGTAATATAATTGGTCCTTTGGTACATTTTCAAACATCCTTTTTGCAACTCTTTCTGCCAAAGTTCGAGTTTTTTAATAAATCCTTGTAATTCGTCGGAGCAGGTCAAAATATTCCCATTTCGACCTTGCATTTTTTTATTTTCATTCAAATGCTCGAATATATCAGCCATATATTCAAATTTGGCTATCCAGTAATCATCATCGAGGTGCTCGCATATTTCGAGCATATTCTGTGTTAAAAGAAATTCACGCACCTTGAGTCGAAGCTCAACTAATCTTGCCAAAACTTTGACTCGGGATAGCCAACGAAATTCTGTATAAAATAATAAGGATTCATATTCGGCTCCCATTCCTGCACAAAGTAATCCAAAAATTCGTGAATTTATGGCTCTTGATTTAATTGTTTATGATTTTAATGCATTCATTCATTGTGTTCAAAAGTTCTTCCTGCAAATTCTTGACCATCAATGCTTCTCGATGTATGCAGCAGTGTGTAAACTGTACCGTCGGATTTTTTTTGTTTTACACAAGCGACAAAACCTTTTTTACTACCCGTCATTGCCGCAGCGCCATCCGTGCAAACAATAATGCAGTTGCTCCATTGAATATAACATATTTTAAAGAAACCATCGGTTACTCGAAAAATTTCTTCACCGGTAGTTCGCTCTGGATACAAAATAAATAATGTTCTTTAATAAAGTCCTCGTCAACGAAACGTACAATAACTATCAGCTGTGCTTTATTTTTAATATCAGTTGTTTCATCGATCTGAAGCGCAAATTTTTCAGCCGATAACATTTTTTTAATCAGTGTTCCTAAAATATCGCTTGACATATCGTGAATACGTCTTTTAACAGACAAAGAAACTTTATTCACCTCCGTAACTTCATTGGGCCCAAGCATAAGTCTAACAATTTCCATGCATGCTGGTTTAATAAGTGTTTCGCCGACAGTATGTGGCTTCTTCTGACGTGCAATTAATTTTGCAACATGACAGCTAGCTTCTAATGCTTTTTCAGAAACTGTTACTACCGATTTCATAAATTTCTTCTGTTTTTTATTTTGTTCTAAGCACCTCTTAAAATATTGTTTGTCTTTGTTGGCGCAACTAAGATGGCTTGAATATAGATGCCGCTTTAATTTACTGGGTACCAATGACTCGTTTGATAGCTGATCGCCGCAAATGATGAACTGTGGTCTTGATGCCGTTTCGTCACCATATCACGAGAATCCATATTTAATGTAGTCTTCGTCGTACTTTCTTTTCACTACCTCCTTTAGGTTTTTTTGTAACACTTGTGCTGGGTTCTTCATCATCTGTAAGTGAAGACGAATCTTTCCGACGTAAAAATTTATCCATATTTAAAGGAGTTTAAAACTTAAATTTTTATGCTAAGAACGTAACCATACATAATTCAGTAAGATAATTAATAATATTTATCGTTAGTGGTAGGAACGTGTTTATTTAACCTTGTGTTCTAAAATAGTGACAATAATGACATGCGAGTGAACGTGAAGTACCTCGCGCAAATGCAAATAACACAACCGCATGAGTCTTCACGGAGGGGTATAACGGTCATTTTGCTTTATCTATGATTAATTTGGTGGGCCTTGGTGTTTACACAACACACTATGCAGTTTTCAACTGTTCTCACCAGGGGACCATTGAATAATTATTTAGTTATAATAGTTATTCTATAGTATATTTAGAAAAATAGACATTATTATGAAAAAAAATGCCATTGTGTATTAAATACATGATGAAAAATTGTAAAATGTCAAATACAATGTACTTGACCGCGGCACACCTGTATCTGGCTCATGACATACCAGTGTGCCGCGTCACACCGGTTGCGGAGCACTGATTTAAACCATAAACAGTTACTTCCATCCGTTAAAGGCATACGAAAATATTGAACTATCTGAATGAGGGACAGAATAGAAGGGGACTATGATAGAGTCCTGAGGGTCATGACTGGTCATGATGCAACACCTCCCGTAGGAGATATGTCTCGGAAGTAGATATCTGACCTCACTCCATTTCTATATCCACAGGCTGTTGAAAATCAGAAAACCGGAAGCTTTTCACTCCTATATCTGAAGTGCTTTCACTCAGGGATTTCGATAACATGTAAGTAAGTAGCATGCCAAATATAAATGGCGCCTGTGAAAAAAAAAATTTTTTTTGCCCCCTATCATACTTCGTTTTCAAAAACAAGTTAAAAGTATTTCTACTTTGTTTTTGCAGCATCCAATTCTTTTTACTTCACTATTTGTAACTACTGGAATTTTGACTGATTAGTAGATTTAATGAAATAAAATTAATAGCTTGAAACATATTTTCCATGTGTAGTTATGTCTGATACTGGCAGATGAATTGTAGAATTTTCTAGGAAGGAGTATAAATCAAATTATTAAACAATGCATAAATATCCCTTTATTAAAGACCAGCGGGTGACCGAGCTCCGCTCGGAGAAAACAGGTATCGAAGCTAACTCGAAGATTTAAATTTTCAATTTCTGATTATTTTTTATTCAGTTCTAATTTTTTAAATCTATTTTCAGTAATTAAATTTCATACATTCGTAATATTTTCGTCTACGCGTATGTGTATGTCTTGGCGCTCTTCAGGCCATGCCGTTGGACAACAGCACATAAATACATTGAGGGTTTGGAATGTACACCTTGGACCGATTTTTTCGAATTTTTAGTTAGAATTTGAATTAATTAAAAATTAAGCGAAATTTCGATATTTTTCAATCATAACTTCCAAAATTATTATAGCACAAACTTGATTTTTACATCATATTAAAGATCAAAAAATTATCTTTTTAGTGATACTAATATTTTAATCAAGAAGTTAAACTTCTATTTTCAATGAATTTTTAAAAAATAATTTAATAATATCTAAAAATAAAAACTAAGCTGTTACGAGTGAAAGAGAAAAAAAAATATTTTATCAATATGTTGCTGTCAGATTGATAAAAACACAAATTAAAACATAAATAAACTATTATTGCAAATTAAACTTAACACTTGTCTGTATGAAATGAAATAAATATGAAATTTGCTTTTTCTTTAAAAAAATAAAGAAATGTTTGTATGACTTTTACAGTTAATTAAGATACATATGGTTTAATATATACCTTTTCAATTCAATGTCCAATGTCTCATTTGTAAAACTTTAATAATAGAAATGCATCTATAAAAAGGGTTTAAATGAAGTAAATAATTACATAGTATGTAACAAGAGTCTATGAATACTTTAATAAATGAAGAATGTTTAGCTTTTGTCCAGATCCACTGCTCTGTGAATCATATTTAACATGATATTTTTCAGACATTAATATTTTTAATAAAATAACAAATTTCAATCAGCTAATTCTATCGCTAAATACTGACTGATTTATGAATATTTGAATATTACTATTCGATAAAAACTGGTAATTTTAAACCATTTTATCGACCGTTCCAAAGTTAATTAGTGACCAGTGGTTTCTGGCTGACCTAAGAATGAAAATCTTGATTGGTCTAAGCTATTCTATTCAAAACTTTTTGAGTCGATTAAATTTGATAGCAGAAGACAGAAACCTACATTTACTTATTTGAAAGTTAAAGTGTCAAGAATATTTTGTAGAAAATGATTCTTTAGAACAAAAACATGTATAAATTTAGACTTAATAATTTTTTGAATTATGTTTATCAATCGACACAAAATAAAATATTGTGATTCGCATCATTTAAATCCTTTTGAAAGTAAAACTAAAAACTGAATTTTATGATGAATCTAAGAAATTTTTGTTGAATAATTTTTGAAATATTATATAAATTATTGAAATTATTTTGTAGTACACATAACAATTCTCTTGTCAGTACCGATATTTAAAAAAGTTGCTTGGTTTCAGTAATAAAATAATTTACATCAATTTATATTTTATATCATTTCCACTGAAATTTAAAGCTGAAATTTTGCAGGAGCTGACTGATAATTAGAGAGACATTTAATACAATACAGGCTTAAGACATTTATAAATGCATGAGTGAATTATATGACTATCAAAATTTGTACCATAAAAATATTTTGATAAAGTATCTATTAAAAGACAAGTCACATAAAGTATTTTATTGACAATGGCGTTACATAAAGTATTTAACTGACAATTTTTAAAAAGAATAAAGATTGGTGATCCGGCTGGTCACCAAAGGCTACTAGTATTGAATAAATCGAAATAATTTTACAAGAGAATATATAAACTTTCAAAAAATTTTGAAATATATAACCCCCCAGTTGTTAACTCCAAAACTTTAAAAACAATCAATGTTCAAAACTTTCTTTCTCTTCGCTGAAAAATCGGACTCAACTGTAGTTACCCTAACTGTTTATGATCAGAGTTTAAGTGGGTCAATTGAGTTTTAATGACAGTTGAGATTCAAGTTCAGGACTCAAGTCATAAATCACTATTACGCATGAAGAAAGAATCGATGAGTTTTAATAACTTCTCCGTTCAGTAGAAAATAACAGAAGTTTTCATCCTATCGGTTTCAAAATGATTGTAATTATTATCCCAATTACCTTCATCTTATTATTTTTTTCTGAAAACCATTTATATCACATCATGACTTAATAATGTCTTGACTGGTTATAACTACAGGCTTAATATTGTAAATAGCCTGATATACCCAGTATTTTTCTGAATTAAAATGCATTTATGTCTTTTTATTAATAAAAAATTATTTATTTAATTAATGATTAGAAATTTTCCACAAAAAATTTTAAGCCTTATGCTTTAGAATTTGTGATGAAATTTCAAATTCTTATAGCATAAATAATGATCACAACTTAAGACAGATTGAAGTTATTACAATCAGTTCTTGTCTATGCAGGACAAATGTTATATAATAGAAAGTAAAAATATATTAAATAAAAAATAAATCATTGCTTGACGGAATGGTAGTATTAAAGTTAATAAATTCACTTTCATAGTATTTTTATAAAAAAACATTTTTACATAAAATAATAAATCGAATTCCTTTGTTTTCCATAAGCGAAATCATAAACCATTACTTTGATGCAATTTCTTTTAGAATGAAACAGATGAATTGAATGAAAATAATTTTCAGAGCACAAATGAATTTTAATCCTTTTCTCGAATAATTGAAATTTTCATTTAAAGCTTAGAATAATTAACAGTATTATTGGCATTATTTAGAGAATGAAGAAAAATTTTATTTTTTAAAAGAAACAAAAGGAAAAAATTTGTTGATCCTATGAAGTATTGGAGACAAGATGAATTTAGTTTTCCTGATTGGTAGAATGAAGAATATAAACTGTATTTAAATGCTGAAATCTAAGCCTGTCTATTATTACAAAGAATTAGAAACAGAGGAATTGAAGCTTTATAAAATGGAGCATTCATTCGCACTGCCCATCTTAAAAGTAGGTTCACTGAAAATTATATACAACTTAATTAAGCAATTGATAGTGCTAGTTTTAATTTACAGAGAGAATGTGATTATCAAACTAATAATGATGATTAATCAAACATATGAGACAGAAAAAAGATTAAATACATCATTTAATATCAGTAAGCCCAATCGGAAAATAGATTAACCTTTGAAAACAGAGCGCAAATAGTAATAGTTAATTGTAAAAGAAACAAAAATAAAAAACTGATTTTAAAAAATTCGAGAAACTCTGAATTGTTCATAAACAATGTTCGTCAGACAGAAATGAAATATCTATACGTATCATGGTCAAACAGATTTTATATGCAATACTAAAAAGAATTTTTACAAAAATTTGTATGAATGAAAATTATTATTTTGTAATAAATAATTTATGCTCTAAATTCTAACTTCTAATTATATCTGTCGTATAATATTAAGAATTCTTACATCTCAAACCAATTTTGAAAAAAAATTGAAAAAAAAGGAAAGTAATATAAGAAAAAAAATATGAAAGGCCATTAATTTTTTTTATAATCCTAACTTTCTTCTACTTTTTTATAATGTGTTGTAATTACATCTCAAAAACTAATTATAGATCGTTTGAACTAAATTTAATCGATTTTCAAAAATTCCCATGGAATTCTAATCCAACAACAATAAAATAGAAGACTCCATAAAAACCTTGCCGTATCCTTGAAGTTTAAAATATTAAAACTTGAGATCCGTACATATCACGAAAGCTGAACTCAACTTGAGTAACTAAAAATTAGATGTTTTTTTGCTTGGCTGTGAATAAATTATCCCTAATACTCGGTTCATTGTTTTGCTTGCAAACTAGTTACTGGGATGAATGACTCCTGCAGCAGTTGAGCATAGATTTTTTTTAAGTCAAAAGTCAAGAGAATATATCACTGGAAGCAATAAATTGGCTCAAGATCTCAGCATTATCGTGACAAGATATGTATCATGTTTCTGTTTCATACCGATTAATGGAAGTGATATGAAGTTATTTCTAGCTGTGGATGTATACATGGTCTTCGTCTCTCAGTTTCACGGTTATCAGATTTCAAAGAATCATTTGGTATCTTCAATTTTTTTTTCGTTTATCAAGTAGTCAAACTCCCTACATTAACATAAGTGGTTGAAACGTACCATAAATTAAAAAAATTATTTACTCAAGAGCCTTGAGTCTAAACTATGGTTTTTGTCCTAAGACGGAGGCTTGAAAACATTGGCAGAGAAAACAATTTTCTATTAGCATCGTAATGCTTATAGTCTGGCATACTTTGCTATAAATTGTGTGATATGAAAGTCGTAAAGCACATAAAACAGTGTTATATAGAGTTAGATCTAGTGTTCATTTCGTTTCTTAAATCTTAGCCTTTTTCATTCATAAAAACTATTTTCTAACCAACGAAACTATCGCACAAAAACTATTTTTATACCATGTTTAAAAAAATAAACTTTTCAGAAAAATCAGTCTGACTTTATTGCAAGTAATTTTAATTTCAATATTAATTTTTAACTCGATGTGTATCAATATTTTTATTTAAAATGCAATCTCATTATTTCATCAAATATTTCAATGATGTGTTAAATTTTCTATTGATGCTGTAATAAAAAATTAATTCTCTGCAAACATACATATAATATATTTAATATTTATGCCTTTGATAGCATGATAATGTTTATGACCCTGATGTAACTGCCAGATTACTCTAAAATTGCTCAATTGACAAAATGTACTGTGTTCCAAGTATTTCTAACTTTTGTTCCATTTGTTTTTGCTTTGATTCATCGTTTTATTTTCTTTTTGGTTATTTCCCCATACAGAAATAGGAAATCGAAATGAAATGCATTTCTATTTTAGAGTTTTTTAAATGTAATTACTAAAAATTCTCTTCGCATTTTGTGCGCCAATCGATATAAAAATTGAGGCAAAAAAATATTTTCTAGATTAGGATCTTCATTAATGTACTTTTTTAAATATGATTTTTTAAAATCTGAATTTCTCAAGTTGATGTACGTAATTAAATTGATTTTTAAATTAAATGTTAAGTAATCAAAAATTCCAACAGCCGGGCCATCTTTTATTCTTAAGTT
The DNA here is from genome assembly GCA_026543055.1 of Argiope trifasciata. Lineage (NCBI taxonomy): Eukaryota > Metazoa > Arthropoda > Arachnida > Araneae > Araneidae > Argiope > Argiope trifasciata. Next base: position 2,751,137 of record JAPMOQ010059770.1, read on the forward strand.
GAATCTATGGTTTTTTAAATCTTTTAATATTCAAAACAGCGATATTATGTTTTGCAGCTAGAATTGTTAGAATTGTTAGAATTGCGCCTTTAGAATTGTTATTCTAAACACTAAGAATTAAATAGGATAGCAATCTACTTTTAAAAAAAATGTTCTTCGAAAACATTCCTTTTCAGCATGAAAAACTAATAAAATCAATTATACTAAACAGAAAACCTCGAAAAAAATTAATGGCATACATAAATAATCAGATTCAAGGGCAATACAGATTTATTTGAAAAAATAAAATAAAAAACATTCTGAACAAAATTTAAATATGAAATTATTTATGAAGATAACGCATTTCTGCTAAAAAAATTCCATAATATATTTTTAAGTTATTTAGATGTGAAATAAATAGTTGAATAAGACTTTTCTAAAGCTGACATTCATAAGAATTTTTATATTAACGCGTTTGAGAGTCTCTTAATAGCTAAATCAATAGAACTTATTCTTCGCATCAACAGAATTTATTTTTAGATACTAAGATCTTAAATTCAGTTTTAAAATTTGAATCTTGCAAATTTTGAGTATTACTAAATATTCTTGAATATTACTAAATAATGCACCTTTCTTATTCATCAATATAAAAGAATCTTGTATTTTGATATCCAAATTTCGTTATCGACTTTTAGAATTGCATTTTGTTCATATCCTTGTTTATTCAGGTCCCATAGATTCAGCTTCATAAAAATAAAATCATTTGTTAAATAATTTATTACATTTGAAAAAATAAACTGAAAATTGATATGTTTACATTTATTCCTGTCTTTCAAGATAAAAAAAAAAGAATTAGATAAAAAAAAAACTTCTGATTGTGAAACCATTTCCTGAAATTCAAAAATGTAATAATTTTAATCATCTGCTATTTCATTTTTTTTCCTTAAATAAAAATTCATAAAACCTGAGAATTTTCTTTTATTTGGAACTTAACAGAGATAGTAGAGTCACTTGGTTTCAATATGGTAAATAAAGAAAATAGCTTTTGAAGTCAATTTTTAAAATTTTATTATTAATTAATTGCATTTATTAATTTTTAAAATTTTATAGTGATTTTTAACAGAAAAATATAAAGAAATTATAGTTCAACTATAATTAATACTATTATACTTCAGTGGCAGCTGTATAATTAGTTATCCGATAGGGGACTTTATACACGTTTTATGACTGAATTCCTTAGTAAATAAATCTGTTCGCAAACCCCGTCCAATTTCATATGTAATTTTTGTCTACTTTTCAGTTACCTGTAAATGAATCTCCATCTATTTTTATTTTTTATAACTAATACATACAAACTTTTCCAGTAAGAATTTTTTTATTTGTTTATTTTAAACCTCAACCCCATTTTTTTAAATTTTTTTCGATTAGAGATGAGTGACTAAAACACGATTTTGTGCATAGCCCCTTCACAGAAGCTTTTAAAATGGCAAATGTGCCTATGAGATTTATATTTTTTTAATCGAAGATAAAAATATTTTGATGAAAGAACAAGACAAAAAGGAGTGCATGAATGGATAAAAATTCTTCTCAATATTATTTATTCAAAAAATGTTGCACAATGTTACAAGGGTTGGGTTTTTTGTTTTCTTATTTTCCTTTTATTCATTTCGTCCACATTCGTGACTTGAACTCGGAATAGAAAGGTGGTCAAAGGCCCAATGTGCTCAAGGTTGTTGTCTCCTGTGTGTTTGCATTCCACAAGTTGCTGCGAATCGACCTTCAGACATCTGAAACGAAGGGCAATGCTAAAAATTTAAGTTGTCATGTAAAATTCTCATAAGCAATACTTCTCAACATATGGACATATTATTGTTTACTAAAATATGAGTGTTAAGTAAACTGCAATGAATAATCGATTTCTCGAGAAAATGACAAACATTATTTTATTCAAATTTTGTCTTAATTTAATTTTTATTCAATTTCTACATTCATTTTTGAGGTTGCATTTTATTTCTATACTTGCATAACTTACATTTCAGAGTTATTTTATATCTTCAAATGTTTTTTTCTCAAATTCTAAATTTTGATAACATTTTCATGTATAATTTGTTAGTGTCATAAATTAAAATTTATAAATTTTGTTGAATACTTTATCAATACGCTCTGCAGTTCTCGAACTAATGCATAAGCAGCTTATTTCTTTTTAAATTTTTACATTAGAGTTAAGGCTTCAAAATGTTGAAAAATCTGAAACTCTTTTGTTATTTATCAACTAAACACCAATGTTTAAAAGTTAGATAAAAATGTAGATTAGCTTAAGTTCAAGAACTGGATAATATATTCTTTAAACTATCTCGGGAAGAAAAGGTTTGAACTAGTCATTCGATAAACTTCTGAATTAGAACTGTTTGGTTTATGTCTATTTTAGCGAAGAAAAAAGAGAGAAACTATATTTCTTCCAATTTTCAAATCACTTTTAGATATTTATTTCATATTTTATACATTGTATATATCTTTATTTATAGATATTTTTTTCAAACTATTATATGCAAAAATTAAGAAGTATAAATATTTTATAAATCCTACAAAAAATTAATTCCTAAGTAGGGCATAAATCAAACATCTAAGAATATTAAACATTGTATTTCTGTAGATATGCAATGCAAAAGAAAATAAAACAAACTGGTATATATAAAATAAAAAAAACATGCCACATTTTTAGAGTTTATGAGCTGAAACTGAAAAAAGTGTTGATTTCGCGAAAATCTCATTATAAAAAGATCAGTTTGATTCCAAAGGATTCATTTTATTGTTTTTGTAATGTTTAAACACGATTGAAAGTCATAACCTTTGCACAAGAAATACAGCTACAAATTTTATAATTAGTGCGTTTTAATCAATGGAATCACGACACTTTTTAATTTAAAAATGTTTACTATTTGCAAATATTTTGCAAGCTCTATCAGATTATATTACAAATATTATTAATTCTACCTCATGATTTATCTAAAAAAAACGGAATTTCCAATGCGGTCAGCTAAAGATCGGATTTTTAAAAAAAATCACAAAGGAATTCGTTTAGATTCACCTTAAGCAAGTCAAATACTCCTCCCCGATTTTATTTTTGAACCTCGGGACCTCTTGGAACAAGAATAGGACATTACAATTCAGAGCAATTAAAAATGAGAGTAACGCTATATCTAGTGGCGCTTATCAATTGACTTAGAGGTTGCGGAAATTAATTCTGTAGTAAAACAATTAACGCATTTTCTCAATTCGATCAGAATGAAAGTTTTGACTGCTATAATTTGCTTTCAGTTAGAAACAGTATGTAATTAGGATATTTAATCTTTTTATAATACCTTATTCAAGGGAAATTAAGACGGAAAGATTATATCCGATAGGAAACGAGCGAAGGTAAAAATATTTCCTAATTTCCTTCGAAAAATTACAAGTTTTACTCATAAAAGGTTTTGGGGTTTTCTTTGAAACAATATGAGGGAAAAAATAAGGTATGCAATCTAGAATGCATCTTACTAACTTTGTCACTACATTAAGCAATACAACTGCTTACTCTTAGTTTATAGTAAATATTCAGATATATCATATTAGGTATTAAATGTACAAAAAATTTTGAACAAATATTCTCTACTGCAAATTCAATTCAAAAATTAAATATAAATTTATCATTTTGCTTTAATTTAAATTCGTTTTTCGATAGACTTAATATTTTTAAATTGAAATTTTTTATAATTATAACATATCTAGATCTAATCTTTAAGAGACTAAAATTTATGGTTAATTTTACGATATTATCCACAGTATTTCAAACAATGTATCATAAATATAATCAATATTTTATTCACCCTGCAGTGCAGACTTTATATTTAATATTCCGAGAGCAGGTTTTAAAAATTATTTATATTAAAATATATTAATACAGAAATTCTTAATAAGTTTCAATGATAAGTTGATACTGAGTTTTCAACTGAAAAAATAACTATCATAAAGTTGAGATATTATTTTCATTAACATTAGTGTTCTCAATCGAATTAAGGTCAATAGTATTCTTATAGAAATTTATTTTGGCTAAATAATTTGCACTAAAACATTATGGAATTAAAAAATATATATAAACTACAAATTTGAAATAAATAGTCTGAAAAGTTGTTTTTAATTATAGATATTTCAATTTTTAAAATAAATATGAAAAAAATTAATAGAGTGGACTCTAACGTGAAAATGCTTGATTATATGAAAATATAGTTATTTTTGAAGTATCAAATATATGTTAGAAAGTTTCTTTTATCAAATATATATTGTATTAATTACAATAATTTTAAACATTTTATAATAAATTCCTTATTTTAACGAGATGATATTCACTTTTCCCGATACGCTTATTAAAAGAAAGAAAACATTGAAAGTTAAAGAAAACTTATTGAAAGTTAAAGAAAACTTATTGAAAGTTAATGAAAACTTATTGAAAGTTAATGAAAACTTATAGAAAGTTAATGAAATTGAAAGTTCCCGATTAAATATTTTAATAATAAAACCAGATTAAAGCAGAAGGTTGATACAAATCCGATTAATGTTCATTATTATTTTCACATTTCTTTTTTTGCACCTCATTGCTTCACATTCTTCTTTAAAATCAAACATACAATTTTCACTAAAATTTTCTTAGATCCCTTTTTAAGTGATACAAACTGTCAAAATAAAGAATTAAGGAACTCTTATTTTTAACTGAATATCTTTTTAATCTTTTGTTATTTTATTACTTATTTAATATAGTATATAATTCCAAATAAAAACAATTAATATTTTCTGATCTGTTGCCAGAATCATTCTCTTGAAATAAATATTGAATGTTTTTCGTTATTTGGTTTCAATGCAATCTTACAAGGTGTCTCACATGTGTAATTACAGTAATCAAATTCAGTACGTACCTTTTAATAGATCCATTTATAAAACGTGTCTTTTTACATTTGTCTCTGTAAATACTCACAGCTTTACAATCACAATAGTACTTAATATACATCCCCTTAATGTATTTTGCAACACCCGCTTGGAAATCTCATTGTTGATTCTAGAGGCCTCTAGGTGACATCCGTAGGTGCATCATTTTGGAAAAGGCAATCATAGGTAAGGCTGTTTAATCTTCAACTCAATTCTTGGGTTAAAAAAAAAACTTACATAAAAATGTTTAAAGCAAGTTCTTTGGGTGTTTTGGCGTATCTAGGAATACTGCTTTCAAGGTAAGATTATTTCTTTAATTTAACAGTATAGCTTTATATATAAAATCGATCAAGCATCTGATCTTTTCCTTTAATTTCTTTTTTAATTAAATTTCTGTGATGAATATTCCACAAATTTTATGCCAATTTCTAATAATTTTAATCGTGCATTTTTTTAATACAAATTTGCCTTTTTTTAAAAGTTTTATAAAATTTCTTCAGTTTAAAAAAGTTATGGTTTTTAAAATTAGAAGCTGAATGTGATGTCCTTTAAAAAGGACAGATAAATGATAAAGATAATAAATAAATGTCTATATTTATGCATTGTGTGTGTGTGTGTGTGTGTGTGTGTGTGTGTGTGTGTGTGTGTGTGTGTGTGTGTGTGTGTGTGTGTGTGTGTGTGTGTGTGTGTGTGTGTGTGTGTGTGTGTGTGTGTGTGTGTGCGTGCGTGTGCGCGTGCGTGCGTGTTACAATCACAAAAATATCAAAATTTGATTAAATTGTAAAATGTATTAACTATATTTTTGAATTGGAATGCCTTTGATACCAATGAATAAATATTAATCAAATAAATGAATGGCTTATTTGCAAATCGAAAAGAATAAGTTAATTTGGTTAAGACTCAAAATATTAATAAACGATTACTCATATTTTTGCCAGCATTAATACGCGCACATTTATGTTTTAATTTTAGGATATTTGCTTTTGTTTGATTTGTTCCTAAAATATTAATTTTTTTTTCGTAAGGAAACGTATTTTCGGTAATCTTCTTAACCTTTTGATGATTACTTGAATTTCTGTACTTCATTATTATTAGGAAATAAAGAGAATCAAACTGCATTTTAAAGCAATAAATCATTGTTTTAATTGTTCGTTTTCGAATTCAGAGCGGTAATTTATTTTTTCTTAGAAATTAATTGTAACTGGAAATGATATTTCATTCCTTGAATGAAGCTTTAAATTTCATATAAGCTATTTATTTAAGAGTTTTCTAAGTCCTTATTCAAGGGAACACATTTAAGAAATGTCAGAGGGAGTTAATGATACTAAAAACCGGCGTAAATGATATAGAAAGTGATTTTGAAAAACTGTCGTATGAATAAGTATGTTTCCAAAATTCATTGGTGGGAGGTAAAGCTAACTACATTAGTAATTACCGATCAGTTTCGCATGTAAAGACTAAGATCAAATGAACATGTTTATGACCTCCATTTTTGCTGATACTTAGTTTACACATTAATAGCTGGCTGTGCAGTAATTCAGATTATGCAATACATGTGTTTTAAAAGAGATAATTCACTCTTTTCTCATTGAAGAAATTCTTGTGTCGCACAATAATCCATTCCTTTTCTGATCTGAATATATTTTTTAACATCTAACAAAATCTCAATAAACAAAGCATTTCTATTTTTCTTTTTCTGTTACCAATCTTTAGCATATCAGCTCTACCTCCATGGGCACATTCTTGGCAACATGGCCCTATACATCCAGGGTATTGGCCTCATAGACCAAATCGCCCAACATGGGGTCATGATCGCGATTACCGGCCAGTACCTGAAGTTGTTGTAAGACCGGGATACGAGCCAGACCAGCAGGATTACGATGATGATGAGCTAGCTGACTATTTTGGATGTTCTTGTTTCTTGTATGTAGAAAACACGATGGTTTTCCGTAGAGAAGATAACGATCAAGGGAGATATTCTTGTACCGGATATGGTTTAAGAAGATGTTCAAGGTATTGTGATGAGCTGGTAAGTTACATGATTTTTTTCCTTTCTTTTTCTTTTCTGGCAAGCAGGGCAAGCAGTTTTCAGTTACCTTAAGAATGCCAATTTAGCTGACATTTGAACTTCTCATTTCATGCACACTTTAAAAGTATCAAAAAATGCATTTCACTTTTTTTTCTTACTTTCGTTAATGGGATGTTCTACATAGTCCCGAGTTTAAAATAGAGGAGAGTCTTGTACCTTTGACAATTTAGTCTTATTCGGAATTAGAGGCAAAATTTTGAAGTTAGTATATTAAACGGGAAAACATTCATTAGCAGCATACTGACCTAACGTCACGAGAAACACTCTATTAACCCTAAAAGTAGAGGTCAGCTAGCTTTGAAACGAGATATTCCATTACATTTTGAGGGTGAAGGAAAGGACTGTATTTCATTTGGCGCCAAAAAAGCCGGTTAGAATCGGATATCTGCATTAGTACAAGTGAAAGCCGGACATCTGCATTAGTACAAGTGAAATGAATTTCTCGCCAAATCAAGAGCGTTTAGTTAGCCAAATGTTGTGGTATGTTTTAATGCCTACTTCCCTTCTTACTTAGACTCGTCTAACGGCAATCATGTTCAGGGTTTTTCTAGTGACGGTAGGACAGTAGTTTATAGTGTTGCTGTTTGAAAGAAATAGTTATTTTTGCTAAATAAAAATGTTTAACTAATTTCTTCTCTGACAAATAAATATTACAGGAATTACTTTTTAACTCTTAATATTATTTGAAACTAGTATGCAATGATATTACTGCCCACCTCAGACAAACTAATAATTTTATTTTTTCCAAACTCTGATTTTTCAGTCTCTTACTAATACGAGTTATCGTGGAATAATGCAGCGTAATGTATTATTCTTTCGACCAGGTAAGAGATAAAATACTTCTTATTTAAAGGAATTTAGGGATACTTGAACCAAAATGATTTTTTTAATTTTTGAAACAAACGGCATTTTGTATTTGCCTTCTTTATTTTATTTTAAGTCTATCTTAAGAAATTTTTCTTCTAGTTGAACAAAAAAAAAACCATTGTAATGGTGAGTAAGTTGGATCTTGAAGTAAATTTTTCTTTTTTCATTACTATGCTGATTACTTTTAAAGAAACGATAAATTAAAATATTTGATTTTTAAGCACACTTCAGTTTATATTTTAGCAAATGGAACTACGTTATATTTTATTTCTAAATTTTTATATAATATAGGAAAAATTGGTTTAAAGATAGTTGGATCATATACAGATATCTGATTTCTTTTAGGCATCACATCTTCATTTGCTGTCTGCATAGCAACTTGTTCATATTTTTTTGTTTGTTTAGGACATGATGTAAATAAAAGTTCATTTATTCTCTTTCTCTCTTTTCAGTTTCAAAACGAAGGGCTTAGGTCCAGCAGCGAGCAAGAGGCCTGCGATGTACTCGGCAGGGAAGTATACACCTCATGGTACCGAAAAAATCAAGTCTGCGGGAGAAATGGACCTCAGATAGACATTCCAATGGAAACTGGACTGTGCTGCCGACGTGGACGACCTTCTTTATCTTGCGGTACAGAACAAACTTCATAAAGAAGAATAGAATCTAATGATGAAACTAAACTATTTTGTTAATTTTTAAAAAAACTGTGACTCAATAAACTTATATTTTTATATTCTCTGAGTTTCCATTCTATAAATACTCTGCAATATCCATTTCATTGGAACATCTTTTTGCTTTCTTTAATTCTTTTATTCTATACTAGCATCTTTTTGTCACCAGTTGACCCACTGGAATTTAAGGCTGATTAAAATTTCAATCCTCAGCAAAATATTTTTGAATTTTAAATTTTAATAGATATATATCTAATATTATTTAAAAAGCCTTACACAGTTCAGCTCTTTGGGATTTGCATTTCCATTATTTTCCGTCTAAATACAAGGTGGCCAGAAATAAAACACCCCTACTCTGACCTCCATGGATATCGAACTACTCAGTGTAAAGGCTCAAAATTTTGTACACATACTATTCAAAATATGGGGAAACGGATTTCACGAAAAAAAAATTAGTTCCTGAAATCACCGATAGGTGGCGCTGCACAACTGGAACTATGATCAAAAGACACAAATAATAATAAAAATTAAAATGTTTATGCGGAATGGAATGCTTCCATGCTTCCTTTTTAATTTTTCTGCCCCTTATGGAAAATAAAAATAGTAAAGAAGCTAGAACTCCCGTTGTAACTGCAATTTCATACTGTAACCAGAAAAATTTGCATAAAGCATGGTTAGAAGCCATGTTCTGGGTATAAAAGAAGTTAAAAGGTGGGGAATGTCATTCTTATTAGTGATGGCTGTCACGCTGCCAGAACGCGCTTTGCTTGTGAAGTTGTTTTACGAGAATAAAGGAAATGCTCCAGCAGCACTTCGAGAGTTTCGCCGACTTAAGGATTTGCGTAAGGGACCATTGCTTCCACAAGCTCTCAGGAGAATGATCGCTCGATTCGAGGGAACTGGACATCTTGGAGTTCAGCCTGGTCGAGGACGCAAACCGGTTCGTTCAGATGTCGTTGAAGATGTTGCCACCGGTATTGTTGAACAGTCAATGGATAATGTTTTAGGCTGCAGTAGTGCACGTGCAGTGTCACGACACTTGGGTGTTCCCTATAGCACAGTGTGGAACGTACTCAGAAAAATGGTGCATTGTTTCCCGTACAAAATCCGCCCTAATCAACAATTGCTGGCCACAGACAGGGAGATGCGACTGACCTTTGCATTGACATTTCTTGCTAGAGTTGAAGTGGATGCATCGTGGCCGTGGCAGATTCTGTGGAGCGATGAGGCCCATTTCCACCTCAGTGGAACAGTGAACACCCATAACTGTCGCATATGGGACACGACAAACCCCCGTACCTTCCAAGAGATTCCACTCCACTCACCGAAAGTTACAGTCTGGTGTGGATTCACAGCCACATTCATCCTTGGACCGTTCTTTTTCGAAGAGGTTACTTCCAATGGCCTTGAGACATGTACCGTGACGGCCAACAGGTACAAAAGGATGCTCGAAACATTTGTTGTACCCCATTTGCAGCAGCGCCAATGCCTTGACACCATTACTTTTATGCAAGATGGAGCACCTCCACACATTGGACTCCCTGTGCAACAGTTTCTTCGCCAACATTTCACCACTGACAGAATAATCAGTCGCGCGTTTCCGACAACTTGGCCATCTCGTTCACCGGATCTTAATCCGTGTGATTTTTGGCTTTGGGGACACTTAAAAAACCTTGTTTATCGAGAACGTCTGATAACCTTGGCAGATTTGAAAGAGAGTATCAGTCTGCATGTGAGAAGCATCTCAGATGACCAGTTACGATCCGCAGTTGAACAAGCTGTCCACAGACTTCACATTTTACATCTTCAGGAAGGGAACCATATTGAGCAGCATTCCCTGCATCGATAACGTCCTTGTTTCATGTATGCTTGGTACTTTCAAATAAAATGTGTTTAAAACGTGTTTTTGTGTCTTTTCAGCATACGTCCAGTGGTACAGCGCCACCTATCGGTGATTTCTGGAACTAAATTTTTTTTTCGTGAAATCCGTTTCCCCATTTTTTGAATAGTATGTCCACAAATTTTCAAGCCTTTACACTGAGTAGTTCGATATCCAGGGAGGTCAGAGTAGGGGTGTTTTATTTCTGGCCACCCGGTATTTATATATCCAATTAGGTCACAGAAAAATCAGAAGAATTTTAACATTTTTCCATCATTGCTTGTTTCTGAGCTGAAACCTTAATTTAAAGAGAAAGAAAATATTAAAAAATTTATTTAAAGTATATTTTAGTTCTGAAACTTACTCAACATGGTGAATTAAGCCGAATCTTCTTATATTGATCGCAACAGTGGAAATGCGGCAGGATCAGATATAGGTAGAAACAAAGCGAATAGCTGTAATTATTCAAAAACACGCTTAAAATATATATAAAAAAATTAGTTAAGCATAAAAAGAAAAATTATGCGACAAAAAAATTATATCATAAAAGAAATAATTTTTTGAATTTTTAAGATACTATTTTTTTATCAAAATCATTTTCTACTGTAATAATACCGTAGTTTTCCGTTTTAACCTGTAATTTTCGCAAAAAAAAAAACTTTAAACTTTTGTTTAATTTTTTAATTAATTAAAAATTTTAAAACATCGCTTTTAAGTGCACATTTGCGACTGTCAGATTATATGTGTTTAGTTTGGTGGGTTCAAATCAAACTGTTTAACACATAAAGCACTAAAATATACATATTTCCATCTTCATTATCAGTAGAAATAAGTTCTTTTTATATATTTCATTTCAACTTATTTTAGCGAGTTATAGTTTGTAAAAAACAAGTTGATATTTTATTAATTACATCAATTGCGTCTCTCTAGCATTTGTGATGAACCTTGGCCCTTATAACTGAGAATAATTTAATCAACACTGCTGCAAAACATGCAATTAAACCTAATTAGTTCTCATATGACAAATATATAAATTTCTTGGACAACATTTAAAAATAGGTTATTTCATAATTTATAATAGAGTTCCTCATTTAAATAAATTCAATCTAAATTTAGTGCATTATTTTTATTCATTCAATTCAACGAATTATTTTTCGTTGTTAGGTGATTTTGAATGCAATTTCTAGATAGCCTTCAGGAATATAGGAATGGAACTCATTTTTTTAAACCCTATTAAAATGATAAATCAAAAATTGCCATGCTTCATTTTAGTCAAATAACTAATATTTTGTTCAAGTAAAATTCAGTTTCCATTTTTCAGGATTTCGATTCGATAGGTGCTTCATATAATCCCCTGTCACAGTGGATTACATATAAATAATCCCGATCTGAAAATGAACCCAATTTACGTTGATTAAATATCTTCATAGAAATATAAAGTACATTAATTATGAATTGCTGCATCTGGAACAAAATCAGCCTTCTAGGTATCTGTAATAAATAAATAAATACGCTGCTGAAAAACTTTGATAACAAACATACCATATTTTGATATGGTTCAAAATAATTCTATTAAACCAGTTTGTATGGGTTTTATAAAATTTGGAGTGGCAATTCCATAATTTTTAGACTTTTCTGAGTTACTTGATATATTATATACAAATATTAAAGAATTTATTATAAAGTTATTTTTTAAATTTGCATGCATGTACAGAATTTATATTCATTTTATATTAATTCAATAGTTTATAACAGTCGTATGCATAATTATATTTCATAAGAATTTCTGTTTTCTTCAATTCTTTTATTCTGTACAGATGTTTGAACTTTAATCATACTTTTCTTACATACAGAATATTAATCTAATAATTTTTTTTTTCAAACAATCTGATCCGAATTCGGGGGTTTTAAAATCTAGCTTTTAGTTTTAAAATTAATTTTATTTAAAAGTTTTATCAAAGTTCACAAGCACTAAACAACAATACAAGGAATATTTTTAATTATAATTCTATAAATAAAATGAAATGCATACTTTTACAAATAAACCGCTTATTTATGTCACCAGAAAACACTCAAAGTAATAGGTGGATTGAAGTAAAGATTTCTCTGAATTATATTCTTTAATACCGAATAACAAGGCAGCATTTATGAGAACAACTTTAAAAAATGACGCTGTAATATTTGCTATTTTTTATCAAATTATTGTTCTACTGATTTGTGATAAAAAATAAACCTCTTCACTTCAGTTCATTTGAAAAATAAATAATAAATTGCTTTTAAGATTCTAGGCTGCATTTAAATAAATAATGCTTTCATATTTAAAAATGTTTATTTTCATATTTAAACATCATCTATGCAGAATAATTTGAACTTATCTTTTTACTATTTTAAAAATCTATTATCTCAAAAATTATTAAATATTATTAAATTATTATCTCTAAATTATTTTAATTCCAATTTTTAAAAAATTAGGACTCAAAGATTTTAAAAAATGGAAATACTAAAAAATATTGAAAATTAGAAGGAAAAAAAACATCGTCTGCTTTAAAATAAATTTTTTAGATTTGGTTTTTTTTAAAAGCAAAAGAAGTTTTTAGCGGAAAAATCTCTTTCTGGAGAAAATTAATCATACTCGATAATTACAGAATTTCGTAAAATTTTCTATATTAAAATCGAAGCATAAAACAGATAAATAATTGCATGAAAAGAAATGCTGTACTTTAACGTAAATTCGGAAAAACTTTTAAGTGGAATATACAACAAAGGTAAGCAATTCTATAAATTTTTAAAATTGCTCTGTTTTTTTTTTCCCTAAGATAGACTTAGATTATCAGTTTTTACAGAACAAAAAATATTTTTTCACTTTTGATAATTTAAATACTTTTACGTGAATTTTTTCATCAATAATTAATTAACTAGTCAAGAATTAATTAATATTTCCATCAATAATTAATTACTTTCAATAATTAATCATATTGCAGAATGTTGTAAAATGTCCTATTTTAAAATCAAAACATAAAACAAATTAATAACTTGAATGAAAAAAATCCTATACTTTAATGCCAATCGGAACAGCTTTTAAATAGAGTATACAAAAAAGGTAAGCAATTCCATGAATTTTTTAAATTACTTCGCTTTTTTTAACTTAGATAAGCTTAGGTTAATATATTTTAAAGAAGAAAAAAAAACATTTTTTTTTCTTTTGATAATTTAACGCATTTTTATTTGAATTTTTCCATCAATAATTAATTAGAAAAAATGAGAAATTTGGTATATGGTGCTTACATAAGCTTTAGTGGTTCTTTTTTCCTTATCAGCGTCTAAGTTGTGAAAAAGATTATCTATTTATTACTCATCCACATTGCTTTCGTTCTTTCATTCAGAATAAACAAGTGTTAGATCACATATTTTCTAAAGAAAAAAAAAGTAGAAGAATCATCCATTCTATTTACATCCTTCGTATAAAAAAATTACTATTGACACAAACATGAAATATTTACAAGTTATATTATCAGGCCTTGACTGACGACATTGTGATAAAAGAAAACTGATTAAAGGAATATTGTCGGAGGGTCCAAATTAGATAACTTCCCGTTCTTGCCATCTTAATTCTTCATGCAATAACCCCACACTATTTTTTTACAAGAAACTTGATACTGATAGGGAGTCTCTCGAACGCGCTTTTTCTTAGAACCAAGGCGGAAGGGAATGTTCTGACATTATGAACTCATTCATTTTACTTAGAGAGCTCTGACGTCTTTTACGATAGCCCAGACATTCGTTAGAATAGTAGATCGTGTTGCAGAATAGATTTTATGCCAGACGGATCCATTCTCTTGCACTTGGTCCGTTGACATTGACTTCTTGTTTCGAAAAGAAAAAGGAGCCCTCACTCTTGGATAAAAATTGTACAGTTTTTGGATTATGCATACATCCACTCAGTGATAAAGAAACAAATCAAGAGTATTTTGTGGAAAGTAGTATCTTTTTGCGAATTGTTCCCAAATAATGCCATACACTCGAATTAACCCCTTGTAAAATTATGGTTCTCAGGATTAATTACGTGTTGTGCATACTATTTATTTTTATGTGTTCTCTGTTCGTGGTGTGCAGTGGCTCAGTATTTGCTCGTAATTACTATGGAATAAAAGAAGCATTCGAAGAGGACATACCGCAAGGGGTATCGACCTTAGCATTTGTATTCGACATTACAGGCTCCATGTATGATGATCTAGTCCAAGTGATTGAAGGTGCTGCGAGAATTCTGAGCACTATTTTGGCCAGGAGAGAAAAGGCTATTCATAATTATGTCCTTGTACCATTTCACGATCCAGGTAAGATTCAAAAATAATAATAATTCATATAAGTTGCTTTTTTTTTAAGAAAAAGTTCCAAGATTGAAAATTTATTGTATTAAGAAATAATGTGAAATATTTCTTTATTCAGAAAATACAAATAAATAATGACTCTATTGCATGTTGCTTTAAAATAGGGATAAATTGTCGGGTATTTGGATAAATATTTAGGAGATAAGCTTTCAACTAATCAAAATTTTGTTTAAAATCATATTATCTGCAAATTATCTTGTTATGTAATCAAAATTCGATTTTATTAGCAGTTGTCAAGAATAATTTTGATGGCATAAAACTTATCAAACATCGATACAAAAAAAAACATGATAAATCATCAAACATTACAATTATTGGACCTCCTAATCTTAGAAAAATTTTAAAAGTTTATTAGTTCTTATTTAAACTACTGCTCTTATTTCGGAACTTATAAATTATTCGTCCAACTATCCGTTTCATCCCTAGTACAGTTTTTGTATATTCGTAATTTACATAATTCTACATCTGTTGGGTTCGAATAAATTAAATTTCGGTACACATGTTAATTAGTACCGAAATGAATTGAGTGAATTGAAGAATTTGTACAACTCTCTAAAGAAAAGAAAATGGGTCTCAGATATTATATATTTTACCAAGATTTTTTTTTTTAATTCTGAACAAAAAAATGTGGAGAATATCTCCCAAATGTGTTGCTTAAAGTTTCACTTTTTCATTGATATGCAGATAAATAGTTATATTATCACGTATCAACATCATATTTAGAATACAAAGTTGGTTATTTTTATTAAAATTCGCGGGCAATCAATAAGGAATAATAATATTTTAAATTTAGAATAGAAATGCTTGTTACATCAATGCTTGGAAACAAAACAGAAATCCACTTTTATTTACAAGTTCATCTTTAATTTTAATTTTATATTCATTGTGATATCATTATACTGAAATATTAATTATAATTTCTTGCTTATTCCTCCAAAATTAACTCATTGCATTTTTCTGCTTTTTTGTCAATTTTGATTTCTAATTTATGTATTCCGACTTTTTAGTACACATCATCAATTCTGAAAACGTAATTT
Organism: Argiope trifasciata; assembly: GCA_026543055.1. NCBI lineage: Eukaryota > Metazoa > Arthropoda > Arachnida > Araneae > Araneidae > Argiope > Argiope trifasciata. Next base: position 2,767,006 of record JAPMOQ010059770.1, read on the forward strand.
TTGATTCGATAATTTGGGTGATAATAATTAAATTGGATCTTAAATTAAGTAATATTTATAACATTATCAAAAAATATGTGCAATCTGTTTATTGTAATTCAAATATTATCCATTAAAATTCATGTTCTCATAATATATAACTTCAGCTTTGATTCTTTAAGCTATTTTTGTCTTTAAACACCACACATTATAACACACAAATGGAAGATCATCTTCAGTTGCCTTTCGACTATCTCAACTATATTTAAGGATTTTATAATGATGATAGGACCAATTTGTACAGTAACATTTTGATTACTCCAATGGCATGAGTCTATTATAATATGACTGATTGTAATTGTATTTTGTCAGGTTTATTTATTTTTTCCATTCCGTGCCTGCTCTATTTTAGAGTTTCTGGTCAGCTTTGTTCACAAAAGCAACTATCTCCTAACCTGGCAACCCAAAAATGAAAAATCAATTGTGGTATTTTTTTATTACAATTACTATTTATTTGTTGGGGAGAATCGTTCATAGTTTTTTGGGAAGTGGGAAAAGAGAGTTCTTCATTTTTATGATTCCCTTTATCTCCATTCATGACTTATATTCCATTTTTTTATTGCCGTATTTTATTTTAGGTCTAATAATTACTGTTCTTACTTTCAATATATTTTCAAGTATTATATTTCTTACAAGTACGAGGGGTGACCCGAAAAAAGTGTACAAGTTGAAGGAGAAAGTCTTTATTAACAATAATAGACACAGAATACTATTGATAATTAAGTAACATATGTGACAGTCACTTTTCTACATAATCACCAAATCTGTTGAGGCATTTATCGCACCGCTGGACCAATTTGTTTAACCCGTCTAGATAATAATCAGGTCCCTTGACATTAAGCCAATTCTCGGCACCTTTTTGAACATCGTCGTCTGATATATACTAGTTTTGGATAAGTGTTTAAGGCTGGGCAATGGAAATCGTCAATAAGAGCCGAATTGGGCCTTTATGGTAAGGGTGGCTCCAGACCACCCACCTACACATTTCCTCTTCCCTCTTCACAACAACCACACCCTTTCACCACCTATTATCGATTCATTGCTTCGTCCTCGCCCCCTTATATTTCAACAATTTGTCTGTGAATATCCGATAGAAACACATTCTTGGCCCATAGAGATCGTATCACGGCTCGCACCTCTGTGTGAAATCATTTCTCTAGAGGTCTTGCCGTTACTGTTGCTATTTCGAATCTTAATATTAAAGCTATCTGCTCGAAGGACATGTCTGAGACAACTAGCGTTTTCTGTCTCTACTCTGGGTAATAATACTCCCAAGCACTATATCTACTTTCCAAATACTGCTGCTTGTAAACTTTTTTTAATCACTCCTCGAATATCATTCACTTTTATGAGAATAATTTTAAATTAAAAGGATAGAAAAGAGTATCAGAGTGTTAAATATATGTATAAAGATGCAAAAGCAAGCAAAGATGGAATTCCACATGAAATTCCTGGACAACGTCCTCGGCCTCGTATTTAGTTCTTAGTCGGTCGTACAAAAATTGTCCTCAAATTCTCATGGCATTAATTTGCTATCCTACGGATTATTTTGGCAAATATAGTAAACCGCTTTAATGGTTACTCGAATATTTTGATCGTTTACAATATATCAACATTATTGATATATATATATATATATATATATATATATATATATATATATATATATATAATCATGATTCTTAAATTATCATATTCGATATCATATCATATTTAATGTGCAGCTCTCCACAAGCAACCTGAAGTTGCAAAGATTTTTCGGAATGAAATTCTCAATCTCTTATCAATGGGGGGGGGGAGAAGCAGCTGCCGGAATGGAAGTAACTGACCTCCCCCCTCCAAACCTCGCCTATGTTGAACTGCCCTTTACTTCAACTAAGTAAAGAGTATGCCTTGAACTCA
>JAPMOQ010059770.1:2768956-2800494 GCA_026543055.1 Argiope trifasciata
TGAACTGCCCTTTACTTCAACTAAGTAAAGAGTATGCCTTGAACTCAAATTTTTTTAATGAAGATTTGGTTAAAATCATTTAAAGAATTAGCTAGAAATCGATGATGAAAATCATTTGGACATTCTTTCTTTCACAGAAATCTGATAATAACTTCTTTCAATGATTTTATTTGCTGTGAGAAATACTGTTATTATTATTGTTATTATTATTTTGAAATAATGGGACTTATTTTCGGGAGTTATAACAATTTTTCTTTAAATCCTATTTTTTTCCCTTTTAACCTAATTAACCCTTTTCCTTTTGACCTTTAAATTTTCACTAATTAACCCTTTTACTTTTAACCTTTAAAATTTCAACCTAATTATATAAAACTGGAGAGCGGGTCAAACATATTGGAAGTACATGGCGCTAAAATTCTTGAAGGCCATCTAAAAGAATCATTTATATGAATTTATAAATTTTAGCTTCTAAACGTTTTATTCTAATAACCTCTTAGATTAATTTCGCAACTTTTGATTCGTAATAACTATTTACTTTAACAATAATTTTGCTTTATAGTTTCTCGATCGTTTTGTTAAAAGTACCATCTGTAAAAAGAGGTTGTCATTGACAAACGCGCTGACACAGTCAGCGATTTTAAACCGAGTTTGTGCTGCAGCTTCTGAGGGTAAGGCATGAGAAGTCGAGGCGGTCTGACTTCTAGCTCATACGAAGATGATGCTCACACGCTTGCTACAAAACCCCTTTTTGCAGACTTTTTCATATTTTATATATTATAAATTCTATATTATATATTATATAATTTATTTTATATATTATATAATTACTTTCATATATTATAAATTTAACATTAATATTAAGCTTTATAACCTAATAATAGCTCAGATTATAACCAAAGACAAGTCAAAACTTGATTGCTTTGTTCAACTAAGCATTATAAACTAATACATTTTCAGATAATATAATATTGCTTTTAAAATTTGTTCCACAGAATGTTTGAATAAAACATGATAAGTAAAATTGAATTCCATTATATATAAATATAAATTTTAAGTGTTTTGCCATTTCTTTTAATAAATACGATATCCTAAAACATTTGGAATAATTAGCATAATTTTTTCCTTATAATCAATTCAAAAAAATTTCCCAGCTTTTGAATGATTCTAATGAAAGTAATGTTAAATAAAAATGTTTAAAGTTATTCAAAACTAATGCAAAATACTTCGATGAAAAATATTATAAGCCTTTATCAACTGATCCTACATAAAATTTTAAAAAATCAAAATAATTTTTCTCTGATTTTTTAAAATGTTTGATTTATTTTAGATATGCCGATGCTATTTAATTTTTCCTAATTTATAATAATAAATCCATACCTACAATCTGTCTTCTGATACTGAATAATATTCTACTCTATCCGAGACAAAAAAAAAATTCACTCTGCTAATGAATTTTTTATAGGGAAAAATCAACAAATTTTTTTTAATTATTACACCAGAAAATGTTATTTATAGCACTTTCGAGGTTTCATACATTTTAGACAAATAAATAGTTTTTTCTATAGCCTTTTATAAGTGATAAGAATGGCTCGAATTTGATGTCAAATGTACATCATTTGGATAAATAAATTTTAGTTTATCAAGACAAGTATTCTTTTCTTCTTTATACAGATTAAAATTTAAAAATATTTTGAATTTTTCTTTATTATGCCCATAATTTTTGTTTCTTCCGGATAATTCTTCAATTAAATTGTTACAAAAATATTAAAAACACCATAAATGAATGTTTCACGAAAAGAAAGCGAATTTTTACTAAAAAAATTTTTATACTTATCTTCGATGACTATGATCTTTGAGAGTTAATTTTGTTCTTCTAAATTTGAAAATTAATTTCCAAACTACTTAATAATTTTTTTTAATGATTTTGACAAGTAGCCTCCTTGTAAAATTATATTTTCAACTGATTATAGTTATTTATCAGTCAACCGATTGTACTTATTTATGTGTCATTCATTCTCTGTAAAATGGTATTCCAAATTCTGCAATTCTTAAAATAAATTTTTAGTTAAAAATTTACAATAAAACTTTTTGATGATTTTGACAAGGAACCTCCTTAGAAAATTATACTTTCAACTAATTGTAGTCATTTATATGTGTCATTCGTTGCTGTAAAATGCATTCCTAATTATTGCCATGAATGACGTTTCATTCTTAAAAATCCTTTTCATGAGTAAATCTATTACTCCAGCTGCTTGGGATTCTTCCGATTCTTCTGTTTTTATTTTTAATATAACTTCTATTATTTTGCTGAAATCAACTTTTAAAGAAATCGTTGCATCAGACCTCGCCAATCCTCTTGTACCAGAGAGTTTCTTAATAAAAAGTCATTTTTCGCAATTCTCAATTTTTTTATTTTAGCGATGAGTGGATCCAGACTAAAGATAAATAATTTTTATACAAACATAAACTATTGAATTGTTGCATTACAGATATCTGTAACAAAATCACCATCTAATTTTAAAGAACGATCAACGCAAAAAATAAAATTCTCATTTAGCTTGTTCTCTAACTAGGAATGACTGATACTTTCAGACCGGTTATTAAGGCCTTATCACACGGCAAAATATCTTCGCACTTTCCGTCAACAAACGACAGTGAAAGTGACGTCACTTCAAAGTTTCACATGATTGGTTGAATTTCGTTTGCGGATAATATTTCCGACGAGATTTTCGAACTGGTTAGAAAAAGTTGTTGATTATGAAACTTGCTTGACCGGTTTTTGAACGTAGAAACAGAAAAGTGCTGGAGAAATTTCATCGTATGATAAGGCCTTTAGGTAACCAATATCAAAAATCTCAAATACCAGTAATAAATACTTTTTAAGGAAGGGTGTGATTCAAATCCTTAACATGATCTTACTGGTGATATTTCGATTACAGGTCTTGAATCAGGATAGAAAGTTACATTCGATATGATCTGTCCAATGGAAAGTCTCAAACAACAATCATTCATAGGGAAAGTCCCTTACACATTGATGCACGTTCTTGGAACAGACTTTCCACATCTCTAATTGGTACATAAATTTCCGAATATTGTCTTACAATATTCGATGAATTTTTGTAATTTTAAATTGTAACTCTAAAAAACAAAAACAAAACTTAATTTTAACTACCGTAATTCTATAAATTTTTAAGTCAAGAACTACTTCTTTTTAAAAATGCAATATTTTGTCTTCCAAATGTGAAGACTTTATACTGTTGAATAGGAAGTAAAGGAAATATCTTCATAGATTTAGAGCTTTATTTTCATTGGAACAAAATTGGGAAAACTAAAAAGCTGAATTCCTTCAATTAAATCTATGGAAATCCTCCGGTAATCAGATTTCACAATCTTGTAAGAAAAAAGATAATAATAAAACATTGAGAATTTCTCTATATCCTAATAATTAAAAAAAAAAATCACTTTGAATTTAAATGAAAATAGCGAAAATATAGCAATCTGTTAAATTAAAAGACGAATATGGTGCTAAATTTCTATATAAATGAATACATGTAGAATTTTCGGGAAAACTGTTCAATTTTTTTTTTCTAAAGGTCAGTGAGTACTGAGTTTTTATTTATTAAAAACTAAACTTTTGGGGCATTTTTCCGTCATAATTTCCAATGTATAACTTAAAATAGCACAAAAAGATGATTTTTGCACAGTTTAATTTTTCCTGCATAAATTTAATCAGTAATTAAAATTATTTTTAAGAATTTTGAGCAGTCAAATTTTCACTGTTATTGTAAATGGCCCACAAATCATTTTTATTATTGCTATTAATAATTTTTGCTTGACTTTTTTTATTCAATTGTCAATTTTTTTGTAACATGGTTGTTTTTCCCTTTGATGATGATCAAGATAAAGTAAGCAATGGTTTAAGTTTTATAAAATTCAACCATTTTTATATACACTTCTACCATTGTTTTTTAACTAATCATTTTACTTTCTTGCTGAACGAATGCATGACGAATCGTTTCTTATTCACTTGGGGAAGTTTTTACTAAATAATTATCTGAAAAACTTCAGAGTTCATTAAATATATTCATATGAAACGTTTATGAATATTTCATCTTTGCTCCTTTACATTTTTTGATATAATGAAATATTATACAATAATCAGTCATTAATATAAAAAATGAATAATAAAGCATTCTTGAGGTTCGAACTCGAGACCATTTGATCCATAGCCGTGTAACATAACTTCTAAAAAAAACGTGTACACTTGTATCCCGTGGTTGTTTTCTGGCTTATGAGCTTGCCCCAAAAAACTTTTATTATAAAATTTTAAATTAAATAAATTATTCATCTAAAACTAATTATTTCATGGCAGCAGTGTTCCTTAAAAATTCAATACTTTTTAATAATGTCTCATATTTTGCAATATTGTTGATATAACAGTAAGTATGGCACGATATCCATGATAATGTTCAATACGATTCTACACATTTTATAATAATATAATTCCATTTGGGATGTAATATAAAAATTATTTTTATCTTAAGTAAAAAGTGAAATAAATTATGCTGGAATTATAATTTCTAAAATAATATTAAAAATATTTTAATATTGAAATCATTGGAAATTCTAGGCGTCTACGCCTTGAGTAAAATCTTTATTTCCTCAGAAAAAAGGACACATATATCTTTCTGATCAACTTAACTGCTTTATTGATTTAGCATAACTGATTAAATTGGAATTTGAAGCGACAGTACTTCATGCATCAGAGGATAATTTTATCCTCTGATGCATGGTTTTATTGGTGTGTAGATAACTACACACCAATAAAAAAAATTTATTTGTATGTTTTTCAACCTTACATTTTAACTTTCACAATCAACTTCGTTCAATAGTCGCATAAATATAAAAACTTTATGCTCAAACATTTCAACGTCCTCCCGCTGGTGTAGTGTAGAAGTTTGGAGATGGGGTGCCAACTCAGGTGCCGTCCTCAGCATCTGACTGCGGTGCAAAATGACGAGGTCCGTCCCAAAATAGCCCTAGTGTTGCTTTAAAACGGAACGTTAATATAACTAAAACTTTTTTTAAAGTTTACAAATTTGTTGAGAAGTCATTTATCGTACAGTACTGTTGAATTTGAAGCATATATCAAATGTCAATAAAATAGAAAGAAAAAAAAACAGGCGTTAAATTCATTTTTACAGTATCCAAAAATATTATGTTTGATTTTTCAACATTTTATTTTGCATTTTAAATTTGAGCTTTGTCTTTTTTTTTAATTCTTTCTTTAAATTAATTTTTTAAAATTATTTTCTAAACTACTGTTTTTACTTATGGTACTTTAGAAGCCCACTGACTAACTGCCAGCGATTTAAGTCAAGCGTGCAGTAGGTTCTGAGGGAAAAGGCCCTTTAACACCCGAGGGCAGAGGTTTAGCCCATGAAGACCACACATATATTCGTTTGCACAACACTTTTTTACGAGGGAGGGGCTCTTTCACATACCTCTCATATAGAACATTAGAAAGAGCGCAGATATGTCTGAACCTGGACTCGAACCCGGATCACAGGAAATATCCTACCCTATGCCAGGTCGTCAATACTCCTATCTCTCATAAATAGGTAGATATTCAAAAAGATTTAATTTTAATGCGTTTAGAGGGTATTTATTTCAGATAAAGCTATTTTTTTCCCTAAATCCATTTGTTAAAATTTGGAAATTTCCAACAGCTTCGAAAATGCATTTATATGCTTAATTTTTTGGTTTTGCTTTGTTTTGTTTGATAAGATTGGAGCACTGATGGGTACTTTTGACCGTAACTGATTGTTTGCTTTCAGAGGAAAGTAGTAGCGCTTTATTTAAACTCAGGTTTCGGTTTCAAACATATTATTTTAAACTTTGTTATTTTATTAATGGAATGCATATAATTATTAATGTACTGCCATTCTTTCTGAGATAGGAGCCTGTTTTATTTAGGGTTTATTTAATCTTGAATATTCATCCAATATATTTGAGAATCTACATTAGGTGCAAATGTTAAATAAAAATCTCATTGTGCTTGCACTTTGTAGGCCGAGAGTAAGTGGCTTTACTTTGGAAGTAGAGATGTTATCAATAAATGCAATTGGGTTTGTTAAACATTTGATTAAAATTGTCTCTTATGTTCTTTACAAATTCATACATACAGCAAATGAAAATTCTTTTTCAATTCTGCCATTTTTTAACGATTGATATTATGAATTCTCAAATAACGGGGCACCATGATTTCCGTTTATTAATTTGCATTTTATCTCCGTCTGGGACTAAGCATTCATTTTGTTTTAGGAAAACTACCCATTAATTAATTATACCATTAATGTTAAAATTGCATCACATTTCCATAAATCATTTCGACGAGTTTTCTTATTTTTTTTTAAATCTGTAACTACTTTTTAAATTGAATTTTGTCTCAGTTCCTCGAAAATTATTTGTATAATTTTAATCATTTTGGTTTCTAAATCGCTTATGGTCTTAACACTTTTCTCATTTAGTTTTAGAATATATTCCCTTTCATATGATGCATATCCCCTTCATTCTTTCCCAATCATGATTATTAATGACAAAACATTTTTAATAAAATAATGTAGGAGTTTATCTACTGGACAGACATGGTTTTAAAGAATTAGTTAAAACTTAACATTTTTTTGTCCATTTGATATTAATTTCTGCTTAAATTAAACGTACAGATATGCTTGCAATAATTTCTTTTTGTGTGATATCTATTATTGCATCTTGAACCTTTGTTTGCAAAGAAAAAAAAATGCATAAATAATTTTTTTTTCAATTTGTTGAGATTACTTTTTTTATCGTTAATATTAAATTTATTAGTATTTTCAATCAAATTATCACAAATGTTATTTTTCTTATTAATTTTAAAATATAATTTAAGCATCATTTAGCACTTAAAATTTATTTCAAAGAGTTTATCTACTGTTGGATTTTTCTTTTACATGTACATAAGGTAAAAAAGTACTTGTTTACCAAAATGTATTACAAGTAAATATTTGTTTCATTGGTATGGCATCTAAAATGCAGATATACATCAAATTTTGAACTACATCTATTAAAGGGTTGGCTATCATATCTACTTTCACAGGTATATAGCTACAGTAACTTAAAACTGTAATGACTTAAATATATGAAATTTAGTGTGTCATCTGTGACTTTAATTGTAGTATTGAATCAAATTTTTGTTTCAGTTGATATGTCAAAAACGGCCAAAATATATATTCTATTTTCTGATTAATATTAAACACGTCCCCTATAAAAGTTATCAAAGATTGCATGTTATTAAGCTCTTGTATAACATTACTTGGCAGTAGATATAGTTAATACACTTGTCTATTTATTAAAAAGTATAAAAGAAAGCTTTGAAAAAGTATACGATATTATTACCACTTGTTTGTTTCTTTATTTATTGCATATTTTTAAAAATAATTTTTATTTATAAGAAAACTGGAACATTCAGATTATTTCTTTAACAAAAATAAGTTGTTTTCTAAACCATTTCATAAATAAAAGGTAACATTTATAAATTTATGTTTGATTTGTAAAAATTCGTGTATCAACTGCAAATATATTCATATTTAAATTTAGAATATTATAATATTTTTTAAAAAATGCAAATTATTACTGAAGAATTTTATTTGACTATATATGCAATAAAATTTATTTTAAAATTGTATATAATTTTTTTTTAATTTCCATTACAGTTTTCATTATTGACTTGCACATTTTTCCTTCTTTTTTTTAAATTTCACACCAAATGATTGACAAAAAATTACTATTTTATTACTTGTAACTACATTTGAAATTTATCAAGTACTTTTCAGAGATAGAAAAATGTGTGTGATAATTTAAAATATTGGTAGATCTGATTTTTAAAAAAATATTTGAAAGATGTTAAAAGGTGGATATAAATATACATACAATCCAATTTATTTACAACTTACATATATGTGTTGAAAATGACTAATTGATATAAAATCCATATTCCATATCAATTTAAGAATATAATCTGTCAAAATAAGAATATGGTTAATATAGCTTATCAGGTTAAAAGTGTAGTTGACTTATTTTGTGCTTAAATAATATTTTGAATTTGAATGGAACTTATTTCATTCCTTTCTTCTCATTCTGTGTGGCATGCATTAAGTTTTTGAAATGCATAACAAATAGACTATATGAAATGAGATTGCATTGCCTAATTTCTATTTCACACAATTTTTTTTTCCCATAAAAATTCCAATAAAATAAAACTCTTCTAATGCAACTTGTAAGATGAAGAGTGTTTGCTTGATGGTTGTAGCAATTAAGACAAAATTTTTAAATGTATGTCTCAGTGCATGGTTAAAAATATGGAAATAAAAATAAGTTCTAATGTACCCCACAGGAAAAGGCTTGGAGTACTGGAATTTTTTTTTTGGAATGAATATATTTTTTTTATAAAAAAAATTAGATCACTTTTTAATTTTTATGGACCCCGAAATTATCTGCCATTGTTCAGATTTTTTTACTTTGTTGTTTTTATATATTTGTATGACAGTTAACGAATAATAAGTGCATTTATCTATAGATTATTTGTTATTAATCATTATAACAAACAAATATGTTACAGCATATCTTAATCTGATTTTCAAAATAGCAAATAATGTAATTAAAATCATTAAATTGTTTATTAAAATTTGAATGTGAATGAAAAATAGTAGTTTTTTAAGGACTGGATATTGTTTTTACTGAAATGGTAGACATTTATAAATCTTTTAAACAAATAAAGCATTTTATTAACTTTCTAACCTATTATATTATGTTGCAAAATGGAATATGTAATATTTTGCTGTTCAATAAGAAATTATTCTATATTAGATTTTCTTCTAAATTATGTAATTCAGTAGTTTTTTACTTTTATAAAAATATGCATACATATTACCTTATTTCATAGAAATACACATTTTTATAAAAAGGAAAATATACAGAAATGACTGAAACATATATTTATTAGATGACTTGATGTAATATGTATTCTGTTTGAATTAATTGTAGACTTTTTAATTGCATAATAATGTATTCAAATTTTGATTTAAGAAGATAGTATATACATTCACTTTAAGATATTTCTTTTATCATCTCTAAATAACTCAGACTAAGTAATATTTGTTTCAATCTAACTTTCTGATTTATTACAATTTTTTTCTCTTCTCTTGATATCTTCTTTCTTTCTTTATAATAAAAGTGAATTATGTATGTGTATTGGTACTGTCTAAGACATACCATTAAATCCAGTTATCAAGTTTGATAGATATATACATTTTTGAGTTTAAATATGCTGCTTAGTGTGATTTTGTAATTAAAATTGAATTACATATCAAAAAACTAATTAAATTTTTAGTTGCATTTTGACAAAAGTTTCTCTATTTTAAATATCAAAATAATAAAAATGTGAAAAGAAGTTTACCTCTTTAAAATTGTATATATATATAGAGAGAGAGAGAGAATGGTGCCAATTTAGTTCCCATATAATTTTTTGCCTTTTAAGATTAATTTTAAAATTTATTTTTCGACAGCATATTTTGCTTTTATAAAGAAACTGAAATGATATCTACTGCTATTATGGATACTTTTTCTTTTTTTAATCATGAAGATATGACTTATTTTTCATGATGTATGTTTTCATGATTTTAAAATATATTTTTAATAAATTTTTTGAAAATTTTGGGCTTATAATTGAATTTCTGAAATAAACATTGCTTTAAAATTTTCAAAGCGCTTTTATTTCTAAATGCAATTAATCTTTCCAAATAATATAATTGAATTATAAAAAACACATTTTTCTATTTTTTTAAATTGCAGAATTGCACTGACTTTTTGAAAATGATGAATTTTTATTAAATAATTCTGTGAGATATATTATGCATTATGAAAAATGTCCTGTTTTGTGCATAAAACTGCAATCTTAAGTTACTCTTTATTTTTAATAAACATATTTATAGTCAGTAAGCAAGTTTTTGTATCAGCTTAAGTTAAATCCTTTGTTTCAAATTCAGATTTTTGGTGACTGCAATTTAGGGAGATGCATAGCACATTGAACAGAATGTTATATGTTTTCTAAAGCAGTACATCATTCTATACACTTTTATGTACTAAAGCAGTACATACAAGTCAAAATTTGAAGCTGAAAAATATTTGAAAAAGAAATCATTTAAAACAAGCTGCAAAAAAAAAAAAAAAAATATAAATAAAAAAAAAAGGAAAATTATTGTAATAATTTATTTTGTGAATTAGTAATTTGCTACTATTTAATAAATTCATTATGAAGTGTAGTGGGATTGAAATAAATAATTTTTTCTAATTTAGTAGCTTGCATTATTAACTTGTAGAATTAATAATATTCTTCTTAAAATGCTATTTTTCTAATTTTCTACATAGTACTAAATTTAATTTATTTATTTTTTGTATTCTGTAGGCATATACTAAATTCTTTGTTTTAAAAGAATATATTTTTTTTCTTATTTCCTTTAGATATTGGTCCAGTTACTGTAACATCAGACCCTGATTTATTTCAAAGGCATTTGAAGGAGCTTTATGTTCAAGGTGGTGGTGATTGTCCAGAAATGAGTGTAGGAGCTATAAAACTAGCTCTTGAAGTTAGCCTTCCTAGTTCCCATATATATGTATTCACTGATGCTAGGTCAAAAGATTATTATTTATTAGATGATGTTTTAAAACTTATCCAGCGGAAACAGAGTCAGGTATTATGAATTTAAATGTGAATTTTTTTTAATTTTGTTACGGCTCTATTTTAAAATTTCATCTTTTTCTTAGGTGGCATAATATTGAGCTCTCATTTTGAATATGTATGTTATTATTCAGAAATATTAATAAAAGTTACTTTGATAATAATTTTTCTGGCTTTGATATGAATTTGTATAGTGATAATTTAAAGAAGTACTAGGAATGATTGGTTTTTATGTATCTTCTTTGCTAAGAATGTTTGATGAGATTTCGAACAATTAGCATGAAATTTTGAAATAGATTAACATATTAAAAAAAAATTGGAATTAAAATTTTATCTTATATACAATGCGGCTAACTTTTGCTTAAGTCTAAGGCATCAACATTATAATAATTCAGCTGATTAAGTAATATGATTGCATACATGTCCATGTATTTTATATTATGTTATTTAGTTTGCTAAATTACCAAATAAATGAATTTATATCATTGAATATTTTTGAAAAAAGCTAGTTTAAAAAGATTTCACTTTTATAAAACTTTTATCACATTAAAACTAATATTCTTAGCAATATAGTGTAATCCAAATGTTATTAGATTCATTTTTCTACTTTTCATATATGATGAATTTTTTTGTTTGTTTCTAGTATTGCATTTTAGGCTGGAGATCTTAAGATTATGAATTTAAATTTCAGTGCATTTATTTATTAGTCTTTTTTCTTTCTTGTCTTTCAAATGCTTTTTGTTAGCTCTGTTGTATTTAAATTAAGTACTTATTTATTATAAGTTCCATCTATTGGGGGTTTTTTCCCTTGATTTACATTTTTTTCATTGCTTATATTGTTGCTCTTCTGATCTCTTAGATAAATAAATGTAATAATGAATGTAGCATCTGTTTATTATAGAAATGAAAAAATTATGTTTAGAAATTCTGCATAAATTAAGTGTTAAATTTATCCTTTTCTTACTAACTCTAAATGAATTTAATTCTAAAAATTCTGATACTAGCTCTTTTTAAAGAAAAAGCATAGCTACAAAAATGGCTCTTTTAATTTGTAGGTTGTATTTGTTATGACTGGAGATTGTGGTAATCATTCTCATCCTGGTTATCAAGCTTATGAGCGAATTGCTTCTACTAGCTCTGGTCAAGTCTTTCATTTAATGAAGTCAGATGTTGATGAGGTAATTTTTCTCTACTATTGGTTTTATGTAAATGAAAAGAAATATCTCAGGTTTATTTTATATAAAGTAAAACAAATTGTATGTAATTTTATGCAGTATAAGAGTGCTAATATTTTCTCTAATGTTGGAATTACACATTTCATATAAACCTTTATTTTATGTTCATATTTAATTTTTAACGAATTATATTTTTTACAAATTTTTTGAAGGATAATGCTGCCTCCAATAAGTTTATAGTTTACCCCTTCAAGAATGTTTTTACGTAATTACTTAAAAAGTGAAAATAATATTTTTTATTAAGTAATGCTCCTGCTAATATTGATTCAAACATTATCAGGATTTTTAAATTTTAAAGTTTCATTAATATTTTGACATTTTCATCAATTTAAATAATCATGTATATTCTGAATAATACCAATTATTTTGCATTTAGGATGCATAAATAAGTATGTAGTTTAATAAAACTTTACCATTTCTTTTGCTACCTTAAATAAATCATCTTTATTATATAATTCTGATATCATACAAACAATAATTGTGCTTAACATTTTTTAGGTTAATCTTTTAAGTATTATTAGAGGATATTTAAATCTAATAATATCTAAGCATATGTAAAATTAAATGTATTTAATATGGATGTATTTTATTCTGATATTTCCAAATATCAATAAGGAAATATTGATGTTAAACCAACTAGATATTAAGTTGGTCATTTTCATTTGTTTATAGTATTTGGCAGTGTCTCCTGTATACATTTGATATCTTTATTTTATTTATTTAGGTTCTTAATTTTGTTAGAGTATCACTGCAAGCTAGAAAAGTTAATTTGTTTGCTGTAGACAGAAAAGCAGGGGATTTAAAGGAATTTGAATTTGATGTTGATGGCAGCTTAAGAGAATTTACTGTTTCCGTGTCTGGGGAAAATCCTGTTGTTACTGTGATAAACTCAAAGGGTAAAACTAAATTGTATGCATTTTTATATACATTGTATTTCTTATGGTCTTAATGTATTATTTTTAAAAATGTCAAATATTAACAGACAAATAAATTTGACATCTAATAATTAATTTAATTCAGAATCTATGCCTTCAAAGATTTTTTATGCTTAATTGCTGACTACAAGGTGTGTGTTTTTATTGTGAATGTAAGTTTTTTTAATATTTATTTTCAAAGGACATTAAGTATATAGCAAATTTATAACACAAAGTATTTTACATAAAAAGATAAATTTAAAATTTAATGATAATAAAAAAAAATTAATTCCTCCTAAGAAAGTTTGACAAATTTGTACAAACTTTTGAACAACACTTCCCAACTATATTCATTTCAATTCTTTATAATTATTATTTTGCAAAATCATTAATTTGTGATAACCATTATAATTATTAAATATCATAAATTCTTTTGAATTACATATTACTGAATGATATTATAAAAAGTTCAATAAATAACTTACATCCTATTAGCAAAAATCCTCATAAATATGTTAAAATATTATTGATTATTTTTTGTCGATGAATAATATAATTTCATTTAAATTAAGTTATATAATTAATTTTTAAAAATAACATTTCACATTGTGATATAAAAGTTGTAATATTCTCTTGGATTTAAACATATAATTTTTTTCTTATAACATTACATTCGTTTAGATTTTGATAAGTAATTATGTGTAATTGCTGTTGTTAAGAATTCCTTTGTGTTACTTACTTATGTATAATATTTATTGATAAAATAAAAAGGATAAAGCTAACTTTATCTGAATTTAAATTCAACTAGCAAAATTTAATTAAATAGTGTATTAAATAAGTTATCTTTACTTTTTGATGTTCTGTCTTGTCATCAGCATAAAGAAATGCTTGCTAAATTTATCAGTGCAATTTTTCAGGGGAAGTAATTGATCAATCCAAAGGACTTTTTGAGCTCTTGAATCATAAAAATATTAGTATTGTGAACATAAAAGATCCAGAACCAGGACGATGGAAATTAAGAGTCAACAGTGGTGGAGCACACACTATACGAGCCACAGGATTGAGCAAAATTGATTTTGTGCATGGATTTTCAAGGCAACCTACAGAAAATTTAAAAGAAACATATCATCGACCTTTAAAAGGTTAATTTCCGAAGTAAAGCTGTACTGAAATTTTATCAAAATTGTATTTGCATTATATGAAATTGATTGTAATTTGAGAAGGAAATTTATGTATATTTTTAAATTGTATTTTTTTGCTGTATTTTTCTTTTTCTCTTTTTTTTTTTTTTTTTTTTTTTTTTGAAAATAATATAAATATTTGAAGCTCTTAAATTATTAAAGCTCATCTTATACATAGAAATATTTCCATAAGATTAATAATATAGTAACATATCTGCATACATTAATTCATTGTCAATGTGCTGTAAAACATTAGAAAAGTGTATTTTCAACCTGAAAAACTTGCAAAAGTTTTGAAATTAAAGCAAATTTAATTTTTATGAAAAAGTGAAAATTGTGAAATAAACTGAACATCAAAATTTTGGAAGTGTGAAAATATTTTGATGTATATGAAAAAGATTTAGATGGACAAAGTAATGAGTTATAATATATAAAAAGCTGAATTTATTTATTATCAGTTCATATTATTGCTTTAGATAAACTATCTTCATAAAAATGCCTTATCTCTAATGGTTGTGGATTTTTACTGTACAAAACATTTTGATCTGAAAAATGAGAGAAAAAATTCAAGCCATGATTGCAAGGAATTAGAGATTATTTTTTGATAATGTTTTTACTGCCTTTTGATTTGTATTCCACTATTAGTTTTTAAAAATATCTCTGCACTTTTTACTATTTTAGGTGCCCCTACATATTTGCTAGTCAATGCTACCGATTTACCTGAGCCAGCAACTTTCAAAAATGTGAAGATAATTGATTTAGAAGGAAACAGTTTGCAAAACATCCCTTTGCACCGATTTCCTGGGTCAAATTTATTCAATGCTTCAAAATTCTTTCCACCAGATGAGTACTTTTACTTAAAGGTGCAGTATTTATTCTCTATACATGCTTTATAAATATTTTTGATATGATGATTAATGATGTTTTCAAATGTTAATAAATTTTTGCTAAGGTAACATGCCTAATATATATTTGTATTTTTATTGAAAATTAACTGAACAGAAAAATTATACAGCTTTTAGAATTTTAAGAAAGTCTGTGAAAAAAAAATCAATGACTTATTGTGCCTTCCTTAGCATAAATTACTACAAATAGTTACACAAAATTTAATGTAATTCAAAAAGAAATAAGATAATTTTCTTGCATCAAATTATTTATGATGTTATAGCTAAAGTAAACGACTTGATAAGAACTTCCAAAATGTTTTTAAGTTTTACAACGTAACTTTTGGAATATTTTATATCTATTTAGTAAAAGTATGTCTCCTGAAAAAAAGTTGTGTGCATTTAGTAAAAACTTGACAGATTAATTATGTGTTGCAATGATGATTTTTTTGCCTTAGTTATTATGAGATATTAAGTATTTTTTATTTAGTTGGAAAGAAAGAGATATATTGTTTATAAAACCTCTTACAAGACAAATTTTGGGTACAAATTTTTTTCTACCTTTAAAATCTTGATTTCGTTTATAAAACTAACATTCTATTTCTAAGATATTCGCAATCTGTTTTGTGATGAACTTTAGATTATAAAGATGAAACTTGAGCTACATCCACACTCTTACTGTCCATATCACTCCAATAATTTGACCTCTAGTAATATTAATATATATCAGGCTAATATACATGAAGGATCTTCTATGAGTTCTCGAACCTACTATTTTTCAGATGAAATTCAAACATATCTTTCAAAATAGGCATAAAAATAAAAACATTTTCTGGACTACTTTCATAGTTGATTGCTGAATAAAGTTAAACAAAATGTATATTATTAAAAAAAAAAAAACTTTTTTCTAAAATATGTAATAGAACTAAAAATTACTGATTTTTTTAAAGATGAGATAGCACATTTATTTCATTATTTTGTTTAAATTTCTATGTAAATATCATAGTAAATTCTGCTTTACATTTCATTTTTTAAAATGTCGAAGACCATTGAAAATCTCAATCAGCATATAAAAAGTAAATACAGAATTTTAAAAATATGTGTTTTATATCAGTAATGTGCTTTTTACATGCAATTTCTAAAATGAGTGTATATTTACTTTTTTTTTTTTTTTTTTGCAGATTTGTTAAATTTTTATAGTTTATTCAATATAAATATTAAAAATCTGCAAAAGCATCAATATAATAAATTCAATTAATTTTTTGTTAAAAAATGCTAATGAATTAGTAAAAAATTTAATTAGTCCTATGATTCATGACTTTCTAGTTATAACAATTTTTTTTACCCTCAATTCTGAATAGGTAGCTGGAGCTGATGAGCTTGGATATCCAATTGAAAGAATGACATCAACTGCCATTAGTGCTCAGTTACCAGGTAAGATTGTTTCTTTTCTTTTTTCAAATTTGAATTTTATGGTTTATTTTTTTTTCTCTTATTTAACATTTGATGTTTTATATTTATTACACGATTAAGATATTCTATCTTAATAATATATTCTATAATATATTCAGTAGTTATATTTAGTTAATAAGATATTTTTTATTAACTAAAAATATTTTCAGTTTTTTTTAAATTAAATTTCTTTTTCATGCTCTAGATATGATATAAATTAAATCTTTTGTTCCTATTTGGATCAGTGTCTTACTGTAGTATTATTTGTTTAGAACATCACTGACAAAATTATATAACCCTATGGTGTATCTGTATGATTACTTTTATAAAACTTAAGAATCATTTCATTAATTATTGACTTGAAATTCTGCATTATTTATTATATACTTGTGATCTATATTTTATTTTTTATAAGAAAATGCCATTATTATTTTGGTATAAATTCTTCCACTTCCATTAAAATAAAAAAAGTTATAAATTCAATGCTGTGATTTAACCTTTTGCATCTTCCATGCTAGGATTTAAAATTTGATATTTTCATTACATTTAATAATTCTTAAAATATCTTGAAAATCTGCTTGTTTTGGTTTTGAAACCTGTTGTCTTAACTCTGCATCACTCTTTTTGATGTTAATAATTTTTTAAATATTTGAATTTTGCATCTTTTAATATTTATAAATTTTAGTTGAGTCTTAATTTTAATTGTCTTTTGATATCAGTTAAAAAAAGATTAATCTATTTTATAATGATAAAAATATAAAAAAAAAAACTTTCAAATTCAACTCATAATCATTATAGGCATCATAGAATTTATTAATAATATTGTTATTTTAGATGCACCAGAAGTAAGTACAAGACCATACATGACAGGGTATTATGAAGAAGACACAGATTTACGGTGTTATGTTCAATCATTGGTGCCATTTTCAGTTACATGGTTCAAGGAAGGTGTGCAAATAAGTCAAGAACAACGTTTTCCGTAAGTTTGACAATTTTTTTAAATCTCCATTTACCTTTTATTTTCAAGTTCTTTATATTCTTGAATGTATGAATAATTATTCACATAAATATACAACTTTTATTTTAGACAAACGTCAGAAGTTATTTTAACTGTACCAGAGGTAACAATGCTTTCAGAAGGTCTATATTCATGCAATGCTACTAATGTTGCTGGTCGAGATTCAAGTGTTATATTTCTTGATGTAAAGGGTAAGACATTTTTCTGAAGTTCACAATACACAGTTAATTTTAAATAGAAAGCATGACCATTTATTATAGAAAGTTTCCAACAAAATTTAAGTTATTTTGATTACTGACTATGTCTACTTATAAAGTCATTTGACATCCTACCTAATTGGTAAATATTTCATTTTGAAGAATATTATTTCTTCTCATAAACATTTTCTTTTTCTCTTATTGATCTTCAATCTCTTATAATTTTGACTCCTTTGTTTAAATCAGAACATTTGTATGCTAATGTGGTATAAAATCAGTTTCATTTTCTAAAAATGAAAATAAATGCACATTTGTTGGCAAGTATCACCTTCATGCATAACATTGCTTCTACCATCATTGGTCAGTATAGAAGAAAAAATGAGTTTGTTACTTTGGGGTAAGTAGTATGGATTATTTTATTTTATAGTATTTTCAAAGTAATTTGATTATGAGTAATTAAATTACTTTTAATTACTCATTGTAATAATTAATAATTGAAATAAAATCATAAATGATATGAGTAATTTTTATTAATTTACATTATTATTGTATTATGAATAAAGTATGCCTTCATTTGATTTACAATGGCTATTTATTGAAATTTGTTTTAATTTAAATAAAATATAATGGGGTTTTGTCATGAATCACTGAAACCTATTACTTTGCAAAGTAACAAAGTATTAAATCTTTCATTATTTCAGTTTATCAGATATTTTCTACTTAAAATCTGTTTTTATAGAGATTAAATTAAAATAAACAAAATTAGCTGTTCTTTGGTGTTAGGGTGATTAAGGTCCCCAAACTTTGCATTGTTAGTGACCATATTGTGGCCCCGTTTATAGTTGAAGCTATTTGCTGTCAAATTAATGAAAAGGCTGTAAACATTTTTCGAAATCTTAATGAATTGTTTAATTGAATTATGAATATTATCTTGAATTATAGAAAATAAATTGAACATTAAAATGAAGGATTTTCAAAATGTTTAAGAGTTTAAAAATATCTCCATAGAGATATCTTGTTTTTAAAACTTTTATTTGCTTTTTGAACTTGACGATAAATTGATTAAAAAGTCGGTTTACTTGTTTTTTCAGAACCACCACCTTCTATAGCTAGTACTGGAAATGTTTCTGGTATCCTTGGGCAAATTGCTGTTCTTCCGTGTGCCGTTGATAGTGTTGTTGATTATCAGGTAGAATGGAATAAACTTGTACCAGATGATGATAAATATGGATTTCTGAAAGCTATTCAAATACCAGATGATCCTAGATTAATCATACATTCAAATGATTCTTTGGTAATTAAAAATCTAACACCCAATGATGAAGGGTGGTACAGATGCAGTGCTTCAAATGAAGGTGGCACTGTGCAAGAAAATATATATTTACATTCATATAGTAAGTAGTATTTTCTGTATAGTAGTAGTAAATTATTTACTTTATTTTTTGCATATTACATATTAATGACATTATTGTTTAAATGTATAACACATGAGAAAAAAAGTTTCACTATCTAATGACATGCATTAAAAAGTCACTCTTTTAATTCTGATTTCTATTATAGTGAAGAAATATTTACAAAAGCACTGTGAAATTACTCTTGATTTTTTAAAATTAATATTTTTAATTCAAAACACAAAATTATGTTAAAAATTCATAAACATATGTATTCTATATTTAGTATTAAAAATATTATTTTTAAATTATAAAATACATGTGACAGTTTTACTATTGTATATTTGTTTTTCCTTGTAATTTATGTTAATTGTACAATATTTTTCTTTTTCAGTGATCAAACAAATTTTAATTTGTGTGCTCATTTAATGTGCAATATTATGTATAATGAGATTTATTTTAAACTTTTTTTATATACTGTTTTATATACTTTTTTTATATACTATTTTTATACACTCAGAATCCCTTAATACTTTTAATTAAAACTTTGAATAAAAAAATAATAGTTTTATTCTGATATGCTAATTTCATAATGATATTTATTTACTTTTAGGTCCACCAAAGTTATCCTTAAAACCCCCAGTCAAAAAATTTGTATCTGGTAGCTATATTAATATAACTTGTGAAGCTACTGGTTATCCTGTACCTAGCATTCGTTGGATCTGGAGTCCAGTTCATAATAATAATTTTGCCACTGGTCGAAGTAAAATCGAAGAGAAAAGTTTAATAATTCAGTCTGCTGTTGCTGAAGATGAAGGCCGATATGATTGCATTGGAACAAATACTGCAGGCATTCAAGTAGCTAGTGCATTTTTGAATTACATAGGTATGTTTCAAATTTTATATTATAGATTATTTATACAGTTTCCTTGACTTTCTTATATTTGACTTATATATTTACTTTTAAAAAAATATTTTAATGGCAATTTTTAATTTTTAATCAAATTTTGAAATTGAAACAACATTTATTAAATATATATTAAATAATATTAATAAAGTAACTATTTTTTGTTATATATAATAATATTTATTAATAAAATAAATTCTTAATAAATAGTAGTTATTAAATGCTATTTAAATATTAATTAGAGATTCAGATATGTTATTTTATTTTTAATTTACATGTTTTCCACTGTCAAATGGGAATTATTAATTTCAGTATTATTAGCTTTTAAAAAATTTTAAGAGTGTTAATTTTACCTTACATATTTGGTATAAGATGTTTATTTTTATTGATGCATTTCCATTTGATTTTAAATTTGTGCAGAAAAATATTCATAGAAAATATGCTATGTTTTATGAAGATTTGAAATTATTCTTCTATTTATTAAATAAATTACAACTTTATTTCAAAAATCAAAATTTTATAAAAATATATTTCTTGTCTTGTGATTCTAATAATTTAGAAAAATATGAAAGTAAAAAAATCAAGAAAAAATTTTAATGCTCTGTATCTAATTCCAATTAACTTATTTATAAATTTTTAAACTGTATTATAACTTTATTTTTTTTTAAATTTTTGGTAACAGTTATCAAAAATATTTTAAAAGTATATAGTAATTTAAAGGGATTTATTCACACACTTTTTTAGATATATGCTCATTTTATCTCAGTTTGCCCGTAATTTAATTTAATTAGATTTATTTATATCTTAGAATTTCAATTTTTATTTCTGATTATTTTTATATCTTTTATATATTGCATGCATCAGTGCTGACTTTATAATCTTTAAAATTACATTTTTTTATTCAAGCAAGTCACCTCATTTAAGAAAAAAATTCATTTAAATTTCTATCTTTGTAAACTTTTTTTGTTTGATTCATTTATATGTAATTTTTGTGTACTTTATGAGTTAAATGATGATTGTTTAAAATTCGTAAAAGTCTACATTGTATTATCTGTACTTTGTAGTGAACTTTTCTTAAATAAATTCTGATTATTGCAAATTATTTTATTATGTAAAACTACTGATTTGTAAATATTTGGAATTGATTTTCTTATTAATTAAGATCTGGGCATAGTATCTTGCATGTTATATCTGTTATAATCTTGTAATTTATTATTCATTTTGCTGTAGAGATGCCATTAATTAGTCTACCTGTTCAGGAGCTAACTGTGAAGAATGGAGAACAAGCAACTCTGAGATGTATAGCTGAAGGTATTCCAGATCCTAGAGTTAGGTGGTACAAGGGTTCTGTAGAAATACAGCCATTATCATACATTCAAATTTCTTCAGATGGTTCTCTTTCGATATATGATGTACAAGAAACAGATGCTGGTGAATATACTTGTGTTGCTGAAAATGAAGCTGGTACTACAAATGAAACAATGGTCTTGAATGTTGGTTGTAAGTCTAGCTTCATATTTTTTATTGCTTAATTCATAAACTAAATTATATGTAAAAAAGTACTTATTTGTTCCTAAACCAAGAAACTGAAATGAAATGATAGAAAAAAATTATTTATTACCAGAAAAGCATTTTCATTTTAGATTTAAAAATTTTTTTCCCTTTTATATTCAATATCGTAAATTTTTTTCAGCTTTAGGCTTTATAAACTTTGTAATATTATATTTTGTTAAAGTTTTAATATTTATGCTTTAATTTTTTGTTTACTATTATATTTTAATTTTTTATAATAATTATATTTTAATCATTTTAGCTAAGCCTTCCTTAATTAGGCTACCTAGTTCAGCTTCAGTTGAAGTTCTCCAAAACATAACAATACCTTGCATTGCTACTGGAACTCCAGCTCCAGCCATTACATGGTTTTTTGAAAACAGAACTGTTGTTACTCAAAGTTCTAGAACATCTGTTAATCCTGAAGGAAGTCTCTTAATATTTCGTAAGTAGATGAAGTGTGATTAACATCCATTTCTTAATAACTTTATGTCTGTTTTTAAAAACCTATTGGAAAAATCAAATTACTTTCATTTGAATTAAAATAATATGTTTATAATGGATTTAGACTTATTTCTTTTTTCAGAAATTAATGTCTTTTTATTTTATATATTAAAAATATTAATCACTTAAAGAGTGCTTCAGAATGTTACAAATTACAAAATTCTGTATGGTGTTTTTTTCTACTGTTTGATATTGAGTATCACAGTAAAACAAAATGGAATAATTTTTTTCTATTATTTAAAATTTTCTTTGAAAATACTAATCAATCAAAAATTTGCTTTTAAATTTTCAATTATAGTTTATATATTTATTCATTTTTTTAAAAAAGCTACTTAATTTTTTTGTTAATATATATTTAAAGAGAGAGAGTGAAAGAAAAAGGGAATAGATAGAGTATATGGAGTTATAACAAATATTAGTATCTTAGTATATTTCATAACTTTCCTTTAAAGTTCCTTAGCAAAGTAAAATTTAGTTTTAAAATTAATTTTTATTTTCTTAAATATTTTAAAACTTGAAAAAAATTCAATTGTTTTTTTAATGATTTCATTACATTTTCTGTGTTCGAAATGTTCAAATAAAAAAATCTGGATATATGATATTGCATCTAATTACTTTAAATCATTCATAAGTACTGTAAATTTTTAGAAATAGATTATTTGTTCTTTGTATACTCTGCATCGGAGCTCTTATTTAAAATCCTTCTTGATATTGTAGTTGATTGTTCTTATAATTGTAATTTTTTCTTTTTTTAGGGTCTGATCCTTCAGTTGTTGGTAAATACATTTGTGAAGCTGAAAATAAATTTGGAAAAGAAGAGCAAGCTGTTAATATTATATTAACAGGAATTAGTAAGTAATAGTAGATTTATTTACTTTTGAATTATTATAATATACATATATATACATTTTTTATTCTTTCAAAAATAAAATTTATCTTAAAACTACATTTTGTATTTCGATCCATTGTATAGAAGAAGAAAAATATAAAATAAATTTGTATAAATTGTAATTATTCCTTTTTTTCTTTTCTTTTCCCTTCTTTTCTCTTTTTTTTTTTTTTTTTTTTTTTTTTTTGCAATTCAATCTGTTTTACTTTGATAAAAGCCATCTATTAAAGATTATTTTACATTCTTATTTCGGAATTTTTCAATCTAATAATAAAAATCATATTGATTAATGGATATTTAAATGACTTCAAAAACAAAGTTGCTTCATATGTATTATTTTACAGATCTTTGCTAAGAGATGTTTAATCTTTTGTTTTAAAAACGATAAATATTTTATTTTAACATAGCTTAAAACAAAGCATTAGTTTATATTTGGTGAAAAAGTTGTTATGCAGGGATTTAAATTAGAAAGATAATGTGGTACATCATTTAGAAAATTTATTGAAGAATTTTTACACTGATAAAACTATAATCTATCTTGAATGAATTGTGGTTTAAAATTTTATTTGTAATTTGTTTATGATTCTGAAATGCTTACTCTCAACATTTAACTTCTCAGTGTGAAGTATTTCTATTATTGGTATACATTTATTATTATTAATGATAATAATCCCTTAAGCTTTGTCAGATTTCTTTAATTGAAAGAATTTGGATGATGTATTGTTTTGAAACTTTTTTTACTTACTTTTAGAAAATGTTAGAAATCTTTTTTATTGAAATAATTCTACATTGTTTAAACTGTTCCATTTGGACTAAATATTGATGTGAATTTTTTAATGTAAAAAATTAGAAGAAACTGCATTTATACTTATGCAAACTTCAAAAAATATTTTAAATTATGTATATAGCAAAATATGATATGATGTATATAGCAAAACACAAAATTAGAACTAGATTAAAGAAACAGTGGGTATCCTGGATACTAATAAAGAGACAAAGTTGCTTAATTGTGCAAAAGAAAAGAAAATTGAAAATCTTTTTAATAATATTTATTTTATCATTGTTGATTTGCATGCAATGTTGTACAAATATAAGTTTTCATTACATTTTATTTTCAAGTATGATTTAATTCTTTGCAGTTAGAAATATGTAAAATATACTTATATAGGGAAAAAAATCATTTTAAAATGCTATTTTTCTCTTACTAAACTAGAGAAACCTATTTTATCTCCATTAACTCCTACTATTGCAATACCAAGAGGAGAGAAGAAGTCTATACCTTGTGTTGTTTTGGATGGTAATCCCAAACCTGATATCATTTGGTTAAGAAATGGAAATTCTATTCAGAATGGTCTTGGCATTGAAATCAATGATGGAAAACTGGAAATATTGAGAGCCGATGAATTCCATGAGGCTAACTACACTTGTCTTGCAAGTAACATTGGAGGGAATGCAACTGAAGACGTTTATATAAATATTTTATGTAAGAAAATAATTTTTAAATATGTCTTTTAAATTTGTGTTGCATTCTTGTTAATTTACTGATTTAATCTTATTTTTTCGAATTCTTTATAAAAAGTGGTTAATATCATGTTGTCATAAGTGTTATTTTAATAAAGCAATTATAAAATAAAATTACCATTGCTAATAAACCTCTAATACTGTCTCTTTCCATTTGTCATCTTTATAATCATTAAAATTATTTTTATGATTATCTGTGAGAGAAAATTATTTTATTGATCAGGCTACATTTTGAATTTCTGAAACAGCCATAAGTGTTTAATATTAGAATTTGTAATATCCTGTAAAAAATTAACTTTACTTAATTTTTATTACTTAAGTTATTTAATCAATGCGATTTAATTTAAAGTATTTTTTCTGCATTTAAAGGTAAATCAAAGAATTAGTCTCAGAAAAAAATATTGTAGAAAGTTGGTAGTTATTTTGTAGGTAATTATTGAATCAATTACAACTTTTAAGCTCATTTATATAATGCAAAATGTTGTAACATTTCCCTTGAATGTTTCAAAATCTTTCTTATTCTTCCTGTCTTGTAATGCTGCTGTCACTGAATAAAAGATCCTATTAGCAATAATATTAAATATACAAATTTCCCTTTTGAATCAATTGGAAAGTGGTTTCTTTTTATTGAAAGTTGTTTTTTATTCAGTTCACTATATTATTTGAATAATGATATACTGTATAATTGTTGTCTTCTGAAAGCCATAATCTGCATCACAAAGAAGAGTTTAAGAAAATTGACTCAAAAGCTGATGAAACTTCCAAGGAAGGAAAAAAATCTTTCTACAGCAGTGCAGCTTTAAATTTATTATTAACCAAAACATATCCTTATTAAATCCAATTAAATTTCAATAAAGCAGTTACTGAATTTGATGAAACTACTTTATGCCAACTATTTGGGTACAAGAAAAGCAAGCAGTTTTATAAGACTATGAGTCCTATACTTTGAACTTGCTGATAGCATCTTAATGCATTGACATCAAGAATATATTACTTTTTCTCTATGAAGACATTGGGAGTTTACTTTTGATTGATTGTCATTATAATTACTTAGAAACTGAGGGCTTTGTTTTAACAGCCATTACTGACTATAGCTTTATTTCATTTGTGAAAGCTGACAAGTCATCAGAGTAAAGGCAATTCTACTACATGCTATTACTATAACAAGAAAACACGAAAACCCATGTACTTAACTTCTCTAGATAGATTTCTTTAGCTTGTATTCATGATAGGCCCCCTAATAGAAAGGGGAGTTAATTCTATGATTTAAAAAATGTTATCTACCTGCAGTTACACCTGCTGATGTAAATTAGAATTTGTTTACATCAGCATTTTTGAATGAATGATATTTATTTTGCAGTTTTGCAGAATATTTGAAATTTAATAATTATTTTATCAGTCATATTTTACGATTGTTTAAAATAACTTTAAGTCATTGAATGAAATTTTCAAAATCTGGTTTTAAAAGTAGGGAGAAGTTAAATATGAGCTTTAAAACAATATTTAAAAAATTGTTTCGTTAAATTCCCTCAAACTATTTTATATTGTATTTTCTTCCAACTTTTAAATATTTCGTTTTCGTTTTCTTCTGACTAGTTGTTTAGTTTGTTTTATATTCAGAAATAATACATGAAAATATTATTAAGTTCCATATTTTAGAATAGTTATTATTTTCAGATGAACCAGAAATTTCAACAAGTGAAAATGATTTTGAGGCAGTTGAGGGCTCGCCTGCAATTTTACCATGCGAAGTGAAAGGTGATCCCAAACCAGCAATCATATGGTTTAAAAATGATATTGAGTTAATATCTGATAGAAATTTTGCTATAGAAAATGATGGAAGTTTGAAAATAAGAAATGTTGTTGAAACTGATGAAGGTGAATATGTTTGTTCAGCAACTAATATTGTGGGCACATCTGATCAAGTGTTCAGACTTTCTGTGAAAGGTAAGTTTTCAATAACTATTTTTCTAAAATAATAAGTTCTTGTTTTATTAAAATTTTGAAAAATATCAAAACTTCCTGAGCATACAAAAATCCAACATTATTATTACTGGACTGCATTATCGCAATGTTAAATCCAGATTTAAATATATATCTTCCCCTCCCCTCAGATTTTCAAAAATATATTTATATGTTAATTTAAAATTTTTTAACTATTACCTAATGCAATAGGTTTAACTTTTTGGGGAGAAACTTAGTAATGAATGCATTTTTATTGATTTTGTCACATTTACTTTAATTTACTTTAGTGTTAATTTTTTATTGGCAATGCAATTCACACTATGTGGCTATGAAGAGGGGGTGACATCAGCATTCTTGATGCTAAAATGTAATTTGATCTACGTTAGTTACACATATTATTTCCGTTCTGATAATAGCACAAATATCTCTTTTGGCTTGTTATAATTTAATTAATAGTAGTAACTTTTTACTTATTATATTTTTATAGCAATACTTTATTTCACTAAAACTAAGGGTGAACATAATGCATTTTTTGTAAATGTGGATAGATTTCAGCATTTTTAGAGACAAGTTTTATTATTTTTAAGATTGATTAATTTTCTCTTATTCTATAAATATACCTCAAACACTTTTTGTATAGATCAAACTTATTATACTTCTTTGTATTTAGTTTGGTACAAATAATGAAGTTTAGCTTTTTATTATTACTATTATTCATATCTATGTCATAATAGGAAATCATTCTTGGTTCATTTTTAAATTTTAAGGATAAAAATATTAAAAAAAAAGGAAATAATAATTAACAATTTAAAGTTTACTAGATATGTATTAATATTCTAATTTGTTTTTATGTCATTTAAAATTTAATCCTATTTTTTCAGCTTTTTTTTATAACTTATTTTTTCTGTATCTTCTTTTTTTAGTTCCACCTAAAGCCCTCCAACCTAATGGTCTTTCTTACAATGTCACAGAAGGAGATATGATTACATTGCCTTGCAGTTTTTATGCTAAACCACCAGCACAGATTCTTTGGACTCGGATTACTAAACAAAGCCTCCCCTCTGATTTAGGAAAATACATTATGTACAATGGAAGTTTACTCTTGAAACCAGCTTTTGATGATGCAGGTACTTACATATGCACTGCAAAAAATGAAGTTGGTGATGCTCAGTCGGAACTAACTCTCAATGTTTTTGGTAAGTTTAAAATTTCACTGCAGTCATTAATACTTTATTTTACTTTAAATATCTGCTTTTAGCATCATATAAATTTTTGATACAAGAACATGCAATAGGCAAAGGATAATTTGTACATATTTTCTATTACTTTACATCTTTTTGAATCTTTTTGTCTTATTTTGATATACTTTATGCACAACCTTCATGAGTAGCACTAAATCTATGATGTGATTTTGTGAGCATTAACTCTGTTTTCATTCTCTGAGATGTATACAGTAATTTTGTTGTCTCTAAAATATAATAAGGAAATGTGAACGGTGGTGCTCTACAATACAAAATATCACTGTCAAATTTTGACAGCAACATTTTGGCAGTTTTTCCACCATAACTAGTGTATGGCGAAAAATCTAAGTTTTATATTTTTATGAAGAAAAAGTATTTCATGCAATCTTAAAATTTGAAATATTTTTTCAATAGTACCAATTTAGGTATCATAATTTTTTAATCTCTTTTTAATTAATTAAAAAATATTTTAAATTTTATTATACTATAATATATTTAATGTTATGAAATTCAATTTGTTTCCATTTTTGCTACAAATATATCTGTCTGGATTTTTCTTCCATGTCAAGAATTAAGATGATTTTTGTTTAAAAGTTTTTATAAATAAGATGTTTAAACTTTTATTCTATTCATTTATTCTATTTCATTTGTGAGAAAGAAATGAAAAAAAAATATGATTTATTCATTTTCAAAGATTACACATTTAACACTCTTTTTCTGTAATTTAATTGGATGCATAAAATATACTATCTATCTTATAGTTCAAAAATATTTTGTTAATTTAATATAATAATTTTTTGTTGTATCAAAAAAAATTAATAATACATAGTTTATAAAATTTATTTTGTGAAATGCACACAATCTCAATTGTGAATGATTCTTCTTATATTTTTATTGAGATGTTTAGTTTCAATAATAAATGTAAGAAAGCATATTATATTAAGTTTAATCAGTCCTGTATCAAATTAAATTTTAAGCGAAATGGCAGAAAATTTGAGAGATTGTAGCACAATGAACAGAATAATGGTGAAGACTTTTAAAATTGTTGGGATTTCATATATATCAAGATTAGAAGATTAAAAATGCTTCACTGAGGTGATCATTGAGTGTAAGATAAATAAAATGCTTTACTGATTTTTTTAAAATTTCAATTATGAATTTAGGAAAATTATATATTTAAATATAACATAGCATTTTATATTTTAATATATAATTTTTATCTAATTTATAATTTTATATTTTAAAGAAAGTATTTATATTAAAATATAAAAAATCAAAATTCGCATTTTATATTATTTAAAGTTTATTTATTTATTTATAGTATAGAGTTGTAACTTTTGCAACAAAATCATTTTAATACTATTTATGCAAATATTTACTTCTCTTCTAGTTCCTCCATATGCAAATATAAAAGCTCCTGACGCTATTGTTGCTTCTGTTGGAGAAAAAATTGATTTGTACTGTGAAAATTCTGGCTATCCTGAACCTGAAATCTCTTGGAAAAAAGATAATGCTAATTTAAATCCTTCCTCTTCTATCTTTATCAACAATGGAAATTTAAGCATTAACCCTGTTGACCAATTTAGTGAAGGAGAATATAAATGCATTGCTGAAAATTTTGTTGGAATTTCATCATCCAAAAAATACCTTACTGTTCATGGTAAGTGTATGCAAAATCTGTTCATTAATGGTATTTTTTGAAATGTCATTAACAATAAAAATTGGAAGTTGCTAAAGTGAAAGATATTTCTTTAGATTTCATATTGATTTCTATAGACACATTACTCTATTCATATAATATAACTATGAGAAAAAAATTTACTTGCAAAACTTCATTGATTGTTAGCCGACTGTGATTCTGTTTATGATTTTTAATCATTTTTTAAGCAAAAAAAGTATTTCTTTTAAGCCTCATAGCATATTTAAATTATCTATTTATTTTATTGTATTAGAAATAACCACTGATATATGAGATACTGATTCTCTGTTATAAAATATTAATATATTTCCTTTTCATACATTGTTATGAATTCTATTGAATTGATTAAGGACTTGGAGGAATTAAAATAGAATTATATTTATATATTATTTTTTCATAACTTTGTTTATTTTTTTAAATAAATAAAGGTTTTATTGTTGGAGTAATTCCATTTCTGTATTCACATTATTTCCAATGTAGTTTTATTGACAATTTAAAAAAATTACAAAGGATATATTGTTTGTATAACTATTCTGACTGTATAGTCTGGAGAAAAAGTTTTATAGTTTAAAAATTAAATAAAAATAACAGTATGTTTATTATCTAAAAGTCTTGTTAATAAATTCATTTTTAAATATCCAGTTTAAGTTGTGTTAAAATTTGTTGTCTTTTTGCTTTTCTGCTTAAAAAAACTATTTATTTCCTTGCCTATGAAGTAACACATGTTTAAAGTAACTCCACATTAAATAAGCTTTTATTTTATCATTATTGTTTCTTACTTATTTTTATTTTTCCCTAAAGAAATTTTCTCTTTATTATTTGTTTTATAAAAATGAATTATTATATCTGTACACTTTATTTACTCCAAACAGAAACACCTAGAATTGTTTTGGAATACTCTTCACCACCATTTATTACAGCAGTTGTTGGAGAAAAACTTGATTTAATATGTAATTCTACTGGCTATCCTCTGCCTCAGATTTCTTGGAAAGAACCAAAGAATTTTGCTGGTAAGTTGACAGGTTTAAAATTTATATATAGAATAATTAGTTTAAATAGCTACCTTATAATGACTTTTAGAAATATCAAACAAAGGTATTTTGCTATTATATTATAAAATATTTTTGGCGTGATTCATTTATCAACAATTTTTGAAATGATGAGTTTTTCTGTTGAATATAATTTCTAATTTTATAATATTACTTTATTTTCCTTTTTAGTCCACCATATTAAGAATAATATTCTTCACAT
This sequence comes from Argiope trifasciata, assembly GCA_026543055.1. Lineage (NCBI taxonomy): Eukaryota > Metazoa > Arthropoda > Arachnida > Araneae > Araneidae > Argiope > Argiope trifasciata. The sequence goes on from JAPMOQ010059770.1 coordinate 2,799,531, forward strand.
ACCATTCATTCAGGAGTCTGATGCTGGTATTTATGCATGTACTGCTCAAAATGTTGCTGGTTTTGATTCAAAAGCTTTTAATTTAACAGTTCATGGTGAGATTCTAATATCATACTCCTTTTTATGATTGTTTTCAAATGAATAATTATAATCTTATTCTAATTAGTTATTTTATTTTCCAGCTCCCCCTGTTTTTACTTCAGATTCAGGCCTAGAACATGAATTAATCAGCGGCAAAGAGATTATTTTAGATTGCTCTGTATCTGCTGAACCACCTCCAAAAGTCGAGTGGTATAAAAATGCTGCGTTAATCAATGTTTTCCATTCTAATATTGAACTAAAAGATAATGGGCAAAAACTCTTAATAACTAATATAAATGTGTCTGATGCTGGCCAGTATCTTTGCATTGCAAAAAATTTGGTTGGAGAAACTTCAAAACAGTTTCAGCTTATTGTTTCTGGTAAGATTATTATTGATATTTTATTGCTTCAAATCATGCTTTTATGATCTTAGAAGAGTTCTGATGCTATAATTATTTTTAGGAGATGTTTTTAAATTTATTATATAATGAATGTTGAAATATTCATACACGAAAATTGTGAATTATTATATTAGAAATTAGATATTTGACTGTTTTGAAACAAAATTCATGAATGTTGAAATTATTTTTAATAGCGATATTTCTATTCTTAATTCAAAATATTGTTTTCTTTCATAATTTTTTTTTAAATCTATGTGTATTAAAGGAAGGGAAAAATAAAAATTATTTCATATTGTTTAATATTAACATACTGGATTGCAGTAATACAATTATTATTAATAATTAAAAAAATTTATTAATACTGTATTGAGAGAATTTGAAGAATGACCATATGTTATTCTGAATCCATATCAGAAATAAAATATTCATTTTTCTTTCTTTATTTTTTTGCTTTATTTACATGAAATTCTTAAGTGTGTGTG
>JAPMOQ010059770.1:2800594-2916767 GCA_026543055.1 Argiope trifasciata
ATATATATATATATATGGATTTTAACTGTTTAATTTTTATTATAAGAGCCTCCAAGATTTCTTACATCTCAAGACAAAAGAATATCTGTACTTAAAAACAATACATTGAAGTTAGATTGCTCAGCTGAAGGCTTTCCAGAACCTGTTGTAAGTATGATTATATTTATATCATTAAACATTTGTTTAATAATAATTAAATATAGGAATAGCAATTTTTAATTTAAAATCATTTGTTTAATATGTTCTTTTAACCCTTCTTTTTTTTAAGATTGAAGAAATTGTCAGTGTGTAAAATTTAATATTAGTGTTAGTGTGTCAATGAGTAATAAGTTTATTTTTAATTAATTTTCCTATAAACCATCTACTTATAATATTTTGATGCAAATGATATTTAGGAGGTCTGAAATAAGATATAGGAATCTAATTTTCACTGCAAAATTTCAGTGCAATTGAATTAATTCTTTTTTACCTCTAGCACACACTATAGTCATAAACTGTACAAATTAACCTATGTTAATTTTTTTGAAATTTGATAAAAATTCAGCTGTTTTATATTAGAAATAAATTAAAATTGAAATTTATAAACTTTCTTTTTAAATATGTAATTTCACTGTACAGAATATCAAATAAACATTTGTTAAAGTAAATACCCGTTAATTTATATTAATTACTTTTATACATGCTAAGAACTTTTTTTTATTATTTTTGTTAACGATTTATAATATTGAATTAAATGAATTATTGGATTACATGAATACCTTATAAAAGTGCTTATGTGGATAAAAGCTTATGCATTCCGTTTAGATTTTTTCAATTAAAAATTAATAAAAATTCTTTTTTATTTGTTGAAAGGGCATCTGCATGTCCAGACTTGTGTATTTCTAAAATAGAAATGAAGCATCGCACACATTCAGTGTTATTTTATAAAGGGAAAACTAAACTGTAACTACAAATAAAATGTTATTTTCATAGACATTTTCTACTAAAAGGAATTTAAAAATGTCTTAAAAGAGAAGGTGCAATATACATGGGAAAAGTTTATCACATTGATCAAGTAAAATGTTTTAAGAAAACAGAATAAAGTAAAAAAATAACTAAAAATTAAAGAAAGATATTGTACTTTTTGTAGAATAAAGTCTGTATTGTGGCGTTTATTCTAAGTTTCAAAAATTTTACATAACAACAAGCTTAAAGTTACTTTGACTGAGTTTAATGCGAATTTGCCAATTACATTCATAAGGGGCACTTATTATGGATTTTGAATAATTTGATTTCTTAAACTGGTAGAGTTAAAGATTTGCTGTATACAATTTTTCTTTTATAATTATTTATTGACATTTAATTAATTTTTCTTCACATCTAAAGGGACTTTTTCTTTCAAAAAATTTAGTTTTCAAACTAAATCAAATAACTACTTTAACATGCTTTATTTTTCTATATCTGGATTTCAGATTATATCTGATAAATTAATTGCTTTATTGATTTAATGTTAAAATAGTAATGAATTTTTTCAGAATACTTGCTATATATATTTTTTTTTAAATTATTTATTCCTTTGTTATTTCTGAGGTAAATTGTTAATTGGTTGCACAAATTGACTTCAAAATTTAATTCTACAGCTCATGCCTAAATATTTAGCAAAATGGCATAAGCAGTAACCTTTGGCCCAGAATTCAGGATTTTATTTTAGTAGTATCCAAATCAAATATATTTTATTTGTGGGAGCATTCATGAATCTGGAATGTTACTTTTTTATTTACATTTGGAAGTATTTAATCTAATGCTACTTTTTTTTAATTTTGAAATTTCAGTACTTATGGAGAAAAAATGGACAGATATTGTCACTTTTAAAGCCTGGCTTGGAATTTGAAGAATCCAAAAAAATATTAAAAATACATCATGCTCAAGAATTAGATTCAGGGACTTATTCCTGCATTGCTATGAACAAAGTGGGATCAAGTTCTCAAGAATTTGAAGTGAGTGTTTTAGGTCAGTGTAATTCATTTATCCCTGTTTTAATAAGGCTTTTGCATTTGTTATATTAAAGTAACTTTAAATTTGAAAAAAACCTCTGCAGTAATTTTTTTTTACCTTCATAAAATTTATTGAAATATTCAACAGTATTCATAACTTAAGAACTACTGTTATTATGACAAAAATTAGAAAAACTCATTTTAATTCATGTGAAAATTGAATTGATCTTATTATTGGCTAATTACAAAACATAAAATGGTAAAATATAGAATAAATTATTCATTTAGTTTAAATTATCTGATTTCTATACACTATCTTTTGAAACATTATTAATATAAGACCATAATAATTGTGGCTTTTTATGCAATGTTCATAAAGTAATTTGAATTTTTAACTAATATTCTGATTAGCTTTTTGTACTAAATGATTTTTTTACCTGTGTCGCAATGGCAAAATAAGTAGTAATTGAGAGCCATCTATCTAGTGGAAACCACTTTTTTTCTTTTCTTATTTGTTCTTAGAAATTTATAATCATATTGTATTTATAATATACCATCAATAAATTGCACTTAATAGTTTTTGAATAGATAAATTATACTATAAATTGTCTTTTTTACTGGGAGATAATATTCTTCATTTTATTTTCATTTCTGTTCTCAAAAACCTAAAACAGAAGTATAAAATATCATGTCAGAAAAAATGTAAATAATGTTTTGATTGTATGATCAAAAACTTTTTTCATGAATTTCAGTAGAATTGATACATTACATAATTTTTCTACTTAATTTTTACTTCTAGTTCCTCCACAAATCCAAGGCAATACTTTTGAAGAAAAAGAAATGATGTTGCATGAGAGTACTGAATTCAACTGTATTGTCAATGGGTTTCCTTTTCCTGAAATCATCTGGTACAAAGATGGCTCTGAGATTTCCTTGCAACGATTTGAGATAGTTGTTAGTGATGACCTCCAAACTTTAACAATTCTTAAACCTGAAATAACAGATGCAGGTAATTACAGTTGCAAAGCTATTAATATTGTTGGAGAAGCAAGCAAAGTAGTTCAGCTGAATATTTTAGGTAAGAAATTAATCTTTAATTTGATTTTTAAAAAATAATATGAAAGGACTGCAATGTGTATTATTATTTTTTTTTGTATATATTTTATTAAAATGTTATTTAATTTCAATATTGGAAACTGCAACACATTTATAAAATGATTGTATTAATAATATGGTTATATTTATTTATTTTTTTAGTTTTGTTAAAATGTGCTTAAATTTTACTTTCAATTTCAATGATATCAAAAATTAAAATTGAGAACTCTTCTTAGAAAGTGTTAGATTAAAATATTAAAAAGTAAAATATTATTTGTGTTGATTTAATTAACAATAAATGTTGAAACTAATTTTATATACTTGTATAGCATAAAAATTTTAAAAAATTAATTTTTTATTGGTTATTCAAAATCAAATATTCTTTTTTATTTGATTATATTGTTACTTTATTACATTTGTTTGCAGTATTTCTACAGAGCGGTCCCTTCAGTGACTTTTAAAGCAAGCACTTTTTCTTTTAGTATATTTTAAACAGAACAAAATTTGTTTTATTGCAGGGTTAAAATTTGATTTATAACTATATTGTTATTATATCTCAGTCAGATCTACACATTATTTATATTTTACAATTTGATATTCTTCTTTCTACAGTACCTCCTCATATTGAACAACAAAGTGTAACTGAAACTTTCCGAGTAAAAGAAGGTGAAGATTTACATCTGAATTGTGAAGCACATGGTACTCCTCAACCCAAGATTGTATGGCTGAAAAACGGGCAGTATGTGCCTATGAAGTTATATGAAAACAATGAAAATATTTTAAAAATTTCACATATAGGACGAAAAGATGCTGGAAGATATGCATGTGTTGCAACTAATAAAGTAGGGAGTTTTGAAAAGGATTTCAATGTAGTGGTTCTATGTAAGTATTTTCTTGAAATAAATTTTAATTTACTCATTTGAGCTCTGAAACTTTTTCGAAGATATTTAAATTATGTGTGTGTAATGATGTATCTCAATTTAAGTCCTAATTAATTTCTTTTTTTAAAAAATCTTAAATTAACCTATGCTACTTCATTCTAAAAAAATCCTCATATCTTGATTTAAATCTTACGTTTTTATTTTTAAAACTTGCATCTTCATTTCCCATGCCACAAGTAAATATATAAAAATCTGTCTACAGCTTTACTTCAAAGATATCTAATATTCCTTTTCCTAAGTTCTTTTAATAAAATCACTGAAGGGAAAATGTCTATCATTTTTGTTCTTGTGCTTTTGTACAAACAATCATTGTCAGTTTTTTTTTCTGTTGTTAAAATTCTGACTCTCATGGTGAAATAAATTGTTTATGCATAAACTATCTTCTTTCTAGCTATGCATTTTCAAAATTATATTTATTACATATGTAAATATAAGCTTTTATTGGTTTTAGCAAAATTATAATTATAATGTAATTTGTTTAAAAGAGCTCTTTTAAGAAAATTAAATTGTTTTAATAGAATTGAGAAATTATTTTTAATGTTTCCTCTTTTTTTAGTGACTAAATATTTTCTAAGATTATACTAAATACTATTTTTTACTACAAATTATGTATTTTAGTATATAATTATATTATTTTTTTTATTATTATAAGAAATTACCAGAATTGTTTTGCTTTATTTTTAATGAAATGATGCATTACAGCTCCTCCAAAACCAGAAACTTCTGCTGCTTCATCAAGATTTTCATCTACAAGGAATGGTAAAAAAGAAATAAATGAAAATTTTCCATTTGTTTTAATATGTCCATTTTCTGGTTATCCTGCGTTACAATTTACATGGATGAAAGAAGGACAGATTCTAAATACAGCTGTAAATCCATACTTGGCTACTTCGGAAAATGGAAAACGTTTAGAAGTTAAGCATGCTAGAGCAGAGCATGCTGGAAAATATACTTGCATTGCTAGAAATGAAGCTGGTGAATCTAAAAAAGACTTTGTGGTTGACATTTTAGGTAAGATATTTATTAAAGAACATTTACTATATGTTCTTATTTTATAGTTGTTGAAAGTCTTGCAAAATGTTAATTTTCTACATGCTATTTCTGAAATTACTATGCAATCTCTTATCTACAAAAGAATCTTCTGCAAATTTTCTTTATAGGTTTCTATAATTGCTTTCATAAATGTTTAAATTAATATTGAAATATATTATTGTTATTCATATGATTAAATTTAATTATTAAAACTGAAAATAATTATTTAGTTAATAAAAAAAATCCACATGCTTTTCATGTAAAACATCACACAATAAATTAATAGGCTATAAAAATGTATTGTAAACTGTTAATATTTTTAAAATTATGTCTTTTCAAAAAATATTCATAAATAACATTACAAAGAGAAATGTATAGATGGGCATTTTCTAAGAATTTGTTTAAAAGTTTCAACAATTTATAGCATTACTTGGTTTTAGGGATAAAGAAAACTTGTTTTTAAGTTCTATATAAAGTCTGTGATTTAAAAAATTCTAGTTTTCTATTAAGTTAATACTGGTTTTTACTTCTCTGTATTAAAATTTCTTATAAAATCTTTTCATAAATATATATTTGTGCAGCTTTTTTTAATTAAAAAAACTTTTTTTTTGTTATAAATAAATTTATCAAAGTAATTTTGATATAATTTTCACTGTGCATTTAAATTTTCAAATTAGATTTTCCTGAAAGTAGAAATCTATAATTTAATGCAATTACATAGAAATATTTATAATTTATGTAAATACATAGTAATAGCTGATAAATGTATTAAATTTCTGTATTTTGGATGTAGATATCTTTTAGTATCTTTTAAATATTTATTTATCTTTTAAATATTTAAAGTGCTCAGAAACAAAATTATTATTATTTAAAGAATAAGCAAATACATAGAATTTTTTTCTTAATTCTAATATGAATTATAAAAGAGTGCAAATATATAATTGTGTCAGTCAGTTTCACAGCTGCAGATACTTACAATGCAAATTATTCTATAAGAATACATTTCAAATTATGCTAATGAGAATACATTTAAATGATCTTTGCTTAAAGTAAACCCTTTTAAAAGTCATGCAGGATTTGAAAAATTCTTTTTACTCTTCAGCTAGTGCTTCAAAAAATATCTTGTTGGATTTCAAATTTTGTGTTTGTAGAAGATAATAACTTTTATTGCCAGTGTCTGGCATAGGGGTAAATTGTTTTCCCCATGACCTGGGCGTCCTGGATTCGGGTCCCAGTTTGGGCATGTTTGTTCTTTCTCTATTCTAACTGTGAGATGTGAGATGTGTGAATGTGGCCCACCTGTAAAAAGGGTGGTGCAAGTGAATGAGTGATGTGTAAGTGGCAAACTGATACTCTTGGCCCTGGTTGGCACTATTGAAACAAGAGGTTCTGCCTATCAGCTTAAATTGCTGTCTTCGTAACAGTGGGCTTGTTCATGGCAAGTGCCATAAACAAAAATAACAACTTTTATTCATTATAATACTTTATATTAAAATAGTTTTTGCTCTTTTATCAGTTACAAATTATAATAACTTTTTTTTTTCTGCCAAGAAAATCTTACAGATATTTCAATTGATATTTTTTTGTTGAATCCAAATATATTTACTAATATTGACTACTTTTTGTCATAATAATAATACTTTATTATAAAGAAAAAACAGAATTTTTACTTTTTTCTATGTACTAAATAATTCGTTAAAAATATTTCAATTTTTAAAATTCTTTTCTTTGTTTCTAAGAATTATCATACCTCAGAGAAACGTTTTACATTTTAGTTTGCTGCTGGTTAATCAATTTATTTTGACCAGGACTTTTTTTTTTTCCTTTCTACGATACAAAATGTTTGATGGTAACATAAAAATCATAATTAATTTCATTTATTTTAAAGCTAATCTTTTAACTTGCAGTATCATTAATTTGTTGTCCATATGAATGACTTAAAATAAATGTATAAATATGCTCTGATATAAAAAAGCAATTGAAAATCAATTTGATATTAGATTAATTTTTATTGAGATTTATAATTCACCTTTAAATTTATATTTTGAAATTAATTTTGTTAGATTTTAAGATGTTTTAAATAAAAATCTAAGATAATTTTCAAACTAAGCTAACTATTCATTGATTTCTTCATAAAATGCTTCAAAGTGCAAATAAAAATATCAAATATTTATAGTTCTGTGAAGATATGGGAAATTTACTTGAATTTCTTTTTTAGTTCCACCCTCTATGAATTCTGATCTTGTTACTCAGATGGTAATACAAGAAAACACCAGTTTGATTTTAAATTGTAATTCTACTGGAAATCCTTCACCTTCAATAATGTGGCTAAAAGATGGCACCGAGTTAGAAGCTGATGAAAATACAATTTTATCATTTGACAGTGCACAGCTTGAAATTCCTAATGTTGAAGTAAGCGATTATGATTTTCCTTCAACCATTTGAATATTTAATACTGTTTTATTTGGAAATAAATGGTTAGGAAAGTGTAGATATTTACTGGATTCAGTTATTCACAAAAATATTTAAAATCACCTTGTACATTCATGTCATAAATTTTTCATAAAAATTTTAGATACTTACTTGCGTTACATCTGTTCTTTTTTTTACCCATCTCTAAATCCAATTTTTATGCATATACATCAAAATTACTTCAACACTAAGCTAAAAATGTATATATAAATTAATAAATATACTTTAAATAGATATATCTTATAGTTTTTTTCATTTGAATTGTAATTTTTTAATATTCATCAGTATGCACACTACTGTTCTGTATCTTGCAGTTAGAAATCTAAATTTTACGTGAAAAGGATAAATTGTGAATAAACAATAAAACTATTCTACTTTTTTTCCTTGTAATTTATTTTAAACAATATCTACATTGTTTTGAAATCAATATAGTAAGTACTGTTCAGTAAGAACATATTTTGGAATTTAACATATTAATTTCAATTTATTTCATTTCAGCATCAGAATATTGATTTAATTGTTATTTTTTTCAGGCTTATCATTCTGGAACCTATTTGTGCATTGCAACAAATTTAGCTGGTTCTGCTGAAAAAGAATTTAATGTAGATGTGTTATGTAAGTTTTAAAATAAGATTCTTTTTTTTCTTTCTAATAAATATATCTGACACATTTCCAGAAAATGATCAATGCATTTTTTTATACTGGTGCAAAATAATATCCCACATATTCTGAAAAAAAATCTTAATTTCAAGACTATGACTTGAAACATTAATTGTATTTACATTTATTTTTTAAAAGAAGATAGTTTTTTTAATGTAATAAAATATTAAGTTTAAAAAATTAATTATTTAAATTTTTTATAATATTTATGTTTAATGTTTAAATGTTTCTACATTGAATCAGTTTTCAATGATACTCATTATGAATTCAAATAAGCATAAATGTGTTGTTAAATAATATAGTTATATCATGAACATATTATTTAACATATAATATGTTCCTGTCAAATGTTTATGTGTGATCCTGATAAATTATATTTTTCCAGAATTTAAGGTGCATTTACATTAAGAATAATGCATAGATAATAATATACTTTTGGTAGTTATATACTGATGTTTAAACATTTTGTTAAACTATATTCTTATGGAATTTCTAAAATGCTTTAAAATTGCAGTTTCTCCACGAATGAATTCAGAAACTGAAGAATTTAGAGCAAGGCCTACTGCTTATGTCAACAAACCAGTTACTTTAGAATGCCCTATGTCTGGTAATCCTTTACCACAAATAAAGTGGTTGAAAAATGGACAGGAAATAAACTTGGATGAAGAGCGAAATATTTATATTCACAGTGATGGACAAAGATTATCATTAATGAGGGCTAAAAATGAAGACACTGGGAAATATTCATGTGTTGCTGAAAATGATGTTGGTAGTGAAGAATATCAATTTGACTTACAAATTCTGGGTTTGTGTCTACTTTTATGTTTGTTAATCATTACTCTTAACTTTTTAGAAATAAGTATTGAATGTTAATTTATATTTTGTGATTACTGTGTTTATATTAGAAGTATTAGGTTTTATAGTACTTAAATGAAGAACTCTAACTTGATGTGCATTTCTTCTTAATTCACATGTTCCCAGGAAAAAATAAAAATTTCCTTGGTAATGACATTTCTCTTTATATAATTTTGTCATAAGCATTTTCATAAGTTGTGATATTATTTATTCTGGAGTCGACTTTAACCGTATAGTTAGTCCATTATCTATTGTCTGCTAATGTAGTTTTATTTTGTTGGCTTTCACTGTATAGCTTTTAAATTACCTATTTGCTGGTATAGTTTTTCTCTTGGAAATCACAGTTTTATTGCCTAACTTGCTCAATGGTTGTAAAAAATAAACCAAAATATCATTTGTTTAATCAATAAAGATTGTTGGCTCAGGGATAACTAATTAATTAAAATAAGGTCATTAGAAAATAATTCAGATTGTCACAGCAATTTATCATCAACTAAAGTTACAACTTGATTTCCAAACCATACACTCTATGAATTCTTACAAATTGTCTCAATTAACTAACCAATTTGAAAGACAATCAGATTATGCATGAAACAATATCTAGAAAAACAACGGATTTTTTCCATCTCAGACCCGCCGAACTCCAAAACTTTGTTTTCCAGCTAGAAAAATTGAAAATGAAAAAAAATCACCGTATACATGTGTGTGTGTGTATGAGAGAAAGAGTAGAACAGAAGCCAATAGAGAAGTCTCATGATTGTTTCAAACCAGTTTAAACTGGTTAATGACAAATTAATAAAAAGTAATGTTCTCACCTGATAACTTGCGATATATATATATATATATATATATATATATAAAATTTGGCATCAAAATATTAAACTCTTGTGAGAAAGTGTTGACTCATCGATGAAATATCAATCAGTTGATAAGATTGATGTGAAAGTTTTCCCCCCTTATTTTTGGAAAATACTTAAATTATGCAGAAAAATATATCCCTTTTGTGGACTTCATTCGTCTTTCATCTCTTTTTGCTTTTTAAGGTTGGGGAGGGGGATTCTTTTTGGAAAAAACTTTATATATTTCTAGACATCACATGAGTTTGTTTTTAACAGTAACATCAGCTTGTAATTTTTTTTCTCAGGATTACTTCTTTATTAAACATTTGCTTGTTCTATTTCAACTTTATTATTGTCCAATTATTTAAATATTTTTTCAGAATTTTAGCTTCTAAATTTTTAGCAAGAAAATTTAAATCTGAGTTCTTGATCTGTATGAGAAAAAAAATTGCTTAATAAAGAAAATCGTTAAAATTAAAAATGAAGCTAATATGACAACTTGATCTATTGCATTTGCAACAACCTTTTCTTTAGTAACAAAATCTGAGGAAATTCGAAAAGCTATCAATATATCTGAAGTGATAGGATTGGTCATTGAATCAGTCATCAAGTCCCAATATCAAGCCTCTTGATAATGCTTTTGTTTCTTTAGGGTAAAATTTGATTATTCACTTCAGAATAAATATAAATATTGCCTATTGAAATATTTTGTTTTGTTTCATTCACATAATTACTAATCAAATTGAGATATGTATGTATTTAACTGATTATTTTGTTGTAAAAATGTAATATCATATGCAATGAAATTTTTTTATATAAGTTCATTATGAAACTAATCTTTCACTGTATTCCAGCTGCACCTACTATTGATAAAAAGAATATTAAAAATACATATCATGTGAAGGAAGGTGATTCTTTGGTGATAAAATGCCCAGTAAGTGGTCACCCAAAGCCTATAATAACCTGGCTTAGAGATTCTGATGTTATTCCTTTGAATTCATCTCCTCACATACATTTCTCTGATGATCTTCAACAACTGCATTTGAAGCAAGCTTCGTTGAAAGATGCTGGAAAATATTCATGTATTGCTGGAAATGAAGTTGGCACTGCAGAACAGGATTTCAAGATTGATGTTCAAGGTGTGTTATTTACTTGAAAGTTATATGTACAATTTATTTATTCAGGTATTCCACCTTTTTTAAAGCTGTGTATAAAAATTTTTAAGAATGGAACAGAAAAAAGATATCTTAATGTTTTTTTAAAAACGAAACTGTGTTTTTCATAATAAATGAGGGAGAAAAAGAGTTGCAGTGTGTTTGTCGAAATTTTGAATATTACCCTTTTTAAACTCTCATCATAAAGCAGTTGGCGTAAAAGCATTCTAATAAAAGGTTTTCATATGTTTGCAGAAATTTTATATAATTTTTTTAATTATATTTAGAACCAGATTAAATAATTTGTTAATAAAAAAAAATTCAATTACTTAATAATATTTTCAAAAAGTACTAAAATAAGAGATAGAAAGATATGCTTAATGATATATATATATGTATAAATGTTACTGCATAGAATATGTGTAATGTGTATAACTAAGAAAACAAAATAATGTGATTATTTAAGAATGTATTTATTTTTATATTAGCACTGTAATTGCATAAAAATTGTTAGTCAAATATTATTTTAATTTTCATTAAAATACTCATTTCAAAATTAACGCTCAAATTTAAATAATAAATCATTATTTTGTAGATGTGCTGACAAAAATATAAACATTTAAAATCATAGAGTTATAAGTTTAAATGTTGAAATTTATACAAATGCATTCAAAACCTGTTATGTCACCAAAAACATATGTTAATATTAAAAATATTTTTTCAATCGCATCTGCCTAAACATGTTCTTTAATGACAAAAACTGCAACTTCTATGCACATAAAGTGGTTAGATACTATTAGAATCTTTTATTAACAATTTACTACTTTCAATAAATTTTCTCTTTTGGTTCCATTTACTCCTTTCTTGATATATTTAGTTTTGAAATTTTTACATTTAAGGCATTTTATTATTATTTTTTGATTATCAATTTATATACTTGTTTCAGGGTACTTTTTGGTTAGCCGGACACAAGTAGAAACTCTGTAAATTATTTAGGCAAAATCAAAGATAATTTATAGCATTAGATTTGTATACAGATTGGTAGAGGTTTCAATTACTTGAAGACCATTCACTTGCTCCTGGCTAACCAAAAAATGGCATTTCATTGCGATTTACAACTTGATTTGTTTTAACTTTCAGTTCCACCAAAATTGGAAAATCTACATGATATCACTAAAAACTTATCTGCGACTTTAAATAAACCCATTACCATTAGTTGCCCTGTATCAGGAATACCTTCACCTTTGGTAAAATGGTTAAAAGATGGAAAACCTTTAAGAGTTGAATCCAATCCAAATATTATGTTATCAATGAATTCACATCACTTAAAAATTTTTCGAACTCAAGTGTCTGATGCTGGAACTTATACTTGCAAGGCTGTTAATGATGCTGGAAAAATAGAAAAAGAATTTCATTTAGATGTACAAGGTATGCAATTTTATATTATGCTTTTAAGATTTTTTTCTTTACTTTTCTTAAATAATAAGAAAATGTATCATAATCTATATAAAGAAAAAGGAATGTTTGTCTGTATGTCTCTTATGCACTGCCGTGTAACTCATCTGATTGCTTTAAAACTTTGAATACTTATTATTTGCACTTATGGGATGGTTACAGGCATAGTAAAGTTATGTTATTATTTAAAAATGAATTTTTGTTTGTTTGTATCTTATGATTGCCATACTGTTCAACCAATAGCGATGACACTTGGTAAAACTTATTGTTTGCATTTTCTCGAAGGTTATATTTTAAAATTGATAATTGTCAAAAGTCAAACATTAAATCGCAAACGGCAAATCTCATTCATAATTAATCACACATATACCAAACAAAGTAAAATTATTATAATTTAGGCCTGTAAAGTGAGAGACGAAATCAAAAATATTTTGTGAAAGCATTAATTTTTTTCTTCATTAAATGAATAATCCTCTACACACAATGATGTCATTCAACATGCTCACTATTTTGTCTGTAGCAAACTGCACATATTATTCAAGATGATCTCATGCATTCAAAATAAAATTATTATCTATGCTGATTAAGGTTAGTTTTATATAAAAGGAATTTTTTACTGCAAATGGTAATTTTGCTACTTATTTAGTGAATCTACAAATGATATTTCGATTGTACAAATGTATTTCATGTTGAATTGCTTTGACAAAAAAATGTTTCCAAATGTTCATCACTTTATGAATTTAACAGTGCAACATCTAGTAATTAGTCGAATTGAGCTTTAATAACAAACAACGAATGATAAGAAAGCAATTAAGCAGATCATTTGCAAATTTTAAATGTATGTTTTAATCTCACTATCAACCTGAGGCAAGAACCAATAGACAACGTTTACATGCTCTTTGATCACAGTCATCAGATTTAAAAAACCAATATGAGGCAAGGAGCATGACAATTATCCTTAAAAGAACATCGATTGGAGAAGATGTGCTCACTCCATGCATTCCCTTTATTTCCCACCAACATTCCTTTTGATTTCAAACAACTGCAGTTCTCCATTCGACTGGCATTCCCTATGACCATCAACAAGGTGCAAGGTCAATCATTTCAAATGTGCAGACTGAACCTAAAAAAATCCATGTTTATAAGATAACCAGTTATATGTTGGATGCTACAAGTTGGGCAGTCAAGAAATTTATTTGTTTCTGCTGAAGATGGAAAAAAAAATCCACCCTGAAGCTCTTGAAAAATAAAGTAAAGAAAAGTATATATATATTATTTATAAATCTTTATATATCATTCAATTTCAATGAATGTATTCATTTCCGATAAGAAAATTCATGTTATTCTATCTATCTTATTGAACAAGATAGTTATTTTAAATTTCAAATGGTATTTCAAAGTCATTTCTTCTTTGACAGTAATATGCCAGGTAACAGCAAGTACTACATAAATATGAATCAACAATTATTTGGTAAGAATTTATTCTAAAGTAAATATTTAAAAAAAAAAATAAAGACAGGCAGACTGGAAGAAAGAAAAAAAATTGCATAGAACGATATCTAGCTTCAGATCCTACTGAAACAATATTTCATTTTTAAGGATGGATCATAATTCAATATAATCATATGTTGAAGTGAAATTATTGTAAATGTTGAAATTTGAAGACATTATATGTTTTCTAAAAGAATATTTCATGAAAATTTTGATATAATATATTTTTTGTTATTATGCTCATTATTTAATTTCTCATTTTTAAAATTAATTTTCATTTAAGATGTGTTTTTTGCAATCTTTATTATATTTATTTTTCAGTATCCTTTTTCTTCTCAAATTTAATTGCTTAAAATTTTTTAATTTTACTTTTTAAATGCTTTTAATAAAAATGTAAAGAATTAAGCTCAAGTATTTTCTAGATGAATAATCATGTCTCATTATTAATATGAAATTTGTCATTCAGCATTTATGATCAGCTACTGCAAGTTCTTAGCAATTTAAAAGTGATCTGATGATAAAATAATGAATGTAAAAACTTGATTACATTGATGATTTGCCATCTGTTTAAACATGATGCACAATGAGTTTTCATTCGGCCTTCATGACCAAATATCTTTTACATTGATATAATATATAAATTTGAAATGTGGTCTCTCATCCATCAGATTTTGAGTGAAAATTGTGTCATTTATCTCAAAACAATTCTTGTGTAATTTAATCTGACAAAACTAAAGACAAAAATCATGATTTGAATATCGTCATCACTATTATACTAATTCCTAATTTACATTTATTGTCTTTAAGTTTTTAAAGAACATTGAAGGAATTTTTACCAAATTAATGAAGTATTTATATTATTTATTCCATGTTTACTTTGATTCCTGTTTTTGATAAAATTTTCTTGTTCTTAGTCCCACCTAGCATGTTAGAAACCAACAGTGTCCTTGATTATTATTCCGAAGATGAGGATGAGATAAAAAATGAACTGAAAGCTGCTGAAAATGCTACATTACAAATTGAGTGTTATGTTGATGGCAAACCAAAGCCTATTATTCTATGGATCAAAGATGGTCATTTGTTGAATATATCTAATGATTCACACTATGAAATTTTTCATAATGGTCAAGTATTGCAGATAAGTCAGATTAAATCGTCAGATGCTGGACATTACACATGTGTTGCTTCTAACGTTGCTGGCACAAAAGAAAAAAGTTTTGTGCTTGATGTACTTGGTAAGATATTTAATTGTTATGCTGTTTTTAAATGTTTTATACATTTTAGATTATTTATTGCTTTGTGCTCATTTTAAATGCAATTTTATGTTAATAATTTTTTGGGAAGATTATGAAATAATGTTTGATTTATTTTTCTTCAAAGTATATTGACCTTTTTTATAATAATCGTGTCCTTTGTTTGATATTAATTCAATTGAACCTTTCATTTAACGAAGAAAGGGTTAAATTCTTCAATGTACTATTTTTGGAAATTTCAAAATAAAAAATATATTTTAGGAATGAAATATTCATATATAACAATAGAAAAATATTTTTAAAAAATCAAAATAGAATTTTTGAGAAAAAAATATATCTAAATGTATAAAAAAATCCTCTCTGTAGTCAAAAAATTATTTTGAATTTCTGTTTAGAAAAAGTGTCTATTCTAAAAAAACAGTAAAAATTGTTATTAACATGAAAAGCAAGTTATGCATACAATTTGATACTTTTTGTAATTAACTTTAGAATGCTTATAAATGAAGGAGAAGGGGCAGTTTCATAAAAAATTTGACAATCTGGCAAATTTAATGGGAAATAAAATAGTATCAAATGGTTTTATAAAGACAAAGCATCTACATTTCTTTTTTTAACTTTCTGATTCTATATTGCTATTATACCATCCGATAAAATGCATCACCTCCTTTTTTGAAGATTTTCTCTTGCTTTCTATACATTTAAAGATTGTTTGAGTGATGTTTAGTTAATTCATAAGAATAATCCTAGCATCAGAATTTACTAGAATTAGTAATTTACTTAACTTATTCTAATAAAATTATGTATTTTCTAGTTCCTCCTAAACTCAAAGGTCCAAACTTTGAATCTCAAGAAGTTCTTCCAAATCGTCCTACAGTTATTGAATGTCAGATTGATTCAAATCCTGCTCCTTCTATAGCATGGTATAAAGATGGCAAAATTATTGATTCTTCCAGCCATGCTTTGCTCAAAATATCAGAAGATAGAAAGGTTTTACTGTTTTTAAAGACAACTTCTGAAGATGACGGTCTTTACACATGTGTTGCTGAAAATAAAGTTGGGAAAACAGAAAAGCACTTCAAGGTAGATGTCTTTGGTATGTAATTAAATATTGGATCATAAAAAATGTAATTATCTCTTGAAATTTTTTTTCTGTGGCCTAATTGATAGATATTGAGCTAAAATACACGATACTTTATTAAAGGCATTTTAGCCACTAACATTATGAATTTAATTCCATCAAAAAATAAAAATTTGCCAAAATAAAAATAATTTAATTAAAAAATCATCTAAAAGTTCTTTCAGATTATTATCACTTTTGTAACGAAAAGACCGCATTGCAATTGTCTATTTGTTTATGAAAGCTGTAGAAATTTATCACCTAAATATTTTTTTTCAAGTTTGAATTTTTGCTTGTGAAAGTTTATTAAACTTAATATTTCCATACTTTTAAATAACCTGAAAAATTTATATACTGAAAATAGCTTTAATTTTTGAAAGACTATTTAAAGGCAAATGAAAAAAGCCACTAGATTTAATTACATTTCAATCACATTTTAATTCTAAATGGATTCATTAAGATTATTTTTGATTAAAATCATATTTGGGATAAAATTTAATTAATTTCTCCTTTAGAATCTGTTAAGGTAATCATTAGTTGCTGCTAGTGTATTAGTTACTACAAGGAAGATTTTTTTTGTTATTGAAACAATTTTTAGATATTAATATTAACTGAAAATTTTTCTCTGTAAATAATTCTTAAAAGTAGAAAATACAATGAAATTTCATTTTTTATACCAATTCAATATAATTCATTTTTTTATTCAAATGTGTAAATAATAATTAATTCTGTTGCAATTTTGGAACTTGTTAGTATAATATTTATTGTTAATGTATCTTTTGTGACTAGAATAAATTTCCTGCTGATAAATTTTTTTAACTATTCAATACTAATAAATATTTGGTTTTATTTCCAGTACCTCCTGTTATTGAAAATACAGATTTTAAATCTGATGTTTTAGAAAATGAGATCTTCACAATGAAGTGTGTTTCAATTGGTAATCCTAAACCCCACATCATTTGGTTGAAGGATGGTCAAGTGATGAGTGAAGATTTTCGTAAAAATATGGTATACTCTTTTATTTATTTTCTAAAGTTTAACTTGAAAAAAAAATATTAAAATAAATAGTGAAAAAAAAAATTCTTCGTTTTTCTAGAGCATTCATTTGGAGAATGATGACACAATTCTTCAAGTCAGTGAAGCCAAAAAATTTCATTCTGGTCAATACAAATGCATTGCTTCAAATGCAGCAGGGTCTGTTGAGAAGTCATTTGATGTGTATGTTAAAGGTATTATTTATATTTAAATTTACTAATCAAATGTGTACATATTATATGAGATGATATTTCTTAATTTAATTTGAATAAATTAATTTTTATCTTAATTATTCCCATCATTTAGTTTAGTATTTTCTCTTATTCCTGATCAAAATTCCACTTTCTTTTATTTACTTATTTCTGATACCCACTCTAAAAAATTGCTGATGCTTTTTTATTTCTCATATCTAACATCTATGCATTCTTTTTAAATATACCTAAGTTTTCCATTGCTAAAGTGATATATATCAAAGAAATTGTTAACAGAATCTCTAAGTAAAATCACTGAAAAGAAAAAAAAATCTGACTTTGCTCTTGTATTCTGTTGCAAATAAGCATATTACGCTTTTTATCCCCTTGTGCTTTTTTTTCTTCCTCCTGGAGGATTCCGAAAAATTCCAAATTCCTTTTAAAATATTCTAAATGTCATCTTTTAGGTCCAGACATCTTTGAAAATTATGCAACATATATTATTATTATTATTAAAACTATATCATCATAAATTTAAAGCAACAGCATTTTATAAATGCATTTCATCCAAGTTATATTTGTTCCAGTGTGTTTGTTGAAAGCCTTTTTTAACATTTATATACATATGTATTAATTAATACTTTAAGTTTTCCAAAAATTAATATAACCTATATTATTGACTTATTGTTATTCTTAGTTCTGAATAATATTGTGTAAATCCATGTAAATTATATAAGTAATGCCAGGGAAGCATTTCAAAAAAATTTAATTTGATCTTTAAACAAAGTTTGATTCAAAGCATGTTATTTAATTAAAACTTCCTCACTAAATTGATTTTTCTTTTTCAAGAGTAAAATGATAGTAATTAAATAATTTTGTTTATCAATAATTTAATAATATAAACAAATTACTATTTTTGTTTATTATAAATGAAATTGAAATTAAAATTAAATATCCAAAAATGAAAGTGATTCCTATGTAGTGTAAAATCAATGCAATGTGCATGCAAGCATTAAAGAATCATATAACAGGATAGTATACTTGTAAATAAAAATATCTTATTTATTGAATTGCTATTATTTTTGTTTCTTTATATTCTACAACATTAATAATCAAATAAGAATCTTTTTTTCTAGTTCCTCCAAGAGTTGTGAATACATCTGAGCCTAACAAAACAGTTTTTGTCAGCCAGCCAATTATTATGTATTGCTTTGTGGAAGCTGAACCAGAAGCTTCAATTGCTTGGGTTAAAGATGGGATTATTTTAAATGATATCCTTGATCCTTTCATCCATATTCTTGATGAAGGACAAAAATTGCAAATCCTGAGAACTCGTGATATAGATGATGGACAATATTCCTGTGAAGTGACAAATTCTGTTGGAAATGACAGCAGATCATTTGTTTTAAATGTTTTAGGTAAGCATTTAATTGGTTATTGTTACATAACAGTTTCTGGATTTGTAAAAATGCAGCGTTAATTTTTAAACCTTTGTGATTTGAAAATGCCTTTCAATGATTATTTAACTCTTTGTTCAATCTTTATTCCTTCAATAATATTAGTATAATATTTAGTTTTCTAAATGTAAACTTTTCTTGTCATAATTTTAAGCTGTTATGCTCATCTTTCAATCTAAATGATGAAATATCTGTATTACATCATTTTAAAAGTATTGCATTTGGCTTTACAATGGTTATTCTATAAACTATTATTGCTTTATATTAATTGACATTACTCTTCGATAAATTAATAATATTTCCCTACAATGAAATTTTTAAGGAGAATAATTTACTTCATTAACAGGAGTTAATATTTTATTACTCATTTATTTTGTAACTTCCTATTTTAAAGATAATTTTAAAATTGGAGGCATTAAGTATTAAAACAATTTCCTAAATATTCACTATTGAAAATAAGACACTATTATTATTTTTATATTATATATGATTATAATGATGTTAGAAATTTAAAATTATTTAAATGTTTGTTTGCCCTGTTTATTTTAGAATTTTTACTTTTGAAGAGTTTTAAATAATTAAAAAATATGGTACTTTTTTGCAAAGCTAGTTAAATATGCAATATTAATTTAATATTCATATTTTTTTGAATATCAGTAAATATATTATTTATTTTTCTTTATCGTTAGTAAATGGCATTTGTCTCATTTTTAATATTAAATAATTACTTTTAAAAGAAGTGATATAAACAGTAAATAATGAATTGATATGAAGTAAAATAGAAGAATACTTAAATCCATTATCCAGTTATACCTTATATGGATGTGACAACAATTCTTAAATCTTTATTTATTTGTTTCAAGTATTTATTCATTTAAATTTCATTTGTTGTATAAGTGAACAATTAAACAAAATTTTAGTTCTGTATGCCTTGCATGTATGTTCTATGAAAAATTTCATAATAAGGATTTTTCGACTTACGACTTCAGTTTAAACATTAAAAAAATAATGATAGATTTTTTCTTTGATATTCATAAACCTTTATCCTTACTTTTTAATTTTGTTCATGATTATTAATTGATTTTTGTTCGTACATTTTAAAATGTAAAATATTTGAATAGATTTTAAAATAGCTTTGTTTTTATTGATGCTTTATGTAATGATTTGCATGCGAGGGATTTCCCTTCATAAAGTCTTATGACTTCATTATGTTTCTGAAGCTGATGTTTTCCACCAGTTCCTCCAAAGATAAAAAATATACAGGATGATAATGCATTGCATGTCACCAAAGGAAACAATGCAACACTTGTTTGTTCTGTATTTGGAAACCCTCAGCCAGATATAATTTGGTGGAAAGATGAGAAGGTAATTAAATTATTTAGAGTATTTTTAATTACTTTTAAAAGTATTTTATTCTAATAATTTAAAAATTTTATTTGTTGCTGCTGAAGGAAATTCTCATAATAATATTTTTATAATTCTACCATTTTTTAATGATATCTTTATGATTTTCATATTTAAAAATAAAACATGGAAATATTTTTGACAGCTTAAAAAATTGACTCTATTTTTGAATTTTTTAATGTGTTTTATAAAGGTTTGTATGTAAAAAAATTATTCATATTGTATTAATTTCCTTAGAAATAAATAGATTTTTTTGTTTTTTTGTTTAGTTCTTCAAAAAAAATCTCTGATTCTTTTAAAATATTTTGAAATTGTATAAAGGAAGCTTTTGAACCTGCTTTTTCATTATGAAATTTATAAATTATTGCATTTATAAAAAACTTTATTTTGGAAAATCCAGATAATAATAATGTTAAATCATGACAAACTTTATTACAGAATTTGCTTGTCATATAT
Source organism: Argiope trifasciata (assembly GCA_026543055.1). Taxonomy (NCBI): domain Eukaryota; kingdom Metazoa; phylum Arthropoda; class Arachnida; order Araneae; family Araneidae; genus Argiope; species Argiope trifasciata. Next base: position 2,821,475 of record JAPMOQ010059770.1, read on the forward strand.
TCCACATGACTTTACTCTAATTATAATGTGGATTATAGGTATAATTTTACTTACTGATTGTTATATTTACTTATATAATTTCGATAATTATTTTTTCTTACTTGTTTACTTCTATAAATAACAAGATAATTTTTATAATTTATTAAATGTAAACCTAATTATTATTAAATATAAATATGTTTAGTACTACAGATGAAGTCATTATGTGATTCTTTTTTATAGTTATTTGAATATAATCCACAAAAAATATTGTTTACATATGTTTAATACCCATACCCTTATTGATAAATGTCTTTATCTATCGTGCTAATATGTACAGGTGCCCTAAAAAATAAGGCACATATTTATTTCTTTAAATTTTGTACTGACCTTCAAAAATTTATCAAATTAAGTTAACAATTGCATGAATAAATTTGATTTGTATAAAAAAGCTATAAAAAAGTGTTTTAAATTAAATTTTTATACAATTCATCATAGCGTAAAATGTCAGCAAGGATATTAAAATTAGAAAAAAGAAATATATATATTATTTTCATTATTATTATTCACTGTTTAAAATTGGAAACTCGAAAAAAAATTGTGAAATATTGAAGACAACAGCATTGAAAAAGCTTCTTAAATATTTTGTTGTTTTATCAGAATATGCTACATAAAACTGCTTATGAAAATAATTGAAATTAATAAATAGTATTTAATATAAGAAGTGAGAGATAAGAAAAGGAGATCTACAAGACTTGTATTGCCCAAAGATCTCCAGTAATTTAATCCAGAACCTGAAATCAATAAATTTGTCTTTTAATATGTGAGATAATATATGTGATCATAGATGAATTAAAAATATATTTACTAACACTTTTGCACTATGAGGATCATGTAAAAAAACATATAATAAATAATTTTTTCATTATCATTTTTATCATAAGCCAACGTTTATCAAAGAATTGCTCTCCTTATTTAATGAAACTTTATAAATGAAAGTATGCATCTAGAAAAGAAATAAGCATTTGTTCCTTTAAAGAAACCGTTTTGTATGTGTTTTCAGCTGAATTAAGTTGTACATTTCTTCTTCCTCTATATAAAAAGACTAGGGAACACATATTGTAAACTGTTATTTTTTATTAAACTTAATAACTGTGACTTATTATAAATCTTGTACCTTTCTTATTTTATATCTTTGATTATTTTCAGAATTAATACCATATAAATGTGATTATGTTATTTTTTTTCAAATTTTTATATAAAATTTTCAATTTATAAAGAATTTATTTACATATCTGTAGATCGTTTTAAGTCGCAGATAATTGACCATTTATCACAAAGCACCATTTATCTGAAAGAATCAGATCTTTATAACTGGATAAAAGAGCCAAAATCTCATACCTTATTATATAATTTTTTGTTTGTTGGTTTCAGTAAATGTAAGCTCATAGATTTAAAAACTTTATTTATATGTTATGCTAGGTAAGGAGACTGTTCATTATCCTTTATAATTATTAATCCTTCCAAAAGTAATATTAAAAGTAATTTTAATAGCAATTCAAAATTGTTTTTCTATGTAAAATATATTTGCTTTTCTGTTCCATGTATAATGTTTCTTTATCCTAATTTTTTATTCTTGTAGATTCTGTATTCTGACAAAGCATATTTCAGTAACAAAAGTCAGATTTTACAAATGGAAAATGTTGATGTTCAAGATAGTGGAAACTATAAGTGTGTTGCTTCAAGTCCTTTGGGTTCTGAAGGAAAACAATTCAATCTTAATGTATTAGGTGAGGGACTTTTTTATCAAACTGGTTTATTTATCTTTTTTTCTAATATTAGTGAACAATTTTCTGATAAAATACTTCCTTTAGAATTGAATCATTATGTATCTTTCATTTAAACCATTATCATCTTGTTTCCTATAATAATACAAAAGGAAATATTTAAATTTATTTATTTTAAATTTATTTAAAAGTATTTAAATTTATATTTCAATTATTATTCAATATAATTATTCTTTTTTATAATTAGTAAAAAATGACAAAATTAGTCATGAAATAAATAAATAGTCTAAAAAAAAGGCTCATAAAATTGTTAGATTTCTCATATGGTTCATTATTTTTATTTTATTCAAATATGACTTAACATATGAATATGAAATTATAGATAAGATTTATTTAAACAATAAGAATTTTGTTTATATCAAATAGAATGAAGATTCATATTTTAAGTATGAAAAGTAGTTTAGACCTCCAACTCCACTTTAATTCAGCAAAGAAATTTTAAAAATGTATTTCCAATAAAATCAGAAAAAAAATTATTTGTAATTTTAATAATATAAAGTTACTCATAAATAATGTATTTTTTAGTATATTTTATTGCACATTTCAATGAAATATTTATTACAAATTTTAATATATACTTTTGTTAAATATGGAAGAGAATATTCTTAGCCACTTGACAGTGTCTCGGTGACTTACAATTTTTCATTGATCTATCATATTAACAAACTATTATAATAAAATTATTCGTATATATTATTATTTGATATAAAAGTTATGTGGAAGCCATAAACGCCTTGAGTGGCCTCTGTACAAAATGACATCGCATTTTTAAAAAATAATGCTCAATTAAACTATCAACTATCATTTAGATAGTTATGTAAATTGGACTATCAAATCCTAAGAGTGTTTTTATTTGCATTTTTTAATACACTGATCAAAATATATATAGTATTTAAAAAAAATAGCTGTTTCGATTGGTTTGCTATTTAATTGCACCTAAATCCCCTAAACTTAATTTTTAAAAAGTTTTTTTTTTATTCTTTATTTGATAAATCCTATTTCTTTATTTTCTTATGTATCTCTGCTTCAGGTCAGAAATTACATATTTTAATATGATGTTTATTTTGAAGTGTATAATAAATTATATTTAACTATTGTATGTTGAATTGACATATAATTTTTCATATATTTAATATGAATTTAATGTTTGATTTATTTATAAAATTATTAAATTTTAATCCTGGATAAAAGGTATAGCTATGTAGTGAAATAAATAAAACATGAAGTTTTCAAATTCCTCATTTGTAGATTTCTTTATCTTAAAAAAAGCACCTTTCTCTACTGAATTTGTCTCTAATAATATATTCATGTTGAATTTTCATACTAATTTAAAAATTATAGAATTCTGAGCTCTCCTAAAACTAAAAAATTCCAATGGCAATGATTGCATGAAAAAGGAATTGTGGGTCATTTTTTGATGAATTTCTTTTTTGAAAGAATTTTTTTTTATCTAATTGTAATTCTGTAACTGTAGCATGTAATTGTAATTAGGGAAGTAGTTACATTTTTAATCCAGAAACTTCAGAATTTAAGAAAATGAACACTACAATCATTGAAATGGTTCAACAATTATTAAGTGAAAGATCAAGCAAGTCCATGAATTAAAAAAAAAATCTTTCAGATAATAGTTTTAACTGTTCTTAAAAAAATGAAACCCGACTTTTTATTTAAAAGATGGAGGGAGAGATTCTTCTTATCACGTTGAAAAAAAAGTTCTTTAAATGATAGATTATAGCTTATTAATTAAATTTGTTTAAAGAATCATAATGCAGTTTGAGAATCCTTCTTGAGAAAAAATCCCACTGCCATTATCCTCTCTCCTCCAGGGCTTATGCCCCTTCGTCTTCATTGGTTTCACAATCAACTTGAATGCATAACTATGCCAGTTTTTTTTTTTTTTAAATCTTTTTAAAATTTTCAGATAAAAAATTCAAATATTTACTTTATTGCAGTTTTATTATGAAATTTCCTTAAATTCTATTTACAAATGTTCTAACTTTGAGAAAATAAAATATATATTTTCTATTTATGATTTGCTTCTTTATTTTATATATTATATCACATTCAAAATTTTGTGCCTAATTAAACAAAAATTCTAAAATATAATAAATTCAAGCCATTCATGCAAACTAACATTAATCATCAATATTTATTTTCTTCTTTTAAATATACTATTTTATTCACAAAATTTTGGTATTCCTGGTAAAAATGATTTTAAAGTGTGTGTGTTTCATTTTAAAATTGATATGACTTTTTTGGTTAATTTTACCACAATTTTTTTATTTTGAAATATATATAGCTAAGTTTTTGTCTGTGAAAATGTATATGTTATGATAAATATAATAAACTGGTGATTATATGAAATCTTGGGAAATTTTGTAAACTAACTGATAAATGTGATAGAGATTCCATAATTTATCACATTTACGACATCAAAGTTACCTAATCAAAAAGCTCAACCTATTTACCATTGCATATATAATGCCAGTTAATATTTAAATGATTTTTTTTGGAAAAGAATTATTTATCTTTTAAACATGCTTTGCATCTCTTCATTTATATTTTTCAGTTCCTCCTAAGATACGTAATGGACCTATTGATTATACTGGTCAAATGAACAAGCCAATGAAAATTTACTGTGCTGCTGATGGTAATCCAAAACCTGTTATTACCTGGATGAAGAATGGACAATTTATTGATTCATTTCTTGACCCAAACATTCAATTTGAAGAAAATAAATCAGTTCTAGTTATTCGCTGGACTAGAACTGAAGATTCTGGCAAATATACTTGTATTGCATCTAGTACTGCTGGCCAAGATGAGCAAAATTTTAATATCCATGTTCATGGTATGTATTTGTTTCACTATACATTCTGTTTTTTTTTTATTAAATTTATTTATACTTTAATGTAATTGTATGTATTATTTTTTCACATGCTTCAAAGCTACTTTGGAAATCAGAAATTTGAAATGTCAATTTTTTTTTTATGAATATTTAAAAGATTACATATCCTTCTCTGAAATAAATGCTAACTTAATAGACATTGGTATTATACTGTTAAAATTATTTATTTTTCATATGTTTTTATAATCAGACTATTATTAAAAATTTAGTTGAATTGTTTTCAATATTTAAAATTAATGGATTAAAATTTTTAGTAATTCTTGTGTCAAAAAACGATTCGTTTTTTCAAACATAAAAATATTTTATAAACTAGCTTTTATGAAAACTTTTTTGCAAATCAACCTAGAATAAATTTTATGACTAGGTTTAAATTAATAATCTTTCCTATGTTACAGTTCCAGCCTCAATAGATCGTACTCATCTAGAGGACGAAGTTTTATCCCTTTTAAATCAAAGTGCAGTGTTGATGTGTCCAGCAAATGGAGTTCCATTTCCTTCCATCTCTTGGTACAAAGATGAGGATTCTGTTCTCCAATCAGATCCGAAATATCAAATACTAGAAGGTATCAGTGACAAAATTAAATATTCATTTATAACAGCAGCATCAATAACAATAAAAAAGACTGTTTGTTCTTAAAATTCTATGGCTTTTATTACATTTAATGTGTTGGTTAAAAGTATTAAAAAAAAAATTCCATTTGTTCTACTTTTTTAGACTCAAGTGATGATATATCTAGATATCATTATCATTATAATTTTTTATGATATATTTAGACTTTCATGGAAATCACATGAATAAAAAAAATACTAACGTATGTTCTATATATATAATATTGTGATAAAGAAAGAAAGAATTTGATATTATTGCTTTGATGGAAAAGATTCTCATGAAAATCTGAGGTTAATATGTGTTAATAGTTTGAAAAATATATTTCATCCCTGTCATGTAAGAGGCTATATAATTTTTAAAATTTGCAACTTAAAATTAATTTAATGTGCTAAATAAAAATCTTACAAGAAAGAGCTGGAGCTACAAACTGAAATATTTCTTTTTAGCACTGTGAAATCAAATAAAAAAATCAATGACACAAAGATAATGTTTTCCTACGTAATTAAATATATTTGGGATTAGTTTTCATAATGACCTGCAGAAATAGAATAAGAATTCATTAAGCTTTTTTTTATCTTTTGTTTAAAATATTATGTATCATATCATTTCAATAAAATGCATTGACATTGTATTAATTAGAAAACTTCATCCTCCTCCTTTGATTTTGAAAAATGAGATTATTTACAAAAAAAATCTAAAAAATTATATTATAAATTTTCAAATGTAAAAATATATTACTCTAAATTCTACTACCATTAGCATTTTTCTATTTAATATGAATGCAACCAATTTAAATATAATGTACTCTCTGTTTATTCATAAATTCTGAATATAGTTTTTTAATGTCTTTTATTCTAGTTGTAGTGTGTATTGTAATTTCATTCAATTTTATTTTCAATGTAATTTTTTTTCTTTGCATTCTTTATCCTTTTAGATGGAAAAGTTTTCAAAATAATTTCTGTCAAAGAAAATGATGCTGGAAAATATAAATGCATTTCTTCTAATGAAGCTGGCACTGATGAAACAGAATTTGATTTGGATGTTATTGGTATGTATTAGACATTGAAAAAAAAAACTGGGTTTTTTTGTACTTAAATTTTTGTATTGAAAATGACGGACAATTTAGAAATTACTTTTAATCTCAAACATGATTATATAAAAACTTAACTTTGCTTTGTAGTCACAAAATTTATTTTGTATTATTTATATATTTATTCATCTATATGATAAGAAAATTTGAATTAACTTATTTTATTCAAAATATCTAATTTCAATTATTAATAAATTTGCTCAAAATAAGTAATTTCTTTGAATTTGTTAAAGAATATACTTTCTGATTTTACTATTCTATTGAGAACAATTTAAGGAAAGTTTGTGAACTTTAAAGATTTTTTTAAATAGAAAGTCAAGAAATTCCAAAGAGTTATTAATCCAAACAGTTTGGTTTTTTCTTCTTCTCCACAATGAATGTGGATTGTAAAACATATATGATTTTATTTCCTGATATTATTTTTGGCAGTTTTTATGTAATAAATTTACATTTGATTGTGTTGTTTTTGTTATGTGATAAATGCAGTAAAAAATAAGAGGAGTAAGGGGGGAAATTAGAATATTTGGGTATAAAATATCTACACTGATACTATGCCTTCCCTAATTTATTTATTTTGCTTTTGTTTATTACTGATTCATCAATCGTCTATATAAGGCTTCTTTAAAAAAATTCTTTATTTCATAATTTTGATTTATCCTTGCATTATGTTTCTCTGTAAATTTAGTTTTACATAATTATTTTTATAACTTTCTTAATAGCTCCACCACAAATAAAAACATCAACGGTGGAATTTGACAGAAAGTCAAGAGAGGGTGATAGCATTTTGCTGGAATGCCCAGTAGAAGAGTCAAATTATCCTATGAAGATTTCGTGGAAGAAAAATGGAAAAACTTTTAGTCCTGATGCTACTCCTACTCATGTTGAATTTTCTTCTGATAATAAACAAATAAAAATAATGAAATCTCAAGCAACAGATTCTGGAATCTATAGTTGTGTAGCAAGTAATTCTGCTGGTGATACAGAACATGAAATTGATTTATTAATTAAAGGTAAATAAATTCTAACTTTTGCACTAAATTGATAATTAGATTTCTAAGTTGCCTTCCATTATTGGTTTTACTTATTCAAAAGTTTGAAACATATTTACTCTATTTTCTTTCTATTCTTTTTTCTATAAATATAATTCTGAAAAAAAAATATACATTTTATTTGATCAAACATACTATTTTAAACAGTTCTTTCAACTGTTACTTGCATTGTCAAGAAAAGTATTTCATATTAATCTTTCTAATCATATTGATTAGAAATGAATTATATTTTCTTTTCACATCAATATGGACGAAATAAATATTTATATCTTTCATTGCAAATCAGCATAGAAAATTATCAGAAAAATAAAAGAATTCAATGACATTATTACAACATTTATTCATTAACGATATTATTTTCATTTTTAAAAAGCATAAAAATTATGGTTGAAGGCTTTATTTATTTATTTTTCACTCTTTTGAATATACTCCAGTTAGATATAATAGAGTAAAGACTAATCTGAAACAAAAGGATTAGAGCTATTTTTTTCAGGTTGTTTTCCTACCTTCTAAATAATTAACTGTTTGCAACATTAATTTTTTGTAAGGACTTGATTGCAGAAAAATTATAAGCAAAAATATTCAAAAATATATAAACAAGCAAAAGTGTTCGAGTATAAATTTACTTCATTTTCACACTGTACATATTGTTCCTTTAAAAAGAGCTCTGGAAAAATTAATTTGGATAAATTAATAATTTGATAAAGGCTATAATTTACTATGAAAATTTATCATAAAACGTATGTTACATATATGAAAGCAAAAGAATAACCTGTTAATATTTATTAACAGGTTTTTATTAACAGTTTTGGTTGATTGAATTATGCACTTGTATCGTTTGAATGAAAATGTTAATTGTTTTAAAAAATCTCTTTTAATTGTCCATTTGAAAATCATTTCATGAAAGCATATTTATATTTATTTATAATATATTATTTATGGTTATTTATTTATACATTTAGCATATTTCAAATTTATTTATGTTAGTTATTTTATTAATTTTCTTAGCCCCTGCTAAGATTCTGCATCCATCTGAAAATCTTACTTCTACTTTTGTTAAAGAACGTCATAGTATTACTTTAGATTGCTCAGCAACAGGCTACCCTCAACCAACAATTAAGTGGTATAAAGATGGTTCTTTGATTTCACAACAGCACAACATGGTAAGAACATGTTCTGTTTCTATCAAAGGAAAGTCAATTATTATTTTTATATAACACAGTCAAAATTATTTTTATTTCTTTGTTTATTACTATTAAATAGAATTTTGTTTAGTTTATGATGAAAATCAATTTATTAGTTTAAATGTTTATAAATATGAATTAATTTTCATTTTCTACCTAAAATATTTTATATTCTGAACCAAATATCATTTTTCAGAGTTACTCAACCTACGGAAAAATGAAGATAGCAAATGCTTCTGTGAATGATACTGGTATCTACACTTGCATTGCTGAGAATGATGGAGATACAGATAGCAAATTATACAATTTGACTGTTTATAGTAGGTGTTTTTATAGTGTGTGTATATATATATATATATATATATATATATATATATATATATATATATATATATATATATATATATATATATATATATATATATCTTTTAATCCTAGTGTAGATGCATTTTATTTGCCTCTTCTTCAAAGATCAAAGGTTTAAAACCTTAAGCAAGTTTGTTATCTGGAATCAAATAGAAAGAAAAAAATGTAAAAAATATTTAACGAGAAAAAAATCTGTATGTATGATTTATTATTACAAGGAACTCGAATTTTTTTTAATTTCATGCCTGATCTTTTCACAAATATGTAAATTATCAATACATCTTTAAATACATTGCTTAATAAAACAAAAATCCACTTAAATTTCTCTCTTTCTTTCTATCTTTTGCTGTTTAAAATAAACAGGTATTTTTTTTTTGGTTAATTTTATATTAACTCAAAATTCTGAAATAAGAATGAAGCTTCAATTTTGAATTTCTTTTATTTGCAGCACCCCCTACAATCAATGTGTCTTCTCATGGCTTACACAGAGTAGCCTTACAAAATACAGAAGTTAATATAGATTGTTTTGCAACGGGCATTCCACAGCCACGAGTGATATGGTACAAAGGCCCTCAAATGCTTATACCAGGACCAAGAATCTCTTTTTCAAATGATGGTGCAAGTTTGAAAATATCACATACACTGCCTTCTGATGCTGGAAAATATACATGCTTAGCAGTCAATGAAGCTGGAGATACTGAAGCAGAACATTTTGTAAAAATTCATGGTAAGTAATGTAGTTATTTCTCTTTCTTATTTTCTCTTATGTTTCTCTTTTCTCTAAAAATTTAAAATCTCAGTCTTTCTCTCGATGTATGGGTGTGCATAGGGGCAAGCTTCTGTCTCTCCTCCCTTCCTTCTATAGAAATTCAAGCTACTCTTCGAACAGCTTTTTTTTAAAAAAATTAATTGCACAATTAGAGTTTGGAATTAAAATAGTATAATTGAATAAATTCTGAAATAAATATATTAATTTGTAAAATAATATTTATATAATGCATTTTATATAATTTACATTGATTCTATTTGTTCTTTTCCTTTATATGGAGAATATATTTCTGAAAATTATCCAAAAACTTTTTATATTGAATTCTATGAATATTTTCATTAAATATGAAGAAAATAAAGAGATTCAAACTTATGAATTATGATATTTTAAGAGAAATTTTCTCATACATTTTAACAGTTATATGAATTTATTGAAACTTTTATAAACAAAGCAAATAGGAGGTTTTTATTTTTTCATATTTATAAAAAGAAATTTTAAGCCTTTATGTGTATTATACTGATTTTATATTTTAAAAAACACCTCGCAAATAATTTTTGGATGATAATATTCTTACTTTTAAAATTTAATCAGGCAAATAAAATTATTAGATAGATTTCTGCTTGAGAGACTTCTTTCTCTTTTGCCATTTTCACATAAATTCATTTTTATTAGTGGTTCTTTTAATTATTTCTAATGTTAATTGAATAAAAGAAATGTTTGTAAATTCTGAATATACTGTAAAACTGAATACTTATGAAGTCATAATAGATTTTCAAAGAAACCCATTTCATTAAAATTTGTTATTAACAGAATATTTGTCTTTTTTCTGAATAGAAATAATTGATATCCCTTTGTCATGCATGTTGGCTTCATTCTGTTTTGCACAATAACATGTTGATTATTTTTCTGAATTGTAAATCATTACTGTTCATATATGCATTATGCTATAAATGTGGAGATTTTTAAAATGAAATTTTTTAACGCAGTAAATTTTCAAAACCATACTTTTTGTTTGTTTATAGTTCCTCCGAAAATTGAAAAGGCTGCATTACAAGACTCATCAGATCCTGTGGTGAATCAGTCTGTCAGAATCAGCTGCGAAGTTCATGGTCTCCCTTTTCCTCAAATTACATGGTACAAAAATGGAATCTTAATAGATCAGCATGAAAAAAGATTTATTTACTCTGGTGGTGGAAAGTTTCTTGATATTTTGAATATACAAAGCACTGACTCCGGAACCTATACTTGTAGAGCTAAAAATATTGTTGGGGAACATGAAAAGAATGTGAAATTGGCTGTTTCAGGTAATTTACTTTTTAAATTACAGTTTTCCATCGATATTAATTCTCAATAATTAAGAAATAGAATTTTTTCTCAGTGAAATGACTTTTATTTCATATTAGGCTCATAACATTTCTCTTTAATTATTTACTGAACAATGTATTAATGAATAGACCATTCCAGATGAAAATCTTTTTCCACATCAATTAAGCTTTCCTACTTTGTAAAATTCTTTTTTTTTAACCAGTCTTTTTTATTTTTTAAAATAGTTTTAGAATTTAGTTTTATAAAATAAAATTACTTACATTATTACATTATTTTGAATATAATGATTAACTTTCTTTTTTAGTTCCACCTGGTATTGAAGAAAGCTTAAAATCAAAGGAATATCAAGTGATTCTTGGAAAATCTGTTCGCATTGATTGTGAAGCTTCTGGGACACCTCCACCAACTGTAACCTGGTTAAAAAATGGCCTTCCTTTAACAGATGAAGATCATGTCCAATTTATCAATAACAATTATGCTCTTCTGTTTATGTATACATCAGAAAATGAAGCTGGAGAATACACTTGCATTGCTGTAAATAATGCAGGAACAGTAGAACAAAAATTCAATTTGACTATATTAGGTCTGAATCTTTTTTTTTTTTTTTTTTTTTACTGCTTTCTTTCTGGATAATTTTATTTGTTGTCTGTTTAATATTTTTCCCTACAAAAATAAAACTTATTATTTCCAACTGTAATGTCATAATATTAAGTAGATGAAATTATATATATATATATATGTATATGATGGAAAGAAAAAAATGTTAAATTTACACACGATAAAGTGCTGTACAACAGTTTTCATTTTGAAATTATTTACAGATAGAAAATCATGTAGAAATGCAGTAGGAGAATGTTTTAAAAATAATTTTTTCCGTAAAAAAGGTGTTTTTATTTTATTATACATTTTTGTTATTATATTATTGTGTCAAGTAAAACCTTTATTTCTTTTTAATTTAGAAATAAATTTCCCTTTTTTTAAAAAACAAAGCTAATTAAATTATCCATTGGGATTCAAGATAGAAATAATGAAGTAGCATATTATCATTTCAAAATTATATTTCTCTTTCTCTATGACATCTTTGTACTTTTACTGATAAAAGAAAGGCTATTTGGATGAATTGCTGTTTTTTTTTTTTCTTTCATTTTGTTAAGAGTGTTTAGTATTTTGAATATGCCTTTTTACATTTTGTTAAACATTTAGCCACAACATTTTACATTTTAACCATGGATTGATTTTCTTGGATTTTTTTTAGTTCCTCCTACATTTGATGATTTGCCACAAAAAGAAAATCTTTCAGCTGTTATTGGTTCATCTGGAAAATTATATTGCTCAGCTCATGGATATCCTTTTCCAGATATTGCATGGTATAAAGATGGTAATATTATTACAGATGACGAGAACATGGAAATAAAAAATGGTGTACTAGAATTTTTCAGCTTTGATGTATCACATAATGGAAGTTATATCTGTGAAGCTAGCAATATTGCCGGCAAGGAAACTAAAACATTTAATGTAAATATAAATGGTAATTATTCATCATTATTTATAGTATTTGATTTATTTATTTCTTAAAATAAACTTCATGCACTCTGCATATATGTATTTCAATTTTCATATTCTACTACATTCAGTTTAATAATTAATTAAAGGGAACTACATTTTGAATCTTATTGTTAAGTATTGCTCTAAGTTCTCATTTTCATTCACAGATGTTTAATAATTTTCCTCACTGTGCATTTATTTTGTAATGTTTCATTCTCTTTTTTTACATCAATATGGGAATTTTATCTTCCAGTTCCACCTAAAATTCAAGGAGGTAATCAGGCTGCATTTTTAACATCTATTAGCAAATCGCCTTTAGCCATGCAGTGTCCTGTATCTGGTATTCCTCCTCCTACTATAATGTGGCTTAAAAATGGAATTCCAATCAGTCCAGGCTATTCATCTAATTTCCAGATAACAAATCAAGGCACTGTCTTAACTATTCTTAATACTCAACGCAAAGATTCTGGAAAATATATGTGCATAGCTACAAACTCTGCAGGGAATACATCACGCAATTTTGTGTTGAATGTTTTAGGTAACAGCAATTTTTTTACATTTTAAAATAAAGTTTTAGCTTTTACTCCTCATTTTATTATTTATTTATTTATTTTTTGAAACAAAACTAGATTTTTGAAATTAAAGTCATTACATTAATTTGAAATAAATAGCATGAGAAATATCAGACAAATTGATAGCAAATTGATATATCAGACATTTATCATAACTATTTTTGATTCCATTAAGCAGTGATTGATCAGTTAAGAACATAATTTTTCATAAGCCATATTTGCAATTCATTTTGTTTTTCCATTAATCTTCAATTTACTACAGATTTTTATTTTCATTCTAGAGATCCAATAAATAAAAAGTATACATTTTTTCACAATATTTTTTTTTTTAACTTTTAAAGATAATATTAGAATCTAAACAGTCTTGCGATTACTTAAGCTCATTTTTCTTTTTTCAGAAATTTGTTTAAACTGTTTAATAGTACTTATGTTTTAAAGATTTTAAAAATTATTGTCATCATCTTCATTGGATGTCATTTTTTTGATATATTCGTTATTCTTCAAGATATCATTAATCAGATTTGGTTAACTTTTATCTTCTTTTTTCTGAATAAAGTGCATCTTGCAAATTTTGTAATACACTACATTTTTTTTAAAAATCTGGGAGAAATTGCATCATTATTATGTATCATTATGATGTGTTGACTCATCTTGAATTCCAGATTTCTAAAATCTTTGTTTCGAACTCAAATTTTAAAAGCTTTTCTTTGAAAAGAATCTCCGTGATCTATGGGTTATTCTCTTGATGAATTACTCACAATTATTCTTTAAAAAATTTGTTTCAAAGTTCCAGAACTCCAAAGTTATAGATAAACAGCAAATTCAAAAACTTCATATTAACTTTAATAGAAGTACCCAAGTATAATTTAGCAAGTTTGTTAACTCCTCAATATGCAATATCTAAATAAATCAGTTTCATAACACAATAACTTTTTTTTCTCCTTTATTTAATGAATTCTTGAAGTTTATGATAGAAATTTTCTGCCATTTCATTTATACTATAGACTCAACATACATCAATGTGAAATTTTATTATACATTCAATGATAATCAAGAATTATTTTTCCTCATGAAATAAATTTGGGGGTTATTTTATTCAAATTTTCTCTTTGGTTTCTATAAAAATCACAATCTTCAGCTCACTTTTTAAAGAAAATTCTGGAATATTGTCATCATTAAAAAATGCTTTGAAATTTGACATTAAAAATAAACTATAAAACAGGTGAAACAGTAATAAATGAAATCATTATTTTAGAATTTCTAATGGATGTATAAAAATTTCATGCTTGCCATTTCCTTTTAAGATATCATTTCAAAAGAGAAAGATACTATAAGATTCATCGTGAAATGCCTGCAAACTAGCCCACTTAAACAATAGCTTTTTTTACCACATTACTTTTATATATTTCTTTCTACATACAATCATTTATTTCCTTTCTTATTTTATTTTTGGAAAATTTTACTTCTTATTTTTTTTTTCTTTTCTTTGTCTCTGTAGATGACAGTTAAATATCCATTATAATATTGATAATTCTTGCACTCAACATTTCTTCATGCATTTGTTCTAAGAACTATTCAATATATTGGGTGCTTGATCATAGAATGTCACACTAAAGGGCTCTATGTCTTATTTGCATGAAATAATTAGTATCTCCTAACCAATCATCCATTGTCTTATTTATATTATTCCCAAATAAAACTAGAAAAACTCTTTTTTTAAAAAAAAAAATCTGAGATAAATTATGACTTGATGTTTGAATATTCATGCATTTTACAAAACAGTGATTTTGTTTGATAAATACAGCACATTAATTACACTTTTTACATTTTGTTTTTCAGAACCTCCTTCTATAAAGAATGGTCCTTCAGTGATAAAAACATCAGTTGGAAATGAAGCAGTATTCAATTGCATTGCAGATGGTTATCCTCCTCCTGAAGTATCTTGGATGAAAGAAGGTTCTTCCTTACTTTTAAGGAACTCACCATATTTGACACTAGAGGATATGTCTTTATTTTTAAGTGAGGTTAAACTTAATGATGCAGGTGATTACATTTGTATTGCTACAAATGAAGCTGGAAGCAGTACAAAGGATTTTAAGCTGCATGTTTCTGGTAATTTCATTTTATAGAAATCCAATTAAATGATTTTATTTATCTACAGAATTGTTCATATTTCTGGACTTTTTTTTATTTTGAATGTTCCCCTAAACAGAATTTCATTTTTATAATTTCAGTATTTCCTGTAAAGAAATTTACATATTTTTAAAATTCCTGTTGTTATAAGTCGATAATCTTCCTGGTGCAGATTTTAACATTGTGTGTTTGCTTATAATTAGAAGAAAATGTCAGAAATAAGTGTTTAAAATAGGTATTGTAAAAAGGTTTTTTTTTTTCTATTTTCAGCACCCCCACATATTAAAGATAGTGATTACTCACAAAAAGTTTTATCTGGTGATCCAGTGTATCTTGCATGTGAGGCTTCTGGCCATCCTCTTCCTTTGATAATATGGCATAAAGATTCTGTTCTTATTGAAGATAATGAAGGTAAATTAAAATATTTTGCTTGTTGTTGTAAAACAAAACCTAAATGTTCAACTATCAAAGACAGTATATAAAGCTATTGTGTTATTGACTAATGTTAATTAAAATTATTATTTTTTATTGTGTATTTATTTTATATGGACTTTATATCTTCTTTAAATATCTGTATTATTATTGTTATATTGTTTATGATAAGTTTTTATGAATTCTGAAATGTTTATTTCATTTGAATGCAGATATCAGTATTTTAAGAGTCAATATTTATTATGACCTTATTGTATCAGGTGGCTAGTTGCTTTGTTGACAATATTGGTTATATTTTTATTTCAGATTAATCATGGAGATGTATTTTCATGTCCATGCTTCCATTACATTGTAACTGTGTTATTTTAATTTATTTCATGTATTCAGTTTATAACATAACATCATTTTGGAATGTTTTTTTTTTTTTCCTTTCTCGTGTTAGAAAGTAGGAGAAGGTAATATAATTGTCAAGAAGAATCAAATCCCAGATTTTTATGAATCTCTGTATTTTAGATCTCTCTAAGTTCAAAAACAAAGAAAATTCAATATTTTATCATTGATAAAAATAATTCTGCAACAAAGATAATTTTAAAAATTCTTTGAACTAGACAAAATTTGGTTTATGGCCTTTACACCAAATTTATAGATTTCTACCAAATGTTGAGCAAAATTCTTTCTGGGGAAATATCTCTCTCCAGCTGTAGGAATATAACACAATAACTACAAAATGAGAAAAGCCAGATTAACAAAATTCAGAATACAGATTTAATATCTGTAGTTTAGATACCTATCAAATTTTAAGCCCAATTCCATAAAGAGTTAACTGTCTGTTAGTCTGTACTTTCAGAAACATGTTAATTTGATACTCAAAACACAATGACTTAAATGCATCAAATGTGGTACATGATTTTATAACTACATGTGTAGTCCTGTGTCAAATTTTTGTTTCAATCGGTTGGGAAAAATCTGTCTGAAATACAAATTCAATTTTTGGATACTCTAAATTATATGTCAGGGATTAATTACCCAAAAATCACTTGGTAGATTCAGTAAAATTGTTAAATTATCAGTGAAGGTTATTATTTCGTAACTAGTATTCACCAATGTCATGCAAGGTACGGTATGGAGATTTACTAGAGAGTATATGGAGAAGCTTGAGGGTGACCATTTTTGCTGCTTTCCTTTGATTTGTATATTGCTTTTATGAGTATCTGTCTATTCTAGATATCTACATATATTGAATCACTTTAAAGTGTAACTACAATAAATATAACTACAATAATACATAAAATAAAAGTAATAACTACAATAAAAGAAATTAGATTAAATTTCTGAAAATTTCAGTATTTTCATTTTTGTTTAAGTTTAATTAAAGGGAGTAATTTACTTTAAATTTTATTAAATTAAAGCATGATTAAGTAACTGCAAATACCTTTCTAATAAAACATCTTTCTTACAATATATATGGCTTTTTGTTTGCAAAAAATTATTATTAAATTCTTAATTCAAAAATTGAGTCTTTATGTCAGATTCACTCATATCTGGTTTTTCCAATTTTTACTGTGAAGAGTTAAAACTCATTCATCTTTGTTGAAGTGATTGGAAGAAAAGGGCTCTTCCCCAGTCTACAGAAAATGACTGTATGACATTTTTATAGTGTTGTTCAATACTATAACTATACAATTTTATGAAGCTATCATTGTTATATTATTGAATGTGCTACTGCAATTAAGAGCATTTTGAAAATTTTAATCTGTCTCAGTGGTTTGTAAATTATGCTGCAGTATTTTTATTTATGTCCATTATATGTAATGTTTGTTGCTATACTATTCTGAAACCTAATTAAATGTTTTATGTGGTCACTTTTAAGTGCAAATCTTTATAAATGCATGTATGTATTAAGAAATAATTGAAAAACAGTTTAAATGGTAATGTATAGTAGATAATAATTGAAATAAACAAAAGAAAAAATCATTTCCTATTTTAGCAACATTTGCTGTAATATAGTAAATCATGCATATATTAAAAACTGTGTTATAATCATGATAATGATTTTCTCATAGAAATGAAAGTGCTACCAGATGGCACTCTACATTTTTCCTCAGCAAATGCATCTCATACTGGAACCTATAAATGCCTTGCCGAAAATGAAGCAGGATCTCATGAAGCAATTCGAAATTTATTTGTTTTAAGTAAATAATTTATCAGTTGATTCATTTAATTTTATAACTTTAAAATCAAACTCCAGTAATAATTTTTCTGTTAAATTTTATTTTAGCTTTACCGAAAATTCTGGAAGATATTCCAGACACTTATGAAGTCATTCAAGCTCAGCCAGTTATTTTGCGATGTTCTGCTGAAGGTTTTCCTTCTCCAACTATAGCATGGGAGCATAATGGTGTTTCAATAGATCTCTATAATCCACGCTATAAAGTTTTTCCATCTGGGGATCTTCACATATCACTTACTCAATCTTCAGATATAGGAACTTATACATGTATAGCTAAAAATGAAGCTGGTTCTGCTATAAAGAATATAGATCTCATTGTTTTAGGTTAGTGAATTTGAATAATAACGAATTCAAACTATTTTTTTTTTTTTTACTTCTAAGGGTTTTTTTAAATACATGAATTTTTGCTCCTTTTGTATTTATTTTCCCAATGTTTTTTTTTTTCTTTAAAAAAATTCTGTATTACATTATTATTAGATCATGAAAAGTTTTACTTTAGTCAGTTGTTTCAGTACATGAGTTATACGACAGTATGCCATGCTTATATAATTTATTTGATTAGCTTAACTTTTATTGCATGAAAAAAAATCACTGTTGTTATTTACTTGTTTATTTTTACATCAGACAGGTTTTATCATCAAAATGGTTGCATTATATGATATATAAAGTCACTTAGTATAATCTGAAAATCACTATGTAAACTTGGCAATATTAAAAACAAACAAGTACAATGACTTATTAATTCAATTTTTATTTCTGTATTTGTCCAACCAAATCTAATTGTAAGTTTAATATCTACAAACGATTCATTATTCCATTTGTTTCTATATCTTTCCATATATTAATGTACTGTACCTCCATTAACAAAAGTAATACCAATTTTATCAGTTAAATTTTTCTATTATATTTCTTTAAATATCTACCATTTTTTAATAATTTCAGTTCCACCAACTGTGAAAATCAATGGCCCTAACTCTATAGTTGTGATCAGAGGAAGAAATGTTGCTCTTTCATGTTCAGCAAAAGGCTTCCCACCACCACATATTAATTGGCAGAGAAACGGCGTACCAATAACTGGTGCTTCAAATTCAGAAACATCGGGAAAATTATACATTGAAAATATACTGGTAAGTTCATTTATACTAATTCATCAAGTTCAGCATATATCTTAGTAAAGTATTTATTTATTAATTAAAATTCCTTTTGTAAATTATTAGTTCTTAAACTGATTTTTCTTTAGTATAATGTTGGAGTTTTAACTTTGAATATTTCATTGTTGCTTTTATGAAAATTTATTTATTTTCATAATAATTACTGCATTAAAATTTATGCATTATTCTTAATTGAGTTGAAATGAGTTTCTTATGATAAGATGAATAAAAACAACAATACCTTACTTTATATCTAAAATGTAGGCAAATTTCTTTTGATTTGTTCATGTATATTTATTCTGAATTTTTTTTAAAAAGTTATAATTCTGTTTGAATATTAAAAAATAGTGCCATTTTTTAAATTATATAATTTTTAATTCCTTTAATTTGAGATCTCTTTACCATGATACAGCATTAAAATAAAAAATGTTTAGGAAAACCATATGTTTGTTTATATCATATAAGCAAACATGAGGCCACTATGAAAGAAATAAGCATAATTTTCACTATTTAAAATAATTTCTTTGCTGCAATAAAATTCTAAGGAAAACTGTTTAAAGAAAATTATATAATCACATTGAATGAAGATTTGAACTTGATGCATTATGTGCATGAAACTTTTTATTGCATTTATAAAATTAGGAACTAAAATCCTATGTCTTTGAAACTTTGTTTAATTATATAGGATAAAAAAATAATTTTATGTGTCTCAGAGATTTTAATGTGAAAATTCTATCGAAATATTACTTCTATTCTGCACTAGATTTTACCTAGTGTGTACTTTTTACGTAACCAATAAATAGATCTAACTACACGATTTTCAAGTTATAAAATTTTCTTTTAATTTTGGAAGAAATAACTATAATGTAAGAAAAATATTGATTATTTTTAGAAAATAATCAGTTAGTATATCTAATTGAATAATATTCAAATTGTGACTTTAAAAAATATTTATTAAAAATTGCAATAAATTGATAAAAAGTGTTTATCATAAGAATGTAAATTGTTGATATTTTACCTTTTAATTTTCTCTCTACGAATATTTTTCTATTCATTTTCATTTGTATAGCAACTTAGATTCCAATCTTGAAATCTTCACATCATCATTATGCATGAATATAGAAAGTTATTCAATAAATTTTGATGTCATAAAGCCTGTGTATTATGGATTTCACTGAAAATTTTTACTTGTGGAGAATAGAAATATTCTCTTAGATTTTTCTCTTTAAATATTAATTTATATTTTCTTTAAATAGCCGGGAGATAGTGGGACCTATGTTTGTGTTGCTGCTAATTCTGTAGGAAGAGATCATGAAAGCATTGTTGTTGAAGTTCATGTTCCACCAATAATTACTACTTTGCCAAAGAGTCAAGATATATCTGTTGGAGATACATTGTCTCTAACCTGTGAGGCTAGTGGATACCCATTTCCTTCTATAACATGGTTACTGAACAATACCCAAGTAACTGGTACTTTAAAACACTTTTTTTTTAATATTGTGCAATTTTTATTAAAAATATACTTTTATATTATTATTAGGGCAAAGTTAGATACATTATTGATTTATTTTTAATAAACATTCATAATAATGAATTTATAATCATAAAAATCAAAGGAATTAAAATTAAATAAAACTAACTAAAATTAGTGGGAAACAAATTATTTGAATATCAATATAGAATTATCTAATGGTGGCACTTTTTATAATAGAAAAAATCAATGTCTATAAATTATACAAGTTTTCATTTTAACCTATATTTTGAAATTTTCAGAAATTTTATTTTTTTACAATTAAACACTGTTTTAAAAAATCCATAGTGTCCAAGATTTTCATATTGAGGCAACAGATATATATATTTATGAATTCTGAAATCTATAACAATGTTGAAGGATCTATAAATAAAGTATCATTCTTAGCAACAGTCTTCTATGATTACATCTATTGGATGTCTTAACTTATTATTCTTAACAAATATATACTAATAAACTGACATGCGATAATACATTTACATTTAACTATAATTATAAAATAATATATGTTGCAAAAACAAAAATTTAAAGCAGTATTGAATTAATTGAATAATAACTGTTAATATTAATCACTCCTTGCTAGATCACTCCTTGGATAGATTTAATGACTCAATTTTTAACAGCAAGAACAGATTTTGTACTGTTAGTAATTATATATTTTTTTGAAGTATGCTCTTGGCATTTTCTCTAAATGTGGTGGGAATGTTAACTTTTTCTTCTGCACTTTATTGCTTTACTATAAATTAATAGTTTTAATGAGAATATCAAACAGAATTGCCTAGTCAAAATGAGCTCAGTTGTCTAAACATGGACATAGTCAGATTTTTCTGTAGGTAGGTTGTTGATTTTTTTTTTATCAAATACAATTTTGAATAAGCTTTGTGAGGCTATCTGTTATGTAGTATATGTTAAAGAAAGCAATCTATAGTCATGTATTATTTGAATTATTGGAATAAATTTATCTGGATTTTTTAAATATGTATTTAACAAATATATGAGTGTGTGAGTGTGCATTAATTTTTCTAAAGTCTTCAATTTCGCAAGGGTTTTAGATCGTAAAGGTAATTTCTAATATATCTTCTCACAGATAAATTCCAATTTCGAATCTTTGGTTGGAAATAATTCTTTAAGTTTCAGAATGAATTGCTATTAATTTGTGTATATATATATATATATAACTCCTTTCTTATACTGATATTTCTATTGATGTTAAAATTTCACCCAGCATTGCTAATTCTCCTTAATTATTATTACTTTAGGTTCTGTACATTCAGCATTTGGACGTAGCAGGCTTCTAGTTGAAAATGCAGGCAAAGAAGATGAAGGAACTTACATTTGTCTTGCACAAAATGCTGCTGGTGAAAGAAAGGCTGCAGCTGCTGTTCGTGTCCGAAGTAAATCCTTTTAAATTATTAATGCATATTTTTAAAAAACTTTGTGGTATGTGTTGCATTTATTTTCTGTATTTATAAAATGATCAGAATTCCAATTATTCAAAAAAACTGTTCTAATTAGAAATTATTTTTACTGAAAAAAATTGTTAATATTTTAAATTATTATATAATTATTGTTTAAAGAAAAATTGAATGAAATGTCATACTGTTCATTTCAATAAAAGCTCATATTTTATTTTCATTCAATTTATAAATGTTTATTGGTTTCACTTATTCAAATGCTTTGATTGATTTTGTTACTTTTTGTTTATTTTTATAATTATAATTCATTTATTTAGCACCGCCTGTTATTGTGGATTCTTCTGGAGTCAAAAGTGTTAAGTTAAAAGATACTGTCATTTTGGATTGTGTAGTCAAAGGAGATCCGTTACCCAATATTATTTGGATAAAGAATGGCCAACGGGTGGAATTAAATCATCGTGTTCAACTGATAACAAACGGATCACTTTTCATTTACAATTCTACTGTAAGTGCCTTCTTTTCAATTTACTGATTGTTTTTTTAGTCCTAATTCTTTATTTACTTGCATATTTTATCTAAAAATTTAATTTGATATACTCTATAATGTTGCTTTTTTATCTTGAACTTTCCATTAAAACAGCTGCTTAGATTTATAATTTAATATTTGTGTTATTATTACAGGATCAAGACTCTGGGCAATACAAATGTGTTGCAAGCAATGATTTTGGTCTTGCTGAACAAGTTGCAGAATTAATTGTGAGGAGCAAACCAAAATTTATTATTGAACCCCACAGTTCAACTGCTGTTGAAGGCAATAATGTTAATCTAGATTGTCGAGTATATGGTGAACCTAAACCAACTGTCATATGGACAAAAGATGATTTGCCCTTACAAAAAAATGACCGAGTTCTTATTTTACCGAACAATACATTAAAAATTATCGCTGTTCAAATTTCAGATGAAGGAATTTATACTTGCATGGCAAACAATTCATTGGGATCTGCTATGGCTGAAGCTGATATCATTGTACAAGGTACTTGAAATAAATAAATTTCCTTAGTTAAATTCTTTTTTTAAATTTAAACTACCTAATATTCTATATAGATTTCTTCAAACTCTCCTTTTAGAAATGTCAATTCTGTTTTTTTGCTTTTGGTCACCTATAAAGTGATTCTAATTAAAATGAATTATCTTCCAAAACATTCACTTAAAAAATAACATGAATCAAAATGCTTATACCAAAGTATTAAGAAAAGTCTCCTTTGCTAAATAAGGCTTATAAAAGATAATGTTAATAATTTCTGAAACTCATATTTATTGTAGTCTGCATTGATTTTCAATTTTAAAAAAGAAAGATTAGTCTGAGATTAATTAATTTCATTGTAAAATTCATAAATAATTAATAATTATCTCACAATTCTAAAAAAAACTCTTTCTATGTTCAAATTTTTATGTAAAAAATATTTAATAGAAATGAAATTGTTTTTTCAAATATAAGTTTTTTATATTATAGGTGAATAAAATATATTCACAGAAAAACTCCAAGTGGGAAATTAAATACCTGAAATAAAATTGTTATTTTATGAAATTAATTTTAATTAAATGTCAATAATTTCAAGTATTTATTTTTCAAAAGTAAATTTTATTCTGAAATTTTATCATAGTATATTCTATTTAATGTTAATTTTAAAGAATGAAATAAAATGGTTTATTTCTTGAACTTGAGTAAATGTAGAAAAAGTAAAGCAAAATAATATTTTATATAATATTAATTGTATAGTAGTTGAACACATTTCAATATCTTTTGTCTGTTTACTATGCATATTTTATAATGGCATCTGAATGTTTACCATTATATTTCATTTAGGTTTGCCAAATATGACTTCAAAAATTATACTTAATATTGATTTTTTTCAGTCAATGGAAAATGGTCAAACTGGCAAGAATGGGAGGAATGTTCTGCCTCTTGTGGAGATGGGAGGCAAATGAGGCAGAGATTTTGCAGCAATCCTATTCCAAGAAATGGTGGGAAAGCATGCATTGGAATTTCTAATGAAGTTAAGCATTGCAATAAAAGACCATGTCCAGGTATTTTTTTAATGATTTTACAGCAAAGTTTAGCTTGATGATGAATATTTTTGTTTTAGCTTTTGGAACATAATGTCAAATCCTTTATAAATAAAATATGTACAAAAATCTGTGTTTCTTGCACTGCATAATCCAACATGCCATTTTAAATTGATTTTGATCCTGAATTATTTCAAAGTCTGCAGTGAAAAAGTGCTCTGCATTCTTTCTGGAATTTTCACTATTATTAAGTTGCTCAGAATCTAAATTAATGTTTTTTAGCACAAACACTTGATATATGGCCTTATATTTTGTGTTCTGAAAATATTATGGTTTTTAAACATTAACTTTTTTTTTACTTACTTTTATATTTAATTGTCTGAAATTCATTTTTATTTTTATGTGATTATTTAAAAATAAAGTCAGTTATGTTACAAGGACTCACAAAGATCACCTGTTGCCTTGAATTAGAGGAATTTTGAGACCTATTTAAAAGTAGCATGGTGTTAGAAAACATAAAATTGTGAAGAAGTATCTGAGTATTGCAACTTATTTTATAGATTCACTTGAATGTAGTTTTACTTTACTTTTTTTTTTATTACTAATTTTGATTTTTTTAATCCAATATCGTTAATTACTTCTTATCTCATATAATTAAAACTATCCTTTTCTTTAAACTCTAAGTTTATAATTTTGAAATATTAAAGAAAATTTAACTCATAATTAATATTGATATCAAGCATTATTTTCAGTTATATAAAAAATATCTGTATTTCATTATACAACTTTACTGGACAAATCATGAAAGTCTTAAGCCATTTTTTAAAGTAAAGGCATAAGTATTATAATGAAAAAATTTATTTTCTTCCAAAATTATTAATATAATTAGAATGTTATAAAATATGCTTCACTTGCATCTTTAGCATGCAATAATGATATACAAAACTCTAACACATCTATATCACAAATATTAAGAAATAAACAATATTTGCTTATAATTTTCTTTCAATACCTGTGAAAGTAAATTATTTCATTTAATTTGATTTTTAAAGACTAATGAAAGTGCTTATTAAGCATTCTAATCTTATTTGAGTAACTTAAAAAAATGTGTACTAATTTTTAAACTTACATTATCATTGCAATGTTTCAAATCTGACTTATTTTTTAAACTATATATAATTAGAAAGTAATTCCATTTTATATTTTGTTTCATTTTTAATGCAATTTTTTACAGTAAATGGTGAATGGGGAAATTGGATGGATTGGTCACCATGCAGCTTATCATGTGGTGTTGGAAATAAGAAACGTTTCAGAACATGTGATAACCCTAAACCTAAATTTGGAGGCTTAAACTGTATTGGGAATGACACTGAAATCGAATCCTGTTTATTAACAAAATGCCCTGGTATATATTTTAATCTTGTTGTCTATCTTGATAAAAATTAAATATTTATCTTATTTTAATAATTACTCGTTAAAGGAAACTTAAATACTAACTTTATTATTTCACTTAATCAACATTTTCAGTGAATAAAGAATTTTTATTTCCTGGGAACATAAGAATATTTTGTAGAAGTTAAAACCAAATTTTAATTTAATTATTGACTCAAGCTAAAGTGGACCAGTGATTTGTATAATACAAATTTAGAAAAAGTTGCATTCCACTTGTTTTCGGTTGCTTAAAATTTCCAAATGTTAAACACTGAATTTTTAATAGTTGCTGATGATTTTCTATTAATATTTTTATTTTTCTTGAATTGCAATGATTTCATTGCCTAATATTACATATTGTTTCTTATATAAAAGAAAAATAAATATGTTATTCTTCTAGAATTGATTTTTTACCCACTTACTTAATAAATTTTATTACTGCTGCATCTTTAATTAAAAAATTTAGTCACAAAACTAGATCTGGAATTAGATTTTTATTTGCATACATATTTATTGATATAATCTTTTGTGAGATAAATAACATGTTTCACAATTATTCATATTTAAATCTTCTATGTTTTTAAAATATTTTTTTTTTAATTTATGCTACTAAGCAGTGTTACATTATAACTGAAAATATTTGTGAAAACAGTGCTCATTATAACTGAAAATATTTTAATAAAAATTCATTGACTTTCTCTTTCCCTGTTTGTCTTTCTGACTTTTATGAACTTGTCAAGTTCATAAAAGATACAGAGATACATGAAAGTTCAGATTGATACATGGAACTCATACTTTTTTGTCTTTCTAATCAGTTTAGTATAACATAGACATGACATATTTTAATGCTTCTGTAATCAAGTAATGCTTAAAACCAATTAATATTCTTTTATGCCATAATTGTACAATATTTTTATTACCTCAAAACTTTTATCTGTAAATATATTTATTTCGCTATTCAATTAATCTTCTTATTTTACTTCTTGGTACTATGCTTTAATTCATTTGGCACAATGCATTGTATTATGATGATGATCATCTTATTTTTTCCAAACTTGTTCCATGTATATTAAAAGAATGGATGAATTTTCGTGTTGGTAAAGATATTCTTACAATATATAATTTTTTTTAAACTTTTAGACAAAATGTGACCTACTTCTATGTATAAAGTTAATTTTTTCTAAATACACATTTTAATTTAGTGGATGGAAGCTGGAGTGGATGGTCTCACTGGCAACCTTGTAGTGTTACATGCGGAGATGGTATTCAGTTCAGAAGACGAGAATGTAATAATCCTGAGCCATTGCATGGTGGTAGTTTTTGTTTTGGAGAAAGTAAAGAATTTCAAGAATGCAATATTGCAGAATGTCCAGGTATTGTAATGATATTATCTAATAACTTTATGAGGATTTATAAAAGCTATTTACCAATTTTCTCTCAAAAATAACTTTAAAAAATACTGTGGATAGTTTATAATTTACTAAACTACGAGTATATTCTTTGATTTAAAATACTAATATTATTTAATATTTCAGGATAAAGCTTAACAAACAAAATGCATCTGTGTGAGCCTTCTGAAATAATATATTTGGTTAGACAATATTCACATTTATATTTTGATAGAATGCTTATTTCAATTTACTATTTTGCTGTCTGAAAAAGCTGGCTTAGAATTTTTGGAATAAAATATCAATTAGTTCATTTAAATATGTAGGTTAATCATGATTATTTAAAACTAACTTTATTATTTGTTTTGGGGATTTACTCTCTATTTCTTACCCCTAGATCAGCAAATGCTGCCACCAGTTCAATTATCTTCTGTGAGCCGTTTACATAGATATATAAATTTTTTCCAATGTTTAATCTTCTCTTTTTTCTTGCAATAC
Source organism: Argiope trifasciata (assembly GCA_026543055.1). Classification (NCBI taxonomy): domain Eukaryota; kingdom Metazoa; phylum Arthropoda; class Arachnida; order Araneae; family Araneidae; genus Argiope; species Argiope trifasciata. The sequence continues at coordinate 2,848,993 of JAPMOQ010059770.1, forward strand.
ATATATTCCGCTCTTATATTTTATTTTGCTTCAGTATAATTTCATTATGTTTTTATTAATAATTTTTCAGTGCATGGCGAATGGGGAGAATGGAATGAATGGTCATTTTGTTCATCTTCATGTGGTGGTGGAATTCGAGAAAGAAAAAGAAAATGCGATTCTCCTGCTCCAACATTTGGTGGGCATTTCTGTATCGGCGAACATGTTCAGATTAATTACTGCAATACTGCTGAATGCCCTGGTAAAGTCAGACTTTTCACATTTTAGTACTATGTACTGGATTAATTTTCTATGGAAAAAGTATATTTATGTTCTCATTCAATTTTTTTTATGTGGTTCCATAAATTTCATATATGTTTTTATAATATATAAATTTTATATCTGCTTTTTTTGTAAATATGTATAGTAAATTCTATTGAAAGATATGTTTGATTTTTTTTATTTGAGTATATGGGATTACAAAGAATTTAGGAGCAATTCCTTTTATAACAAAATTTGTAAATAATATTAGAATAAACTTTTTGATTCCTTTATGTCAAGGATTAAATTAACAATACTTGACTATGTAGGAATTTGCTTTGCTTATTTCTGAATTTATATTAAAAGATTATATAAAATATTGTTCTTTATAAATACCTAGATCTTTTTAATCAGTGTTAAACCATTATTCTTTTAATGTTATTAGTACAGCTGAAATTATTTTGAAATTAGAGAAATTAGATTTTAATATTTAATTCATTATATTTGTATATAATAACGTTTTTAATAAAGGATATACATATTCAGGTAAAATACATATAAGATGTTCTATCAGTAGTAGTTTTGTGTGTGTGTGGGAACTTAATCTGTTTAAATTATTCCTATATTTTTTTCAAAACAAATTATTAGTTGATTTTTTTTATAATTTTGTATAAAAACTTTCTTTAACTAAAAATATCATGTCCTTTATAAATGTAATATTCTCTGTTATAGTAATTTATTTATAATTGAAAGCTATATTAGTATCTTTGTTATTTAACATCTGATGAATTTAATCTCTTCGTTTTCTGCAATGCTGTTAATTTTGTTGCTTATTTAACAGTTTCAAAACCATATTCTTGTTTGCTTGTTTTTCAGTAAATGGAGAGTGGGGACCTTGGTCAACTTGGGGTCCATGTTCTTCTTCTTGTAACAAAGGGCAGAAAAAACGTTTTAGATCATGTGACAATCCAGCTCCTGCTGGTGGTGGAAGAGAGTGCTCAGGACCTTCACAGGAGACGGAAGTTTGCAATGCTTACTTATGTCCTGGTATACAGCATTCTTTATATTTTTGCTTCCTTCATATTTTATTCAAACATATTATTTGTAATAAATTTTATTATTCATGTCTAAATAAGATGAATGTCCCATTTTAATTTGTCTTGGAATGGATTTCATAATTTTGAATATTTATCAGATGGCAAATTAATTCCTATTTCAATAATTTCATATTCAAACCACATCAATGTTATTCTGGGGGAGGAGAGAAGAGGCAGGGCATTTGGCCCATAATGAACTTAGCATGCATCAAGTCTGTGTGCATATTGGGTCCGCCATGGAATCTATTCATGAATTCTCAACCCTTTTCCTAGTGAGGAAATTCAACCATGATACAACTCATTCTGACTGGTTTGATCAAGATATGCAAATTTTTGCCAGTATATAAAAATATAAACTTTTATTTTTTGTGGGAAGGTGGTGTTTGTAAATATGATTATTATAGAATCAGTTATTAGATTTTATTATTTTCACTATTAGTATTTCCAGATGTGCTATAAATAAAATAAATAATTAGTTCTAATTGTTTAGATTTGTGTTCTTAATACTAATATCAATTTTAGTTGATGGTAAATGGAGTGAATGGTCCAGTTGGACATCATGCTCTGTGACTTGTGGCATTGGTATTCGTTCCAGATCAAGAACATGTAATAATCCTGATCCCTTTTATGGTGGAAAAGAATGTCCAGGTGATACTGAAGAATTCGAAGAATGTGGGGATGAAGCTTGTGATGGTAAGAGTAAATAAAATTATTTAAACAAAAAAAAGTTACAAATTTTTTTATTGGAAATTCATATATGCATATATGAATTGTATTTTATAAAAAATATTTTAATTGATAAATTTTTCAAAAGTACAATTTGAATTTTTTTTAATATGTAAGCATTGCAAATGTGCTGTAATAAATCATTTCTATATCCATTAAAATCTTTTTTTTTCCACTAATTCTCATCTTTTAAATAGACAAATAAGTAATAACACTCTCTGAGTGCATTATTATTTTTTTATAATTTTTATTGCATAATAATCCATTGTTAATAATAAAATTGAAAATGATTGCAAAAAAATATTTTATATCCATAATGCATCAATATTTGTATGATTATATTTAGTTATGCCTTCTGAAGCAGTTGGACATTTAATTGGTGTGATAAATGGAGTCGACTTTGGACTATCAAAACTTTTCGCTAATATTACACAATATGGCATGGATAAAACTGTTTCGGCTGATATTCAAAATATAACACCTGCTATAGGTAAAAAATTTGATATCTTTGTTTTAAATTAAAAGGAATAAATAGTAAGTGCTTTTACTAACACTGGAGGGCTCTGTTTTTGTAATCTGTTGATTGTATTTTTCTTTACTACAGCTAATTGGATGAGATTGTTGATACCATTGCTGACTCCAATCTATTGGACAACTGCATATGAAATAGGAGATGCTGTAAATGGCTACTCTTTGACAAAAGGATTTTTTCGTAAAGAAACACAAGTGAATTTTGCTACTGGTACAATTTTTTTTCTGTAATATCTTGAATTTTATTTTCATAAAAAAGAATTGTTTTGAAAGAAAATGCTATTTCAGGTGAAGTTTTATATATGACTCATGTTGCACGAGGTCTTGATCGACATGGAAGACTTTTAGTTGATATTGTTGTTAGTGGAGATGTACCTGATCTGCCTGCAGAATCAGAAATTCAGCTTCATCCTTTCACTGGTAAATTAATTTTCATTTTATTGATATTTAATAATATTAATTTCATTTAATAATATTTAATTAATATTAATTTCACTGTAATGATAATTTCATAGATAGTTGCTAATATTTTAAATTTTGAAACTAATAATAAATTGTAGCTTTGTCATTCTTCTAGATAATTATACAATTACATTGTATATTTTCATAATATTAAGAGCAATATACAGCTACTATAAAAGTAAATACTATTATTAAAAGGAATTACCATGTGAAAATTAGTTTAACAAGAATTTCTGAAAACAACAAATTTTCAGTATCTTATTGGGTATTAAAATGGATGTTTTTTTTTTTTTTTTTTTTTTGCATTAAAAATTTTATGTTGAATGAAAGAAGATATTTTATCTGTTAGTTAACGAGATAAATTCATTATAATTGCATTATACTGTGATATATATTTCTTCTAAATAGATTTTTTAAATTTGAAATAAATATTGTTTGCATTAATAACCTCTGTATACTTTCCTTGTGTATTTCATATTAAAATGAAGGAGCAGTATGTCTCAAAAAAATTTTTATAATCAAATGATAAGAAATTTTTTATTTGAAACCAATATATCAAGCATGCTATATTTTGAAACTAAAACAGTTTTTTTTTAAACTTTTTCTAGAAGATTGGAAAAGTGGGGAAGGGAAGCTACTTGAAATTAACTTTTTAAGAATAGGTTGTGTATCCTGAAATTTATTTACCACAAATTTTTACTCCTCTCAATGAGTATCACATAGTGTTGCATTATGGAATTAAAAACCTATTATCATTTATAATCAAAATTTTCATTCTTAATCTTTTATTGCTTAATAGTTTCTTTAAACTTGTTTCTTCCATTAGAGGATTATTTACAAACTGGTCCTGGATCAATATATGCTCTTTCTACAAGAACATACCAAGTTGATAACTATGTATTGCCGTATTACTGGAATCATAGTATATTTTATGATGAAGCTCTAGGAGAAATGCCTTATTTATATGAGAGATTGTATGCATCTGAAATTGATAGTTATTATGATCCAGATAAAAAGGAGTTAAATTACATCATTTCAGCAGCGATTGGCAAAGGTAAGTAATTTTAATTGCATAACGTCAGCTTTTTCATTGACCAAATTACTGAAAATTAAATTTCAATAATTTTTGACTTTCTTGCTAGGATCATCAGATGATGAGTGCATCAGTGGTTTTAGAGTTAGTTCAAATGGAATCTACTGTTTAGGTAAGATACATTGTATGCAGACTTTATTTAAAATAATAGAATTGTGTTGTCTGTTATTTTAATTGACTACTATCTATATGTACTATTGTTGACTTTAAAAATTATTCTTTACTATAATTCATTTTTCAATATTAGAATGTTTTATTTAAAAATAAAAAAAAGTTTATGTTTAAGATGTTTAAATTTGTTATTTTCTGTTACATTTCTAAGTGAATTCATGAAGTATTAAAAGGCAATCATTGATCTCCTTTTGATTCTTCTTTAGTGCTTGGATGAATCCTTTGAAGTCTTTGTAACTGATTCATTATATTTCTAGAATTCTGTCAGCTTGCCAATTATGTCAAAATTATCAGACAAAAATTTGTCTGTAGACTAAATTTATCTTCTGTCAAGTTATTACTTTGCTTACAGTATTATTTATAAACAATAAAGTATAATATTTATACTTTTTATTAATAATTTTTTGCTGATATTATAGTATCCATTGCTTTTGATTTTCTTTTAAATAGGTATCATATCAAAAGGAAAATGGATTATACTTAACATTTGTTTATTTAAATCATTAATTAAATGAACATTTTGATCTTTTAAATCTATAAACTTTAAGGCATGTCTGTTTTAATTAGCTAAATAAAATACAGTAAATAATAATTAAATATTTTAATATTCTTCAGTTTAAAATTTTTAATTAAATGAGATTAGTTTTAAGATTTTACAAGTTTTGCAAATTTTAGCTAATATTTTTTGGATAACTTGTTCTTTTGAGAGGTGAATAAAATAAGGTAATAATACTCTGCAATTTATTATATAGCATTATTTATTAAATGAAAGTAAACAGATCATTTCAATGTTATAAATTACTTTGGTTAATTCTCTTGATTTTTAATTGTAGATATTAATGAATGTGAATCAAATCCTTGTTTGCATATTTGTAATAACTTTCCTGGAGGGTTCTCTTGCCATTGTCTGAATGGCTACACATTGGATGTTGATGGGGAATCATGTATAGGTAAATTCTTTTTTAACCTTCGTGTTATTGTTATGCATGTTTTGGTTGTTTATTATAATACATTAATTCATAATTATGCAAGCTTTTTTAAAGCTTTTTATCATTATTGAAAGGTTTCACTTTCACTTTTAGACGTGGATGAGTGTGAAATGAACTTAGCACATTGCACATCTTCTGAAGAATGCATCAATACGATAGGCTCTTATAAATGTCTTATTATTTGTAGAGAAGGTTACAGAAGAAGTGAGGATGATCTGTATTGCTTAGGTAAAAAAAAAGCATTTATTAAATAATTTGATTTATATTTCCTTTGCTTTGAAATTAAAAATTTAAATTTCACATTCTTTATTTTCTATATTGTCAGGTTGCCATGTCACTTGGAGAATCAGGAAAATTGGAAAATATTTTTTTTTAAGAATACATTGCAAAAACACCTGCATATTCACAAAATTAGCAAAAATAAAAAGCTTTTAGGATACAATATTTAAATATTTTTTCCACATATAATACCAGTCAAATTAACTATAGCAATAGTTACCAATTTTTTGAAAAATGTTAAATTTCATCACATTTGAAGTGATGCCTTTATTTATCAATTATATTTTAGGACATTTCCACCTAAACGTCCTAAACTGTCCATAAATATGTTACTCAATCCATTAACTTCCACAATCCCTATTTGGGGATTTTTGAATTTTACATGCACTATTCAGCATAGAAATATATTCGGTACACCTGACAATTAGTTTCATTCTATAAATATCAGTCAGTATTGAGTGTAGCTGAAAGTGTGCATTCTGTGCTTCATTTTTTTACAGCAAACATGGAACTCATCAGTTAGTTGAACAAAATTGTTATATTTAAACCATTATGTTTTTGGTTTGCTTTTTATTTTAGAATGAAATGCTGTTTATAAATATTTAGAGGTTATAGTAAAAATTTGTTATTTGTTCTATTTTTTTAAAGGATTTTATCGATCATTTTAAAATTGTAAGCTTTTTCACAGATACTTTCAAAACAAAGCATAATTTGAATATAATTATATTGTTAACTTATATAACTTATCTTTCCAAAAATTTAACAAAAGGTAATTGATGATTTAATAAAGAGTTTCTGAGATACCTTAGCAAAAAAACTATTAATACTGTTTTTATAAGTTTCTTTCAGAATCAGTTTTTAATCATTAAAATTAATTGCTTAAGGCAAAGGAATAACATATTGGAGATTTTGAGTGTGAAAAACCATAAATGCATGAAAACATTATATACCAACCTTCCTCACTTTTTTAACACTATTCCATACAATATTTGTATAGCATTTGCACTTAAAGTAATTATTTTGAAGGAAAAAAAATTATATTTTTTACTCATTTGTTTGCTATTAAACTAATAATTTTTTGTAAATAATGGCTCATTCAATCATCAAGATCACTATTACTAAACAAATGATATTTCTAATTTGACTATGTTCATTGCATAGCCTTACCTTAGCTATGCAACCCAATGACCTTATTTGAACACCATGTTTTCTGCATAAGATAGGTTGCCATCGTGTGAATTAATTTGCACTTTTTGCTTGATAATTATGATTAATGAAACTTCTTTAAATTTTAAATAGGAACATATTCTATGCCTTTCTGTTTAATATTAATTTAATGTACGTTTAATAGTTTATTTACGTTACTGTTGCAATCTAAAAACCTATCCATTGGAAATTCTAAAAAGTAAATGATTAGAACAAAAAAAAAGCTTTAATGAACTCCATTGAAAGAGAATGAATCCAAATCTCAAATACTTGGTTAAATATTAATTTAAATTTTGTTGTTCAAAATAGATTAATTTCCTAATATTTCATAGCAGGAATAATATCCTAATATTTTATTAGCATTTATTGCCAGTTAACTGACAAACTTCTGTATTGGTATAAACTGAGTATTGAATTGTAAAAAGGTTTTGTTTTTTTTAATATAGGAATAATATCTCTCGGAAACAAAGTTAAATAGTTTTTAAAATATGCTATTTAATATAATGAATCATTGACTTTCTTAAGTAGATAATTTAAAGATGTATAAGCTTTAAAAAAATCTATTCAGTATTGAAAATTAAAAAAAAATATATGTTGATCTTTTTATGCATTGAAATTAAAATATTTTAATTTTTATATTTAAAATCTAATATAATTTTAATATTTTCATTGTGCAAATGTACATACTATATTAAGTAAATCGTTACCTTTGCTTATATACTTGTGTTACAATTATATTACTTAAAGGATTAGGATTTTATTTACATTAATTATTTTACTTAAATAATTTGACTAAGCTCATTAATTATTAATATTCTCATATGTGATGAGTTTAACTGCTTATAAAAGAAAAAAAATGAATAATTTGTTAATAGAGGAAGATAAGTACATATTTAATCACTTGCCATAAAAAATATATTCTAATGATCTGATCCATCATCTAAAAGTCAATTGTTTGTTAATTATCTAATTTGTTTAAAAAAACTGAATAATAAGATACTTAAAAATACAGATTCTTGAATCATCGATTTAGTGCTACTTAATTGTAATGGGATCAACATTTGAATGGCTAATGTTGTAATATTCTATTAAAAGTATTTACTTTAAATAAGGATGAAATTCAGATATCATATCATTATCCATGTAGTTGTTTCGAGATTTTTTATATAAGTCATTTAAGGATACTGTATTTCAGATGTAAATGAATGTGAAGAAAACATACATTTTTGTGATCAGATTTGTACCAATACAATTGGTGATTATTCTTGCGAATGCAATTCTGGATATTTTTTGAGCAGCCAAACTGATTGTTCAGGTAATGATAATAATAATAATTCTAGAATTTTAAACATTTTTTGTCAATGATTTCCTCTGTTTTTAATATATGTTTTGATTTATTTAAAATAGATATTAATGAATGTGCTTCTTCAACATCATGCTCTCACACTTGTGTGAATGTACCAGGCAGTTTCAATTGTTTATGTCCTGAGGGTTACGAATTGTTCAACAATACATGTTTAGGCAAGAAATTAAATTTTTCTTTTCAATTTACATTTATATTTTTTCCACTAGTGATTTCATCCAATTATTTTTAAAATAACTTTCTGGTGCTCACTTATTTTGACTTATATTTATCAGAATGGCATGTTTGTAATATCTGAGCTGAAAATTAAATAGTAAAAATCCTATAATTACATATGATATGACATAATTATTTGCATTACATATTTATAACTTCTATGTTCTCACATTGTGTACAATCTGATATCAGTGATATGATAATTTTAAAATACATGAAGCAGCATCCAAATTATGTTGATAGTTCTAATGTAGCAATTAAAAATCACTGATGTAGTCTAAGACCAAAGTATTAATACATATATATATTATTTTGGCATCTTAGTTAATATTTTGAGTATTAATATGATGTATAGGTTACATGCAGATTTTAATTTCATCCATTAAAAATCTGTAGTTAAAGGATTAAATAGAGCCGCATCCTTTGTAATCCAGAGTTTCCCATCCCAAATTCAGATATTCTTTCAAAATGCACAACACACTAGCTTGTCTGGCACATCTTAGTCACCTTTTTTTACTGCTGATTAGCAAACAATATTTTATTATGCATTATATTATTTGTACTTATCTTCAGATGTATAAATCCATTTACTAGGAGGCAGGTTAGAAGTAAAAACAATTTGTGGTATAGACTGAATATACTTATTCTAATTGAAGCCATGTTTATAAATATATTGCAGCTATTAAGTTTCCAGCTCTTATAAGTTTTATTCATAATAGAAATGTGCTTATATAAAAAAAAATGTAAATGTAACCTGTTCTTTCCAGCAAAAAAATTTTAAATGCTTGTTTGTTGCATGCCATATAGATTTAAATCTCTAAGTATCTGTATAATTATCTTATCTATGTAAAATTATCTTTGTATTTTTTAAAACTATTATCACTTTAATAAAGTGAATACTTCGTTTTCTTTTCTTTCTTTTTTCATACTATTAATTATTTCTAAAATCATAACTCTATTGTATAAAAGAATATCTAAAATTTTTAATCAATCTGCAACTTTATCTTAAATGTTTACTCAATTTATAATTTCAAATAAAAGAAAAAAAATCTATCATTCTTCATAAAATATGCAATGAAAAAATATTATAAAAAATGTAGTTAATAACGATTACATTAAAAAAATAATAAAGTAGAAAATTTTATTGAGGATGAATAATAAAAAATATCAAATTAAAAGTTAATATAATTAAAGATGCATTTGAATTAAAAAATAAATGTATATGTTGATATCATTTAAATTGATCAAATTTTTATAATAAAAGAAAAATTATTACATAGATTAAACAGTAATTATGAAAATGCAATTTAATTGTTTAGATGGTTTTAAAATAATACATCAGTCAAACTTGTAGCATTGGAGAGACAATTCTGAATTTTAAAAATGTTTAAAAAATCCTTTGATGCATATTTTTAATTTCAAGTAACAACGTAATTTTTTTTTTTAATGTTTTTTTTTTTAGATGTTAATGAATGTTTACTGGGAACTCACAAATGTGCCAAGGATCAAGAGTGTAGGAATTCGCCTGGAGGATATGAGTGTTTAATTATTTGTTCTTTGGGATTTTCTCGATCTGAAAATGGCTCTTGTATAGGTAAAAATGTTATATGTGAAATAATGAATTTATAACTGTTTTCTTAAAAAATGCTGAAATTAATAGCAGAGTTATAAAGATATTAATTTTACAATTTCTTATCTTGATGGAATTTGTTTCAAGTCTATGAATTATTCTTTTATCATCCATGAAGTATTTAAAACATTTATAGTAAATATTAAATTTTTTAAATGACATTGTAATTTTTATAATATTGTTTGAATTACAGATATTGATGAATGTCACAATGGAGTTTCAGCATGTCACTTTAGTCAAGTTTGTATCAATACATTTGGAAGTTATCATTGCTCCTGTACAAGAGGATATTATTCAATTGGTCCTGGTAAAGCTTGCCAAGGTAAAAACAAGTCATAACAATTTAATGTAACTGCTCAAATAGAATCTAATTATATTTTTCAGTCTTATTCATAGAATTTAAAATTTCAGATATATAAAAGGGCACATGCATTTTTCCATTCTTAACTTCTTTTTTTTTTTTTCTCCACCTATTTTTGAACAGACGAATAACTGTTTTTCATATTTTTTTATTTCTCTTAATTTATAGGCATTCTTTGTTTATTTTGTTGAAATATTGTTATATTTAACTGTTTCCATAATTTTTGATTTTAATTCATAATTTTCATGTCAAAATATCAATTGGTCTTTTTTTTTTTAATTTTTCTATATTTCTTTTTAAAAATTGAAATGTAAACATTTTAAACACAGTCCTCAAAGAGTCAAAATATTTTTCTAACAAAAGCTTAATGTCATAAAATCTTAATTCATGCAGATATAAATGAATGCTTGCAACAACCAAACCCATGCAGTTACCGTTGTTATAATCTACCAGGAGATTATGAATGTGTCTGTGCACCTGGACTTTTGAGATTACCAGATGGAAAGACATGTGCTGGTTAGCTATTTTGCAATATTTAACATAATTTTAGAGTCATAAATTTCTTCGAATCATTCCATAGATTCAATATGATAATACTTAAATGCATAATTTAAATCTTCTAATTCATGCTATTGTTACAGGCATCGAATATTTGGATAAGGTAAATCGTGACATTCAGCATGATTATTTGGGTGTTGAAAGAAACAGGTCAAATGACCTGCATTCTGAAGTCCTATTACCAATCAACAAGCAACCTTACATTCAATGCCCACCTGGCTTTTCTAGAATTCAAGGATCTTGTGAAGGTATCAAAAGAAATTAGCACTGTATGTTTTTAAATGAGAAATAAATGACATATTTTCTTTTATTAAAAAAATTAAGCTGAGGAATGACTCTAAGGTTATGTTAAAAATTGCTTAAGATAAATTTATTATGTTCTTGATTTTAACAATTATATTCTAATAACTTTAGCTAACAATTTTGATATTATTATTTAATTTTTTAAAATTTTAGATATAAATGAATGTGAAGACAAGGGGAAATGCCAACATGAATGTGAGAACACTCCAGGCAGTTATCATTGCACTTGTCCTCCTGGATATCAATTAGGACAATCTGGAAAGACATGCCTAGGTACAAAATGTTCTTCAGGAATTAGAAAATATTCTATTTTCAAAATTAGTACACATTAATATACAGCAACTAATATTTTATTCCTAAAATGACTAAAGTTTCCATAATTTGATTTTCCTTTTTGTAAAATGACTTTTATTACTTTTTAATAAATGCTTTAAAATATAAAACAAATATTATATATAGCATAAGTGGGAATGATAATGAATTATGTTGAATTCTGGAATTTTCTTTAACATCTTAGGAGAGAGGGTATATTTTACTATAAAAAATTTTCTTGTTTGATAATTAAATTATTAATAAAATATAATTATAGAAAAAGTAAAAAATTTATTTCAAATAAACTTATTATTATTATTTCATATTAACTATCTAATCCTTCACTGTTCCACTTCAATATATCCCCCCTCCTTATTTTTTCAGATATAAATGAGTGTTTGGAATCCAAGATAGACTGTGGTCCTGATCGGATGTGTTTTAACATGAGGGGATCATATGAATGCATTGAGACTCCTTGTCCGCCAAACTATGATAGAGATCCTTTAACAGGGTAAGACTATGTATCCAAATTCCTGTAATATTGTACTTTTAAAGAGAAATCAAAAAGTGTTAATAGAAAATTTAAAAAAAAAATGTTTTTTTTTAATCATTCAATTATTTTATATGTCAGAAAATAACTAATAAGTTTTGAACTGTTTTTCCATGATTATATATGTCCTGAATCCATACCAGATTGGTTTATTTTTTATTAGTAAAGAAATAGCAAAAGAAAAAATACTTAAAAAAACTTATTTTATGAAAAGTGGTAGCAATTTTAATATCTATAACATGGAAAAATTAGCTAATATGAGAAATAATATTCCAGAGATCTAATTTACAAAATAAAGCACAGATAATATTTTTTCAGAAATTAAAAGCTACAAGGCAGTTTTTGACTATAATATATATTCTGATGTAATATCAAAACCAACATTTAAAAATGTATAGATCTTGAACTATATTTACATCATACCTTTGTAACTTAGCTCAAAAAGTAATAAAAGCTATATTAAAAATATAAATACAAGATTAAGTAATTTTTTTTAATTTTTATTTAAGCTAATTCATGACATTTTAGAAAATAGGTTACTTTATATATCCTTCATATAAAAATTTATTATTTGGCAATACATTTTGTATTAATATCGTTTACAAAATAATATTATTATAAATTAACTTCAATTTATGGAGTCATTATTTTATGCTAAAAAATATTTCAACCATCATTATGAAATTTTATATTTGTAAATGTATAATTTTGTCTTTTAGATACTGCAAATTAGAATGTGAAAAAGCTGGAATTGTATGCCCTCCAAATGCTAGATATGCTGAAGTTTTAGCATTCAAAATGGTAGCATTACCAAGTGGCATTCAAGCATATCAGGACCTCATAAGATTGATTGCTTATGACCAAGATGGTGTGCATATTCCAAATACTGTATTTTCAATCATTGAAAATGACACTGGTGTTCCTTTTAGAATACGTTTAGAAGAAGGTAAAGGTGTACTTTATACACAAAGAAGTATGGAATCAAATCAAGAATACCAAATTAAAGTTCAAGCTGTGTCGTTTAATGAAGATCATACTATACAATACACAACTAAATTTTTAGTCTTTGTTTCAGTTTCGCAATATCCGTACTAAAAACAAGTATCACTCATATTTGTAAATATAAACTAGTTTTATTTTTAATTTGTCCATTTTTGTTTTTTAATCTAATTGTACTGTAAATCTCATAGTTCAAATGGAATGTAAATACACTGCATTATTGTTTTGTTTGTTTGCTTCCATTTAATTTGCTGTCACTTTTGCTTAAAAATATCATTGTATTACTGGTGTTTGTTTAAAATAAAATATTTTTTGAAATTTCTATATAATTACAAAAATATTCATGCATATAAAAAATGGCTTGATTTCTTGACTTTATAAAATAATTAATATTTTAAATTAAAAAGATGTTTAATAACATGTAAAGTTTTAATGTGCATTAAATATTACCCATTTATTTGATACAGTCACTTGTGATGACTAATTGTCCTTCAGAAATATTGCGTTAGATTTTTCAAATCTCTTGTGCATAACTTGGTGCCCAATATTTTTAAGCTTCATATTTTGATAGGCATTAAAAATATTATTTTAACAGCTTTACATATGTTAGGTATTTGTAAAATTGAAGTTATAAGCTACTTTGAGTTGAAAGTTTTATGGCATTGTCTTTTAAAACGTAACTGTCCTTGCACATTTTTAATGGCATTGTGATACCATTTGATTCTTCTAATTGTAAATTACCTGTCATGGTACTGTGATTTATTTTCTTATTTTATCATTAAACTCCTGTAAATAACTAACAAAATATCTCTTCTTTAACTTTCATAAATAGAAGAAAATTGTATCTAAACAATAAAAACTGATATCTTAACTAATAACTTTTGTTACTTATTGGATATACGAATAATCATGACCAATTCTACAATTTGATGTCCATAACAAAGCAGTCAATTAATTTCAATAAGCCCCTCAAAATTTTAATTATTTTGAAATCCAATATGATTGCAGATATTTTGATAATTAGTAAACAGAGAAAAAAAGGAATCATGAGCATAAATTGACAAATTTTTTTTACCAGAATTCACTCATTTAAAATTAATATATGCTACAACATTTACAGAGCTGCATGGTTATCAAACATGCTATCACTACAATATATCCCATAAGTATAATTTAACCATATTTTATTTATAATACCTCACAAACTAGAACAAAATATAAGACCTATAAATTGTCTGCATTCTCCCCACGATTTGCATTATAATTTCAAAAAAAACTGCTCCAAAGCATACATTATTTCTCTCCAAAATATATTTGAGTTAAATTTAATAGTTCTAGGAAAAATAGTCTACTCAGTAGAGGGCCAATATTCATCTACTTATCAGTAAATTTAACATTCTTGAACACTCATTTTTTTCTGGAAATAAATGTAAAGGAAACAAAACTTTTGTGAACTTCACTTCATCAGATTGAATACTTTTTGACTTTATATTCTACATGATTATAAAGGTCTTACCTTCACATATTTATTGCAAAGAAACAATGATAACTTTACATGATTTGTTATTATTTTTATATAAATATGATAGTGAAGGAAAATGAATGCTTAATGCTTTAAAATGAATCAGACTTAGCCACCTTTGGTAATCAGTAATTCTTCAGCATTTATTTAATAATGCCAACTAACTTTGATGAATTACACCTTATAACCCCAAATGAACATACTATTTTAAACAATATACAATAAATAGAGTATTATGAATATTTGTTATACAAAATGACAAAATTAATTTAGCTGTTGAGCTAGAAACTGTGTCAAGATTTAATTTATTAATACCTCAAAAAAAAGGGGGGGGAGAGAAAGGTAACTAGAAATTATGAGGTTTTAAATGATATAAATGCATGGAAATCAAATTCATGATTGGGTTTAAGGAAATCTATCATAGCTTTTTCTTGCAAAGAATGAAATATAGTATTATAGTAATGGTTTTAACATCACAGAAGCCCTGCCACAGTTTTTTCCCATGCAATGAATATACACTGAGAAAGTGATTTTTAGATTTCTTTTAAAAATAAAGGTGGAGAGTCAGACAACTACTACTATCATATCCAGGGTTTATGAAAACTCATAACTTCTACATAAGCAGTAAAAATTATTTTTCATCACTCATTGAAGAAAAAATCATACCTGTTGTTTAAGTCCTTTGATTCTTCTATTGAATAAGTTTTTTTTTTTTTTTTTCAAAGAAAAGTTCGAACTATAATTAATATAGGTATACAAAATATTTTTCAGTGTCACATTTTTTTATTTTGCAAAGCAGTGATTTATAAAGATTCAATACAATGCTGATTTCAATAAATGATTCTTAAAATTTTAATTGAAATATAACAATAGCATTCAAAAATATTAAATCAATGACATTCAAAAAATATTAAATAAGAAATCATTGATAAAAAATTAATAACTGAAAATATAAGTTTTAATAATTTTCTCATCTTTATAAGAAGAAATGATGTCAAATAAATATAAGATTTTAAGAAAAGAAATATCTATGAATATCACATTCAGTTTAAAAATTTAAATATAACTGTATATGCACAGAGTTACACCAAGCATATCACTTGCATCAACCCTCTAGTTGCCAACCGGATTTTGAAAATTTGCAGCTATCCGTCTTTTATTTTTAGCTTTTAAAACAGTCATGTTGGACGGATGTGTAGTTGGCTGCTTAGCATCAGTAGAAGGTGGGGTGTTGGTGGATATGGATGCATCTGAATAAAGCTGAGTCCTTTCCTTAGGAGAGTTTTCAGATTTTAGTGAAATTTTCTCCTCTGGGTTTTGCATTTCCTTTGGTGGTGGAAGATCAGGCCATTCAGAACTTGACAAAACTGATTCGCTAGGAGCCTTAATAGCTTGCTTCATGACTTGAGCAGGCACAAACATATTAGAATTCACCGAATCATTCAATTTTGTGTTTTTTCCCTGTTTTGTATTACGAATGATAGCAGTTCCTCCCCCAGGAAGATGGACAACATCTTTATCACTATATGAAGCTCTGTTGTTGCTGCTCTGAGAAGGTAAAGATGCAGTTTGTAACTGCTGAGTAGGCATGCATGCCTCTGAATCTAGTAAAAATCTTTGGTTAGCCTTCACAAAAGAATCTGGTATATGCGTAGAATGAAGAGGTTGAGGATGCCTCAAAACAGGAGCATCAAAACAAGCAGGATTAAAAGGTAGTGCAGGAGGTGGCTGCTGGAAGTTAGGAACTGGTACATAAGGAGGAGGGCAAAATATAAATGGTCGATAATCAGGTCTTGGTAGAGGAGGCACTGGTATTCTACCTACATTTGATTCATGTTGAATCATGCTAGTTAAATAATTCTGATTTGTAGTCAATCCAGGTAATCTTGAATGAAGAGCAGCCAATGCCTTTGCAGCAGCATCAGCTGCAGCATCAAATTTAGTTAGATTCGGCGAACTTGACTCCTTATCACCATTAGAAAGACTAACAGTTGCAATATATAAGCTTGTTGAACCATAATTATTGTAAGTAAATATTGGTGGAGTTTTAAGATGTTCCAAACAAAACTGTCGAAGGGCCTCCACAGCCTCTTTAGGAGCTACAGTCATTCGATTAGGTGGTGGAGCATTTTCCCTCTGCACATTTCTGCTTTGGTTACTTTCAATATGATTTTGAGCACCTTGGAAAAGTTCCTCTACAGAAACTTTCTGCCCATAGCCTGGTTCATGTTTATTCTGTTGAATATTGGGTGATTGTTTATTTGAGGAAGAATGAGATTCAGGAGTTTTCTTTAAATCAGCCCAGAAATTTTTTAAATGAATGTGATTTGAAGCATTTGGTTGTATCAGATTATTGGAGTTATTAATATATCCACCACTTAAACGATTTGCTTTTGGGGTGACAAATTGCTTACTTTCAGACCATGTAGGGGAAAACACAGGACTTACATATTTGGAGTCCTGAGTCTGAAACATATTAGTTGTATCTGCTTTGTAAAATGGCTGGGTTTGAAGTGATGCTGATTTGTTAGATAATTTCTTTTGGAGAATCTGCATAGGAGATGAATCTACAGTATGTAATTGTTTTGTTGAAGAATCAAATAAATTATTCCTATTTAATCTTGGCATAGCATTTCTACCACTTTTGGAAGGAGAATTACTTTGCCTTTTTAATCTTTCACCATGAGATATATTAATTATTGCATTTGGAGCCATCCGGTATATTTTGTTGGATCCTGAAGGTGTGGCTATGCCTCCAGTGAATTCAGAATCAAATAAAATTTCATAAATATAATCACATTCTTTATCTGCAGTCTGAATTCCAATAATAGTTCCCTTTAAGCCAAGTGGAACACTAGATGATGGAGATGTATTCACAACACGATCAAACAGATGAAATGAGACTCTTGAATCAGGCATATAAACACCTTTACACATATATGGGCTATATAATTGAGCTGGAGATATTCCTTTTTTTATGTGGTATACATCATCTTTCAAAGAACTTTGCACAGTCTTCTCAATTGCACAAACAATACCATTGTCCAGCTTCTTTATTCCACATGATTGTCGATCTGCTTTAGAACAAGCCTGTTCTTTCAGCCAGCTTGCCATTTCTTTTATTATTTTCAAACCATCCCCATTTGGATACATATCCTCAAGGTAAACTACATCACATCCTAAATATCCGATGAGTTTTTCAAAAAAATCAGCAAATTTACTTATATATGAATTTAAAATCTTTACAGCTTCTTCAGAATACAACCATTGATGATCAACTCTTTTGGAAAATCCTTGTACTTCCTCATTTTTGTGATTAAATTTTAGATTTAAACCGATATTCACACGATTAGGGTTACTACTTCCTTTGGGACTAGTCTGGACCAAAAATGTCCCAGTTAAGCGGGAAATAAAATGAGATTCCATGCCTAATTGTTGAGCAACAACATAAGCAGGCATGAATTGTTCTAGCATTAACTCATCCTGGTTTTGTATAACAGGTAATAAATCAGGCTCAGATACAAGTTCAATATTAACTATTATAAAACCTTTAGAACTTAACTGATCACAGTCAATAACTTTTCCTGTACTTCCATAATACTGAGGTGCAAGAACAAAAACTGTTGATCCTGGGTGAAAAATGTCCTGAACTGTTTTTTCTATTTCACCATCTGGACAGAAAGCATCTATATTAGACACAGTTGTCTGCAAAGCAAAATTAGTTACAGAACTTTCAAACTGTTTTTCTTCTTTAACTTTACCGTCCTTGGTTAAAACTATTTTAGAACCAGATAGGCGTTTAACATGTGCAAGAACTTTCGTTTGCCCAGCGAAAATTCCCCATCTTTGATATAAGAATTCTTCCACACTATCAACTTCTCGTTCCCATATTTTCTTATCTTCTTTACTCATTTCTTCTTGAATAAATTTTAAAGTGCGGCTTCGTTTATCACACGAATATCGGGTCATACCATCAGAAATGGCAGTGACTAAACCCTCCCGAAGATGGGGCCAATTCACATAAATTATTTTTCCAAGAATTTTTTCACATATTTTGTTAATATCCTCCTCGGTTTTTTCTTCAATTTTTAACATCATATTATCTTTCAAACTGACCATCTGGAAGACTTTCACCTTTTCATTCTTCAATTTAGCAGAATGCTTCAAAGTTCTCAAAGTTGGAAATCCTATAATAAATTTATCCATAACTACGCCCTTACAAAGACCCTTGAATAACTTTTCAGGAGGGAGTCTGAAAAAATCTTGCTCAATTTCAGTCAGTTTGGCATGAACCGCATTTGTAGGAGGATAATGACCAGGCAAAAATGATCGCAGAGGACCAGATGACTTTTCTGAATAAGTGTACAAAAGATGAGGACCATGCCTGTTTCGTTTCTTCTCTTCTTCTGTTAAATATTTGTCTGCTATTTCTGAACACTTACATAAAAGTTTCTCATTAATAAAAGGAATTAAAACAACTGCTTCCCATTCCTGCTGCTTTCCATTTAGATCAGTTGCAAAGTCATCAGGATAATAATCGATTAGTTGGGAGTCATTTTCACACATCAACTTTTGATAAGCTTCAGGTAAAAGATCTTTACTCAGTTTTGGTAAGACAGCCAAAAGTTGCTGGAAAGGAAGAAAAGGCTTTCCTAACTCAAATGTCATTTCCATATTTTTAAAATCCTTCACATCAGAGATATAAGGAGAATAGTGATGAGGATAATACCAACTCCATGACACAACACCATTGTAATAATAATGAAGATTCCACTGTATAGCTCGAACATAGCCCTCTGCTTGATCTCTAAGTACTTCAGGAGTAACAACTTCGAAATCTAATTTATTCATGTAATAATCTACTTTGTGCATATTGAACTCAAGTTCCAAAGTTGATTCTTCTTCACTATTTTCTTCTTCATCAGTAGAAGAATCATATTCTGCAGTACCACTGATAGCCAAGCTGCTGAATCCAAGGTTGGCTAATACATCACTGGTACTGATTTTTTCTTTTTCATCCTCTTTCTTTGACTTGGACTTTCCTTCTAAATACTGAAAATCGTCATTCATTTCTTCAAATTTTTTAAAATCATATTCAGCAAGTTTAGTCATAAAAATTTCAAACCTTTCCAAGTTTAAGTAGCCTTGTTCATTGATGTATCCATTCAGCTTTGGTAAAACATCCATGTAAGTTTGGAAGAGAACTGGTAGAGCATCATGATGAATATGAAGTTGAGGTAGATGAGGAATAAAATCATTACCTACAAGAAAACTCATCAATACAAAGTCATCAACAATATGTTCTAAATCAAATGGAAATGGAATTTTATCTTTCACAGAGGAAAATTCATGACCCAAATAGTCTCTCAGAAGAGAAATATGAAGCAAATGAAAGGTAGTCTCCTCTGGAGTTGTAATTCGTTTCTGTTTCCTTTTCCCTCCAAATTTCACTTCTTCTCTCAGTAATGAAAAGAAAGGTTCATGGGAACATAAACCAAGCATTATCAAATCAGCATCGAGTCCATAAAGACAATGCCTTGTATTAGGATTATAGCCTGGCTGGGATTTCTCATATCGAATGAAATCCATAATTTTATGTTCACCCTCACCAGGAGTTTCATGTCCCGACAAATAGACATGAACATTTTTCCACAAATTATCTGATGAGATTTTATGAACAACAAACCCTTTCAAAACATCCTGAAGTCTAGCCATAAATGCTGTTCCTGGAGTGATACAATTGGAATCAAATCTTGCTTCAGTAGGCAATTCTTCTCCACAAGCTTTGGCTTCCTCTTCAAGCATAGCTGCAGCTTTTGCTGTTCTGAAGCGACGGCCTCTCTGCTGATTCATCTTGGCTCTGGGTGCAACTCCATCAACAGCCATGAAAAAAACTTTCTTGGGTTTTATCATTTTAAATAAGAATTCGATATAATAACAAATATTAGCAAAAATTTTTTCTTCAGTGATTCGAAAGTGCGGATCATCATCATTTGGGTGGGAGCATGTGTGTATGATGCCATTCATATCAAGATACAAATTGTCAAAATCTGGGATCTGATATTCTTTTACAACTTCACTGAGGCATGGATAACGTTCACTTATCCAACGATAAAACTTAGGAACACCCATCTTTTAGCCTATAAAGAAATTTTATAAAATTAATAATTTCTTATATAGAAAAACACAGAACAAGTTGCATTTTAATTTCGACAATATATGATACAGAATATTTTTCATCATTCCAGTGAAAGTCAAAGTTTTACAAGACCAAAATTTTCAATTTTGAGATTTTTACCTCAATGTCCTTGTTAAATCATTCTTTACAGTTTGATATAACTCATAAAATCCTTTAATTTTCCAGTACTGATTAATACAAATGTCCATACTTCACCAAGTCCAAAAGGCACTTACACCATCAGGTAAGTGTCATCTAGTGACTTTTAGCAGATTCACTATGATATATATGACGCACTAAAAAGACTTGGTGATTATCTCCTACAGCTGAGAATGGTAAAATAACTGTTTTTTATAACATACCAGTGATCAAATGGCCAATAATGTTTCATGGCACAGTGATAAAAAATGTGAAAAAGAAGCAAATGAGATCCAATCTTTTGACACCTAAAGAGAAACAGATGATAAAACTTTGTGAATGCTTTCTTTGATCTGTAGAATGTTCTTCACATTTCGTTTGTAATTGGTTACTAATGTATCGTAGCCGGAAGCTGTACAGTGAAAATGAAGCAAATCCCTCCTCTAAACAATACATTGTGATATTTGATTTGAAATGTGTGTAACAGCAAATGTGAAGTGGCAATGTGAAGTGTGGTAAGGCAATTGCTTAGAAATTGGATTATGTTTGTTAACCACACTCTCTAAAAATAAAAATAAGGTTTCATTTTTTTCCGACATATACCATGGTCGGAAATGAAACCAAATATAAGCATCGTTATTTATGTATTTGGCTCAAACAATTCAGATTAAAAAAAACAAGTATTGTACAATATTTCTGGAATCTGATCATCTAATGATATTTGTTTGTTTAGTTATATTAACGTCCCGTTTTAAAGCAACACGAGGGCTATTTTGGGACGGACCTCGTCATTTTGAACCAGGAACAGATGACGAGGACGACACCTGAACTCACCACACTACACCAACGGGAGGACGTTTGGCCTGACAGATTTAACGTGCAAGAGACCCCCTCACACGGCGGTTCTTAGGTGGAATCAAGTCTCGAACCTGAAACCCTGCGGTTCCGAAGCCGAGACCTTACCACCAGGCCAACGCGGCCCCCCATCTAATGATGTGTGATAGTGTAATCTACAGAAGGGAGGGACGTATATCGTCTACATCAAACACAACCAAATGAACATCTTCAATCTTCCAAACAGCTTCACTCTGCTAGAAATGGGAGACTGCTCTCTCATATTCTGAACAAGAACTTTTAGTTCAGTAATTTTTCAAGACTTTTTCCAATACTTAAATCGACTTTTAAAAAATATATTTGAGAAAATAAAATCAACATATATGACAAAGAAATGAAGGGGAAATGTTTCTGCTTTGAGGAAAAAACATCCCTCGATTGATATATTTCAGATATGATATGATTATTTAGAAAATTGCTCAAAATGCAAAACTTATGTGTAAGGATGTTTAAGAACTCTAATACCTTTAACGATTTATGCATCTGTTTTCATGTAATTTCGTTATTTGGAATTACTATTTCTCGCATCATTTTAAGTTAAATAATGGCAATTAATATTGTTAATAGGTGACACAACATGCACTTCATAAACAGTGTAGTTTGAGAATGAGTGCCAAGCATTTTTTTTTCCCTCACTTCCATGCCTGGGCCTAATTGAACAGGTGCAATTAGGTTCAGCTCCTTTATTAGAGGCAAGGTTGAATAAGATATGCTATGTGTTACACTAAAAGTTAGGGAATT
The DNA here is from genome assembly GCA_026543055.1 of Argiope trifasciata. Taxonomy (NCBI): domain Eukaryota; kingdom Metazoa; phylum Arthropoda; class Arachnida; order Araneae; family Araneidae; genus Argiope; species Argiope trifasciata. The sequence goes on from JAPMOQ010059770.1 coordinate 2,871,552, forward strand.
TTTATCCATGTTCTATGTGAATATGTGTGTGTGATATTGAAATGCTATTTTTGCATTATAAATAAACAAGTGAAAGGTAACCTAGAATCATTCATTAGATAAAAACACTACATAACCAACTATAATCTCCTTTTCTAAACAGTACAATGATGTAATACAATTATATAAAGAAAAAAGAGATATACCATAAAAAATTCCTCCTTTGCTCAAAAAAAAAAAAAAAAAACTTCTAAGGTTTTTATTTTTACCTGAATAAAGAAAGGAAAGTGACAAAAAATGAAACTGATTCTGCTTCAATCAAATGAATTAAAATAATAGTCTATTTTTTAAAAAAATTGTTTGTTACAATGATAGATCGATTTTGTATAGAATATCAAAGAAATTCAAACATGTAGGAAATGCAATCCATTAGAATACAATATAAATATAAATTATAATTATTACTAACTTTCTACTCAAACATTGTAAATAAAAATGTATATTTAAATGAATAAATGAAATTGATAAATAAATATTCTTATATAACTATAACTCATTCAAAAGTAGTCATCAAGTCCGAACACACAAAAAATTTTGATGAACCAATACATCTAATTAGAATATTCAATTAATTGCTTAAGGATTTAAGTTAATAATCTAATGATTAGTAAATTTACCATTAAAGACAGTACAATAATATTTATTCTCTTTCAAAATGAGACAAAAGTTTAGAAATTAGTCAAATTTTCAAAATACATTTTTGTTCTTAGTCCTTTTTACTTAAATGATGACAATACACTATTATTTTTTTTTTATGTTGTATACTGAATTTGCATTGTTGCCTTAAAAAAAACAGAATGTTAATATAAATGCAAGTTATAAAGGCTTTACAAAAAGTATCATTTAAGATGGTGACAAGTGTTTCTGAACCAAAGCAAATAAAGTATATCATAATCATTTTCACACAAGTACAGATATCATAAGAATATTAAGAATATTAATATATATATATAAGAATATAATCTGTCATACTTTCTTTATATTTAATTGCAAATAAGTAAGAGACAAATACTATTTATGAGACAAATTAAAACAATAAAAATTAGGATAAGTTTTAAAACTAATAAAAGAAAATTTAAATTTTTGGTGCAGTTCAAATTTGGATGCTTATTTTCAGAAATATTACTTTATAATTCAAACATAAATAACATACTATTATTGTTAATGTTCATATTTCATGACTGAATGTTCCAAGTTTCCACCTAACTTCACTTGAAATCACATTTAAAAAAAAATTATTAATATCTTTTTTATTTAAAAGCATATTAAATATTTAAAAATTATTATTATAAAGAAATATAAAAAGATTTGTTTAATTTTAAAAAATGATATAATAATATTTGGTGAAAGTCTGGAGACATTACATTATTCATGCACAAAGAGTGGCTTTTGTATTTTATTCAATAATGTTTTAATTATTCAGATATTTAATGTCATATAAATTGGTATAAAATTGTAAATGGAGTAAAACCATTACATGTATAGATTTTCCCTCCTTATTTTAGCATTTATTTTAAAAAGGAAAAATATATCTCAATCAAAATAAATGTTCAAAACATATTATTTTTCATATTAGTGATTTCATTAACTAATGCCAAAGGCAAATTAAAACAATAAAACTGTTTGCAAACTTGAGATGCTTCCACAAGAAATAAAAAAATTATGCAACGTGTATCTTAAAAACTGTATGACAAAATTGTTTAATTCAGAATAATGCTTTAAGTATTGCTCCTTCGATTAATGTAAAATATTTTATAGTTCCTACTAAAAAAAATTTTGACTAGCGAATTTAACGATTAAAAATATAGAATATACCTTTATATTTTTCAAAAATTTTATTAGTCTTTTTTATTTAGTATTTTACTGCCCAGTTAGAATTATTTTAAAAAATTTGGCTTATCTGAAATACATTGAAAACAAATGAGCTCTCATTCAATATTAAAAATTTTAATTCCTTATAGCTCTTCAAAATTTTAAAAGATTTAAGTTTACTTTTCTGTTAGTCAGGTGCAGTGAGAAATCACCAAATAATATAGAATTCTATCAAATTTCTTATACTTGTAAATCGCTCCGCTTGGCTACTTGGCGACATTTGCAGCCTGATAACAGAAAAGTTCCAATTTATGCTATTTGAATCTGAAAATATCAGATACATATTCGAAATTAATCATGGCTATTTCAAAAAGTAAAGTTCAATAGAATTTAAATATGGAAATAGCCACTTATACAAAAAATATCTAATGTATTTATTGAGAAAATATTTTTATAGTTGCAGACATCTGCAGGTTTATTCTGTGATAATTAATTACAGAATTAAAAGCAGTACCCAATATTTCATTTTATTTATTTTGACAGATTATATAAGAGTATGTTAAAGTGAGGTTTCACTGAGAAAATAATAGACTATGAAATTCAGGAACGAAAATAAATATCTTCCCTCCATTTTATAATTTGAAGCAATACTGTATGATGAGTAGTCTTAAATCTTAGCACTGATTTGAAACTAATTGCAAATCAGAAATTTAAAATATATACTACTTTCAGTACTTTCATGCAGCTATTTCTTTTGCTATTCATGCAGAATTAGAGGCATGCTATATAATTAGTCGGCCATATAGTTTGCAATGTTAGAAACTAGTTCAATAGACAGATGTAACAGAGAATGTTACTTTTAACTAATTACTCATTTTTATTTTTTAAATAGTATTTTCTAAGTGGTTATTTTAACCATCTGATTTCTGATTAATTTAAAATTATTATTTAGATGTAAACTTGCTATCAAATTCAAATGCTTTTAAAATAATGACGTTTTTACTATATGCTATTTAATATTAGTATATCATATTACTCAAATCTGTGACAGCATAAGGTAAGGACCATTAGCTCATAAAAATAGTAGCATTCGAAGAAAAATAGGTAGGTATACAAAGCATGGAAATCACAGGATAAGCAGGTGGGGGTTAATATTAAAAAAAAGAAAATACTTATTTTTATGGGAAGGTGATATATTGTAAACATATTATACTTTATTATAAGCAAACTTTGGCACATGCATCAACTCTATTAGCATTAGATATATATTAACTGCATACTTGACAAAAATATTAACTGTACAAGAAATATAAACTGTATATCATAAGTGAAAACTGTTTGTGATATCACCGATTAGCATGTGGACTTTGGGAATTATTCACTGGCATAAAGTGAATACCAATTAGTTTCACAAAATTCACAATTTGATAAGGTGCATTAAAAATTAATTTAATTTTAATAAATTGAATAAAATTGGGATTTTTCCCCATCATGATCAAACTTTAATTATTTTAATATATTACATTCATCTGTGTCAGAAAAAAAGATTTTATTAATTTACCTAACTTTGTGAAGAAAACGCAACAAACATATAAAAAAAACACAATGAAAATACATTCAAACCAGTTTAAAACATATAATTTTGTTTGTAATTTACTGAATAATATGATTAATTGTATTGCTAGCTAACCTAAAAATAGGCCGCATTCTAAGTTAAAAAATAAAATAAAAAGTAACCTAATTCAATGTCGCTCAGAATAGATCAACCCAGCTTTTTATTCATTTCTGAGATAAAATATAAATTCTAATACATGACTAGTGTTCAAAGAATGCTTAACATTTATAAACAATAACCTAGAATATCAACCGATGTCCCGAATAGTAATATTTTGATTTTGTATAAACATGTATTTAGATTCTTTAAGTGGTGCTGAATTTCATTATGCAAAACGCTACTTCTATATTTTTTAGAAAATATAAAAGAACTATTTGAATTTACCTGATTCAATTTCTAAAAGACGACTTATGTCGCCGCGTCACAGAAGATAGAAATCACAACCTCAACGTATAGAAATTATATAAATATACGAGAAATCAGAAGAAAACATATGAAGTTGAGTTGCCAGAAAAGATTCTTAATACGTGTGAAATAGTTTACTGAAACTTAAAACAAAATATTTAATTCAAACATGTTAGAGAAAAATCAAGACTGTTTAAAAATATTTTTTATTCATCGCATGTAATAAATTTTATATATTGATTTCATATTTTATATGCTTTCTGTCAAAAAAAAAAACTCGCTGTGACATTTCTAAGCTGTGTGATAAAAACTTTATAGACACTGTGTTTAAAAGGATTTCACAATAAACAAATATTGTATTCATAGTTTCTTGAATGCCTTCTCTCCATCGGCGCTTGCTGTTTTTTCAGATGATTTTACTCACAGGCATTGTTTAAATAAAATTTGTTTACTTTTGTTATAACACCAACGTTTTCCAAACAAATTAACACAATCAGTAACAAATTCTTTTAAGAAATGTGATCTTTTATATGTATTTAGTGAGAGGACGACTTGTAATAAAGATGAAGAGACGACTTTATTAGACGAACTTGAATTCTGAACATGTTCGCTAAGCTAATTTTCAACAAATTCAAATGCTTATAAGTTAATATTTTTATCAATATTACTGCTGCAAATGGCCAGGGAATGCTTACATCTTCTTAGTTCAAGAATGCTGCAAGGAAGAGTTTTAGTTTTTAGCGCAGCAATATGTATAATTGTTTTTATTTCTTTATACAATCATTTTGAAACAAAGATCTCTAAACTAGATGAAGCTAGAAAAAAATTAGGTATGTGTGATATAAATTTCAAATATATTGCTTATTAATTTATTTCTACTTTATGTTTTCCGTCTATCCATTCTATCCCCGATGGTTTTGTTTTCAGTAATATTCAGAGTCGATAATATATCTGTCTTAAAAATTTTCACTCTTTATTAATAAATTAAATATTTAGGAAGCTCTAGTTACTTGATGACATTTTTAATTAAAATTTTTTGAATATTGTATTTAGCTTAATGTTACTTTCTACGCATTTGATAAATTTTTATGCTGCATGAATTTCGACTTTTTTTTAAATGTATGCGTCTAGGTTTTTATTTTTCTCAAACGTATATAAATTTGTTTTTTAATGTATTTCCCTCTGACCCTAAAACTACTGCAATTATGAATTTAAAACATTTCCTTTAACATGAACAAATAACTAGACTAACATGCATTAAGTTTATTTCTATATATGTCTTAAAATTACTTATCTATGTCCTATATCTGAATGTTTTTCTTTAATTATATTCATTGAAGTGAATGCAGTTCAATAATATAATATTTTTAACTATTCAAATCGCACACTATTTTATAATTTGACAAATAATAATTTTGACAAAGGAAGTTTTTTTTAAAAAAAAAATCTCAGTGTTTCATATATGGATTCTGTTAACTATTTTGAATTTAGTATAAACAATTATTCTTTAATTTCTTAGTTTCATTTGAACTATTATAAGTATATATGATTTTTTTTTCCTTGCTAGATTGTTTTATTATGAATCATTTAAATATTTAACTAAATTCATTTATACTAATAGTATACTTTTACATAATGAAACTGATTTAATTCAATGCTTATCTGTGCTTTTTACGACAGTACTTTTTTTTAAACTTTAATAAAGCTCTTTTATTTTTTTCATTGTATTATTACATTTACTAATTTTTTTGCAATTCAAGAGTTTGCTAAAAAAAAATTAAGTAATAATGCTGTTTTGATTTGAATATAAAATTACAATTTCTTTTCTAGCTACTGTTGTTTCGGAAATTGAATGGAAGAATTTAGCTCCATCTCAAGCGAAAGCTCTGCAGCTATTGAACAAAGAAGAGAATTCTGTTGAATTTAGCAATACATTCGAAGACAGTGTTGTCATCTATAATAGAGTGCCTAAGACAGGTAGCACCAGTTTCATGGGAATAGCTTATGATCTCTGCTCACGAAATAGTTTCAATGTTCTTCACATAAATACCACAAAAAATGCACATGTTTTATCGCTATCAGATCAGGTATGTATATTTTTATAGTAAATTAATGTTTGTAGAAGTAGCAAAATTTGTTTGACTTTTCACATCTTTAATCATTTTGTTTCATTAATTTTTGAATCAAAAATTAATACCTTATGTGAATGACTTGAACCTGTTTTAATTTAATCCAATCTATAACATTATGAAACTTTTTACAGTATATATATATATATATATATATATATATATATTGTGTGTGTGTGTGTTTGTAAACTCATAAATTCATCATAAAACTACTTATTTGATGATTAGAGAAGGAAAATTCATTGAGTAACATTTTATGACAACTGACATCATTTTTTAAAGCATATTTCTAGAGTTATTTTTTCATATAATTTGTTAAATTGATTCTTATTTATAAAAATATATTTGTCTAAGTTTCACTGCATGTGATTTTTTTTAATAAAGATTATTATATTTATTAATCATCTAATTATTTGTTCTAAAATATAATGCATTTGCAAGAACAAATTATATTATCATTATCTAGCTTACTTTGAGTAATTATTGCTAATGGATAGTTTAAACCCTATTTCAATTAATGCACAAATTTTATTGCAGGTTAGATTTGTTCAAAATGTTTCCTTATGGAGTGCCAAAAAGCCTGCATTATACCATGGACACGTAGCATTTTTAGACTTTTCTAGGTAATCATAGGTTTTTTAGAAACCATATAAAAATTTTATAGAAACCATATTAAAAGAAATATTTAATATGATAATGTTTTATATTAATAAAATTGCTATTTTTTATATATATTCTAAAATTTATTGATACTAGAAATTATTCATGTATAATAAATTTAAAATCTACTTTCAGTCAAAATAAGATCTTTTATAAAATATATCATGCATTAACAGGTTACTTAAGTTTACTATAAAAATAGAATTCTAACTTTTTGAAATAATTGCTGAATTCTAAAGTAAAGAAGAAATATTTCTAAGTTGGTTATATTATTCCAAATGTAAATGTAGAATGTAATATCTGCTTTTGTAAACTGACTCGTAAAAGTTACCGCTGGAATTAATTTGTACTTTTTCAAATCTAAAATATAGACAAACAACAACAACAACAAAAAATACTGAAAAGCTTTACATTTCAGACATAACTGAGTCTAAAAAAAGATTTTTTTGGAATTTTATCCATCTATGAATTTGATTGCTCTAAAGCAGAAAAGGCTGTGAAATGAAATTTAATATAGGTAATTAAAGCAAAATTACATATTTCTATCAAATTCTGTATATCTATATAGAGGAAGTCTGTTTATCTGACAAAGTGCATGATAACTCTGAAATAAAATAAGCAATGTAGTTAAATTCTGTTAGAATTTTAACTCTTATATTGTAGATGTATATCAAATCTTGCACCAAATCCTTCAGAGTGTTAATGTCTGCTATTGAAGATTGTGTAGATATGATGATTTTAAAAAAATTAGCTTCATCAATAAAATTTGATAATTAGTATCGAAATTCGACTTTTGCCCAATTTTTAGACACAGCTTAAATAATTTAAATTATACTCAATTTTCTTTGATGTATGATGACTTTATGCAAGATGCACCATACTGCATATATTGTTAGAAGATCAGAACTAGAACACACCAATTGGTTTTTACATATTTTTAGAATTTGGGTTGTGCAACAGATATAGGTGATTTTTTAAAAGCAGAATGGCTGTATCAAAGATGGGGAAGAGACTTCCAATTCTTTTATGTTGTTTTATTTCATCACGGAGAAGCAGGTATGTTTATGTACAAGCAGAAGCAATGAGTACACACATACTACAGAGCAATAGAGAGAGGAATGAGGAAAAGCTCTTGAACAATTTATTCCTGGTCTTAAATGACATATACTGATAGGGACAATGATATTAAGACTGGGATTTTCACCCAACCAGGAAAGGGAAACAAATGGATCTTTTTAAAAGGAATTCCATCAAGTCAGGGATATTTTGTCACTTTACTCACAGTATAGGAAAGTAAGACTTTTATACGATTCAGCAATTTTACAAAGCTTCTGTTGAATTGATTAAATAAATAAAAGGGAATGAGATTAGGAAATGAAGGAATATTCTAGAAGTTAAGTTAGATTTTAAAATATCATTACACACACACACACACACACACACACACACACACACATATATATATATATACATACATTAAAATTTACATTAAAAAATATTAGCAATAACTAATAAGATACTGCATATTGAATAGTAAGTATACTTTTTATGTGATTTAAAATTTCTCAGTTTCATATTTAAATGAGCAGTTCACTTTTAAGCTACTATTATACTTTTACCATATAATTTACTGTAAAAATAAGCTTAATCCTTAACTTTTTTAATCGTAGAACTGATATACATAAATATATTGTTAAATATTGACTATTTTTCACTAAGTCTCTAAAAATATTTCAGGTTTGGTATGACCAAAAAGCCAATTTTTATAAATATTATACGGAAACCTTTAGATCGATTAGTTTCTTACTATTATTTCCTGCGCTACGGAGATGATTTCCGGCCATACGTTGTAAGAAGGCGTCAGGGTAATAAAATGGTAAGTTCTGATATTAATGCATATTTTAAATATGTATCATTATTTTAATCTTATCTCTCTTTTTTTAACCATTATATATATATATATAATTAACAAAATAAGACAACAGATTCTTTTCGGGTTACGAGGTGTCAATACTTTTTACCATTGTCCACCGATGCCTCACAGAAAAAATCCCTTATTTGGAATCCTTGCTTGAAAGTGGCCCTTGACGAAATTTTCAGGCCGGATTCTTTTTCTATTAGTTATTGTTTTGATTCGGTTGTCTTATTTTGTTATTTAATTTAGATTCATTTGTATTTTAGTTGTAGCTGCATTTGCACTTTCCAAATACAATGATTGATTTAAAAAACTTTTTTAATTCTTAAACTTGTTTGAATCAGTAATGATTTTTAGTTTCGATTCCGGTTTTGGTTTCGTTTCCGTGGTTAGTACTGTTTCTGTTTCGTTTAAATAATTCTTTGATTATAGTATTTTGGATTTGTTTCATTAATTGGTTCTTATTCATTTACCTTTCATTTTGTGAACTTTTAGCATGTAATTCTGAATTGAGTTTTAATTTCGATTTCGACCTAGTTGGTTTCGTTTTAATTTTTGTTGACCAAGAAATGGGTTTTGATTGTTTTAATAATTTTATGATTATATATATATAGATATATATATAGTAGCAAATCTATCATGAAGGTATTTTCTTTGAACTTTATATTTATTATATTTTGAGCTTGCCTATTGCAAAAAATAAAATAAAAAAATAAACTTTTTTTTTAAGTTGGTATAGTACAATAAGAATTTTTTTTTCTTGTTAAAATGCCTTTCCATGGCTCAGAATATGAAATATTAAAGGAATTGAAGGGCTGGACTAAAAATCTGAGCCTTTTGTATTGGAAAAGGGAATAAACATGCATGGATGTCTGTTGTTTCTGTCTCTGGATAAGTATAGACCTACCTTTTCATTTCCATTTCTGATTTTTGATTGATCTTGTGCTCCTTCAGGTTCGGGTTTTGATTTGTTAATGGCTTGAATCTGCATTTGGCTTAATATTTTTTTAAAAAAAAATATTGTAGAAAAGTTCCAAATAATTTCAGAAATTGATCTGAATCGCGGTGGCCTGGTGGTAAGGTATCGACTTGGAACTTAATTGTTCAAGGTTCGACACCCCATTCCACCGCAGAACCGTCGTGTAAGCGGGTTTAATGTACGTTAAATCCGTCGGAACTAAACATCCTCCCGCAAGTGTGATGTAGAAGTTTGGAAATAGAAGTGCCAGCTCAGTTATCGTCCTCTTCATCTGACCGTTGCTCAAAATTACGAGGTTCGTTCCAAAATAGCCTAAGTGTTGCTTGACGGAACTTTAATATAACTAAGCTAAACTTTAGAAATCGATAAAACACTAAGGTCAATTAATGCTACTGCTAATGAGCATAAAATTTTATTTTTAGCATTTGATGCTTGTTTGAGAAGAAAGCATATTGAATATCGTTACGGAAAATAATCTACAATCCGTCCATATGTTTTAAGGCGAAAGAGTCCAGTAATCTCAATAGCAAATAAGGGCACCTTATTCTACATGGATATATATAGTAGCAAAACACGGTCAAAGCTTTGATATTGATCTGCAGAGTATAAGCATTGCTGTCGATTACTATCTATGCTTACTGCAGCACAGATGCAGCAGATCGCAACCACTTAAAAAACTTAGCGAAAACTCTACTATTCTCTGAATTCGATTTTTGATTCTTAGCTCTGTTTCTCTGCTTCTTATAATTTCTGTTGTTGGACAAAGAAGCTTTTATTACAATCGCAGGAACTCGAGCTCTAATTGGGTGATTTGATTTCAGAACCGGAGATTTTTCAGCTTCGAGGCCCAATTCCATCGGAAAAGCGTCGTTTAAGCGAAGAATGTTTGACCCTGACGTTAAATCCGTCTGGGTCGAACATTATCCCCCTGGTGTGGCGTAGAAGATTAAAAGAGTGGTATGCCAGCTCAGGAGTCGCCCTCGTCGTCTGACCGAGGTTTAGTATTACGAGGTTCATTTCAAAATAGTCCTTGGATTGCTTTAAAACTGAACATTAATATAACTAAACTAAAACCAAGTTTATATAAATACTTTTAAGTATTTTCTTTTGCCCAATTTATATTGTTTTCTTAAAATTAGCTTATAAACAAACATTTCAAATTTCTGGGAAATCTTCTCTTGAAATTTCAACACTCTAGAGCACCATAAGCTATGAAAATCTTCAAAATCTGTCCTTGGGTTGTTAAGTGCTACCAACTCAATAACAAATAATGACTCTTTATTTTTCAAACACAAATACACAGTATTGCAAATCACGGCCGAAACGTACACGGAAACATAATTTACAGTAAATACTCAGCAGATCACTGATCTCAGGGTGAAAAGTTTTCAAATTAAGGCAGAAAAAAGTGAAAGTTTTTCAAATTAAGGCAGAAGTGTGCACCTTTCGTTGTTAACGAGCACCGTTCAGGTAAAAGGACGACTTCGCTCGAACACACACGGCACAACCCTTTTTAGGGAGCGGTCGATTTCATTCCTACACTCATTCATCCATCAGCAAGTCAGAATCTGGATCCAAATCAGAGACCAACTCACCCCTGATTCAGTACCCCCAGAGGTATCGTTTACTATGGGAACTTGGAGGACTTTTCAATCACGACCTATTTAACGTGCCCCAACTCCATTAGCCAAGACGAAGACAGAACCCGCGACCTTTCGGTTACGAGACTGACGCTCTACCAACCAGGCTACCGCGGCCTTATTGATCTGGCATCCGTTAAGTACTGCCTGTAAAACTATCTTGCTCACTAGGAGAGTTACATTGCAAGGAAGCAATATGACCAATTCGGAACTATATCATGCGGATAAAAGCGACGTCAATAGCAAATGAAAGTGATTTAAGTAATGCTGTAAATGATGAAGATGACAAAGGTGGTTTATTTTATTAGCAAATCGGGTACGGTCACGAGATTTCTCGTTTTTAACAGGACGAATATTGTGGCCAGGTCACGAGATATCTCATTTTTGTATTCTTTCGACTGAATCGATCCCCTCAGGGGCTCACCTACTTTAGGTGAGTACGGGTGTCCCAATCCCGAGGTACCCAGGGATCTACACTCCTTTCTCGTTTACTCTCTACTACACCTTCTGCTGTCACCTTTCGTTCTTTCCCTCGAGGATAGGCGAGGGAGCTCTCCATGAGAAGCTGTCGTTGCTCTGTTTGCTTCCTGCTTCTCATGGACAGCAAATACCCCCACGTGTTTGCCGTGCGTGGCGACCCATTAGACGGGTGGTGCACTGTGGTCCCCGGTGTATCAATCGGCTGGTACCTAGTCACCTGAGTGACTAGTCTGCTAGGGATCAAGCGAAGGGGTTACTCCTTGGGCTTGGCGTTAAGGGTGGTCACTGTCCCCGGGGGTAACTCCGAGCGTATAGGTACTGGCTAGCACTGAGGTAAGTGCCGAGGCTGGGAATAGCCAGAGTCGGTGGCTACCTTCCCTTGTTGGACTCCGTGGTGGGTGGTGCCCTCGGGCCCGAATCCCCATCAATATCGTATGGGCAAAAAATCATCTGCTCCCTTCAGTGGGCAACAAAATGTTTCAACAAAAAATTTCCAAACCAAATTTCAAGAAAAATACTTTGACCACTTTTTCATTATCAAACGAATTAGTGAGCAGAATGAAACATTTCATTCAGTTTCACCTTTCCTTGTGGAAAAAGCCATCAAAAGTACTGTTGGAGAATTGTCTTCAATTCGCAAGCTTCGTTCTGGGGACTTACTTGCTGAGGTTTCATCTCGTGTTCAAGCTAAGCAAATCATAAAATTAAAAGCATTAGCCACGATTCCCGTTGAAGTCGCTGCTCACGCCTCTCTGAATACTTCGAAAGGCGTTATAACTTGCGGTGAGCTTTTTAATACTTCGTTAGAAGAAATCACAAAAGATTTAAAGGGCGAAGGAGTGACGCATGTGCGCCGTATTTCAATTAGGCGAAATGGACAACTCCTCCCTACTAAACATCTTATCCTAACATTTCAAAACCCAACATTACCAAAAACAGTTAAAGCGGGTTATATGAAGTTAGCCGTGCGCCCGTACATTCCGAATCCCTTACGATGCTACCAATGCCAACGTTTTGGACATGCTAAGACCGCCTACAGCGGGCAAATAACTTGCGCCCGCTATGCAGAGAAATGCCATGAAAGTCAACAGTGTCAAGCAGAAGAGAAGTGCGTAAACTGCAATGGAAACCATACTTCCTTTTCAAGAGACTGTCCACGTTGGAAAGTAGAAAAAGAAATTATAACCGTTAAGATTAAGGAAAATATTTCTTATCCCGAAGCAAAAAGAAAAATATTATCTCAAACCCCAAAACCTGGTATAAGTTATGCATCTGTCGCACAAAAATCTTTCTGCAAAAATTGCTCCTGTAAAAATTGTATTCAAAATCAAGTAAACTCCAGTGAAAAGTCATCTGATACCGATACGGAAACATTGGCAGGCAATGCTCCTGATAAAAATAATTACCGGAAATCAAAATCGCAAAATTCACTGAAATTGAGACTCTCCAAACGAGGCCTTTCACCCACACAATTAATAACAAAATTAAAAAAGTCGAATGCTCAAAATTCGGTCGCATTGGGACTAGCAAATCAAGGCGTAGTCCATAAAGACCTGACAACCATTTTTAGTTCTAATTCTAAAAATCCTGAACTACTATCTCTACATCCATCTGAAGAGGATGATGATGAAATCTCAATGAGTTGCGAGGTTTCACCAAATCAAATTTCTAGTACAAAAAACACACTTTTCAAATCTAATATTTGATGGGTCCTTTCGTTTCTTGGAACTGTCGTGGTCTAAGATCCAAAACTGTTGATGTTAAGTGCATAATTAATCAGTTTCATCCTTCTTGTCTGGCAATTCAAGAAACGTTCTTGCATCCGAACATTTCCTTTAAAATTCGGGGTTATAATATTGTCCGCAAGGATATAGATTCAAACAACTCTGGAGGTGTCTGTATTTTAATCTCTAATCTCATTCCAAGTACATCTCTTAATTTACACACTACCTTGCAAGCTGTGGCCGTTCAGATACACAATAGAACACTTGTTACAGTTTGCTGTATATATTTACCACCGCATGACGCAATTAATCAACAACAACTAAACAACATAATTGACCAGCTTCCTTCACCATTTTTAATACTCGGCGACTTTAACGGGCATAGCACTTTGTGGGGTTCAGACAGTACAAATTCTCGTGGAAGACAGATCGAACAGTTCATTGCTAACAACTGTCTCTGTCTTCTAAATAACAATGAAAAAACATACTTTCACGAGCCCACAAGGACCTTCCACAGTCTTGATCTGGCCATATGTTCTCCTGATCTGCTACCATTGTTGAATTTCACAGTTGGAAGTTATCTCTATGACAGCGATCATTTCCCTTTAATTGTTTCTCATGCTGATAGAGGCGGTGCCACTCTTTGCCCACCGCGTTTTCTATTCCAGCGAGCAGACTGGACTGCTTTTACGCAGCTAGCAGAAATCACTGAGAACATGGTCAACACTCACGACATAACGGAAGCAGTGCAAAATGTCATTGATAGCATTATGTATGCCGCAAATAACACTATCCCAAAATGCTCCCCACGGAAACGAAAATTTCGTAGGCCGTGGTGGAATGAAGCTTGCCGTGACAGTTTTAGGGAACAAAAGAAACGTTGGAACATCTTTCGTCGTTACCCATCGACAGAAAACCTTATCTCTTTTAAGCGTGCCAGAGCCAACGCTCGTCGTATCCGCCGGAGAAGTCAAAAAGAATCTTGGGTTAGCTTTATATCTTCAATTACATCCTCTACTTCCAGCAAATTGCTGTGGAAGAGAGTAAAGGCAGCCAATGGAATTTATAACGACTTTTCGTTTCCTGTACTTAAAATAGGAAGTATTACGATTTCCTCTCCCATGGAAGTTGCCAATACCCTAGGCAAAACATTTGCAGAAGTTTCTGCTGCTGATTCATACAAGCCTACTTTCATGGCTATAAAGAATCGTGCGGAACGAAAGGGTTTGCGATTTGCTACCAGAAATTCCTTTCCATACAATTCTGCTTTTAAAATGTATGAACTGCTTTCTGCTTTGTCTAAAGCACATGATACCGGACCAGACGGAATCACATATAACATGCTTCGTCATTTGTCTCCTACTTCCTTTTCCAATTTGCTATTACTATTTAACCGTATTTGGACTGAACAGAAGTTCCCTTCACAATGGCACGAAGCGATCGTGATTCCAATCCTCAAACCCAGTAAAGATGCATCTAATTCCCTGCACTACAGACCTATTGCGCTCACAAATTGCTTGTGCAAGACATTGGAGCGCATGGTCAATGATAGGTTTCTTTTCGAATTGGAGAAGAGAGCATGTCTTCCGCAGTTGCAGAGTGGTTTTCGCAGAGGGCGTTCAACATATGATAATATCGTTCTTCTCGAGACTCAAATACGTAACGCATTTGTCCGTCGAAATCATTTTGTGTCTATCTTTTTTGACGTAGAAAAAGCCTACAATTGCACCTGGCGCTTTGGCATCCTTTCAACTATTTTAAATTTTGGTTTTAAAGGAAATTTACCTATTTTTTTTACAGAACTTTTTATCTTTACGTTCATTTCGTGTCCGTATTGGAAATTTTTATTCCGATCCATTTGTTCAAGCTGAGGGGGTTCCACAAGGAAGCATCCTCAGTGTAACACTTTTTATGATTCGTGTTAGTCAAATTCTGAATGTTTTACCTACTTCTGTTCAAAGCACTTTATATGTCGATGATCTCCAGATCTCCTGTCAAGGCTGCAATATGCGCTCAATTGAACGTCAACTGCAAATTGCAGTTAATAAGATAATGGACTGGTGTGATAATAACGGGCACACGATTTCTCCAGAAAAAAAGTAAATGTGTGCACTTTTGTAAAAAGCGGGGTCTTCATTTGGATCCTACAATCCACATTCGAAATGTTGTGATTCCAGTAGTGAATGAAATTAAGTTTTTAGGGGTAATATTTGACCGAAGGCTCACTTTCCTTCCGCATGTCTTATGTCTATGGAAAAAGTGTGAAAAGACATTGAATATTCTGAAGGTACTTTCAAGAACGTCATGGGGAGCGGATCGCACATCTTTACTCCGAATCTACGAAGCGACTATTTTATCACGCGTTGATTATGGATGTATGGTGTATGGGTCTGCAAGGTGTTCGGTTTTGCGCAAACTTGATACCATACACCACTCTGCCTTGAGAATTTGTTTCGGAGCATTACGGACCTCACCAGTGGAGAGTCTTTATGTTGTATGTCATCATTTACCATTAAATTTGCGACGTCAAAAAATGTCTGTACAGTACTACCTTCGAGCTTTGTCAATTCTGAAGCATCCTTTGCACTCTTTGATTCTTCCTGTTCATCTTCGAAGATTATACAGGGCTCGACCTTTCAAAATCCTCCCATTCTGCGAGAGAGTTAAATTACTTCTCGAGGATACAGAACTCCGTGATGTGAGTATTCAGACGCTTGATTTATTCTCATTTCCTCCATGGGACATCCCTCAATTTTCCTATTTAAATCCTTTTAATGGGTTTGAGAAACTAACAACGGCCCCTGTGGTTTTTCAAAAGCTTTTCAGTTCTCATCGCTCTCAGTATTTAACTCATATACCAATTTTCACAGATGGATCCAAATCAAGCAGTCATGTTGGATGCGGTATCATTTTAAATACACAAACAATTAGCTATTGTTTGCATACTTCCATTTCAGTCTTTTCTGCTGAATTGGTGGCTATTCTCAATGCTCTACAAACAATTGTTCTCTCTTCTGAGCGCAAATTTTGTATTTATACTGATAGCATGAGCTCTTTGAAAACACTCTCTCATTTTCATGATAAAATTCATCCCACTGCCCTGGAAATTCTGGGTCTCTTAAGAACTTTGAAAAATAGGGACTACGAAATTTAATTCTGCTGGGTTCCCAGTCATGTTGGGATAACAGGAAATGTTCTGGCTGACAACGCTGCGAAAACAGCGTCTTTGTTTATGCAGCGTGAGGTTCCATTCTACGATTTGAAAAAGTCGTTTGCACGTCATATTCATTCTGCATGGCAGGAATCGTGGGATCAACAAAGCAATAATAAATTACATTCCATCAGACCCATAATTACATTATGGAGTGCTCTTCCAGTGCGTGAACTCGACGTCAAATTGACTAGACTCCGCATTGGTCACACTCATTTAACGCACAGACATCTTTTATTAGGAGATCGAGCTCCTCAGTGCTCCAGATGTCACACGATTTTAACGGTTTCTCACATTTTAATTGAATGCCCTGATTTTACTCAGCATCGTTTGCGATTTTTTAATCTTTCAACTGTGGATTTACAAATGCTTGTGGGAGAACGTACCCACAAAAATCGTTAAATTTTTAAAAGCAATTGGCTTTTATCTTATTTAATACTAGCTGGTATCCGGCCCGTTGCTGCCGCAGAAGAAATAATTTTGGAAATATCGTTTGGAATTTTAAATACCTGTCTTGTTCAATTAGGTATAAAAGAAACAATATTTATTTTCATATGAGAAATGAATACAGAGATTAAAGTTACGTGATATTTAAAAGAGAAGTGTAAATAATGCACGTAAACTGAAAAGTAGAGATACCTTGAAAGAATTCCATCGGGATTTTTGTCCTATATGTGTCATGCTTCCTACCACTCAGAACTACAATACAGATACTTTATAAGAAGCCAATCAACGCTAAGTTGCAGTATATATTTCAGGATTTCATACTGTTAATATATTTTTAAATATCGTTAAATTTTAAGAGACATAGTCTTGAAATTTTTTAACCAGCTTCTAATTTTGCAGAGTTTTTCATTTAGATATGGGTTTTTTCATTCTAACCGTATGTTTGGCGCAGCATAGCCATATTTGGCTCTTGTGCCAGAAAACTCAACTATCCATCCATCCATCGACTGAATCGATGTATAATAACCAGAAGCAAATATTTTTATGTCACCAGGATAACGAAGCCTTACGTATTCTAATGACAAATTATTAGCAAAATAACTGGGTGTCGATATTCCAAGCACGTGGAAACAATCAATCAGTCTAGCCAGTACGGTGGTAGATCATTTATCGTGCTTTATAGAGAATTTTATTATTGTTCATTTTGTTATTTCAAAGTTCGTGTTTTAATTTGCCAAGTAAACAGCTTTTAAGAAGTTTAAAAAAATTATATAATATGTATAAAATATATAGTAATATTTGAGAATACTTTATGAGATATAATACCAAATGCAAATTAAAAATGTGCATTCTACTGCTTCCCAGGCTTCCTTGTAGAATTTTCAAAAATGTGCGGGTCGTGGAAGCCTGTTGAGTGCGCAGAGTGCCATGTGCAATGTGTTAGCAAAGGCCAGTGAAAAAATCTATACTTATAATAAAGCTCAGTGTGTGTGTTGGCTCTCCACAGGCCAAATCGTTGGATTTACAGTTCCAAATTTGGTACATGTATACCTTGGGGGTCGAAAAGGCGCACCTTGGAACGATCTTTTCGAATTTTTAATTAGAATTTGAATGAATTAAAGGTTAAGTGAAATTTCGATGTTTTTCCGCCATAACTATCGAAATTATTATAGCATAAATTTTACATCATATTAAAGATTTTTAAAAAAACTATCTTTTTAGTGATATTGATCTTTTAATTAACATGTTAAATTTCATGTTAATTAAAAGATTAATTTTAAATTTTAATGATTTTTTAAAAAAGTATTGTGATTACATTTTTAATTAGATTATGTTATGAGTAAAAGTTAAAAGAATTATCTTTTATCAATATATTGCACCAAATTGACAAAAACTCAAATTTAAATTGACGGTAAATGACGCACGTATAAATCTGTAGTGGTCACAAAGTCTTCCATGTCGAGAGTAATACCACTGGGGATACTGGTTCAGAGGTGATCGTTCTCTGATTCAAGTCTAAAGTTCGATCTGTGGTTGAGTGAATGAAAATGCATGAATGAAATCCGCCCCGTAAAAAGGATTGTGACGTGTGAGTGGCAAAGTCGTTCACTTGGCCGTAGATGACGAAACTGAAAAATCAAGAGACGTACCCTATTGGCTAAATCGTTGTCTACGTCACAGCGGGCTTGTCCAATTGCATGTGCCATGAGAAACAACAGCAACACATTCCAAAATTGTTGGCATGAAACTTTATGCTTTGTGGGAAAAACCAGTGAAACCATGATTGAAATTGGCAAATACGATGATGCGCTTTTATTTAAGGTCGATAATGGCCAACCTAGAATTGATTCTAAATCGGCTGTATAATGAAATAGAATCAGATGACTGTTCACGAGGAAAAGCACACTTTTTTTCTGAAGCTGCAACTCAGACTAATATTGGTTTTTACTCTCATTATCGTTGCTTCTAATGTGCATATGAATTTGTTAAATAAGCTCAAACATATGTGCTTGCAAATATCCTTTACATCGACAAATATACAAAACTAAACCATTTTTTTCTGCGACATGCGGGAAGAAGTGCTCATTTCTCTTTAAAATTGCCATTTAGCATCCAATTCATTAGAACTCATGCGCAACATTTCAAAAGCATCCGACTTGTGAAAAGAAATGCAAACTTATGACCTGAGATAAGCGCAAAAATCGCTCGATGTTCTTTTGCAAGATTTTGTGCTGAAAAATCAAGCCATTTGGGAACGGATTAATACTGCTTACAGAAGATGTTAGTCAAATATTTTTCTGTGATTCATCGATCTATACCAGCAGACGAATGCCCAAAATATACTACTTTGTGGCGATGCATAAAGATATTGAAATTAGCTACAAATATGCATGTCCAGCTGCAGAACGGTCTATGATATTTTTGGAATTGAAATTATCGTGAAAAGAAAACAAAATTTCGCTTAATTTTTTAATTAATGCACATTTTTGTTAAAATTTCATTTAAAAAATCGATTTGAAATGCACATTTCTGCCTTCTAAAGTATATATATGCCAATTTTGATAGCTCAAAATCAAACGGTCTGGCCTACAGAGTACTTGCATTATATGTAGGATAAACAAAATTGAATTCATGCAATAAAACTGAAATTAAATGATTTTTTACTATTGACTAATTATGAAAATTGTTCATCATTTATAGCCCGTATATATACATTATTGTAACTAAATTCACCTAAAAGAAATTCAATCATATTACATATTAACAGCTTAATAGAAACATTAACAAACTTGAAAAAGTTCGTTGATATTTTTGATCAGTCTAATATATAGCTTGCCTTTAATTAATCTTGAAACAAGAAAAAAATGGACTTGCATCACATTGAAAATAAATTTTCTATATTGTACTTCTCTAAATGTTGTAGTAGTATTAATATAGATGTGGCATTAGTGTGTCAGTATTCATGAAGTAAGTTAATGGAAAGGGAGTTAAATAGTTTCCTATATTTTAAGCTGAACACTGTTAAATGTTTTATTTTGAATATTAGGGTTGTAATTTTACTTCACTCGTAACTATGCTTATTTTTTATACTATATTAATATTTATAAATATTTTTAACGAATAATCCTTTTTCTGTTTTTTCCTTTAAAAACCTTTTTTTTCGCTGCTTCCTTTTGTGTGTGATAAAATCAGATCAGACAGAAAATTTCAATTTCAAATATTTTACAATAAAGTGAAAATATAAATTTTATGGACTCATTTAATGATTTATGCTAAAGAAATAAAAATTTTATATGTGAAATCAAATGAAATTTCTATTCCATGCATTTAATGAGTAGCTATCTTGAATACAAATATTGTTTGTATTATTTCAGACTTTTGATGATTGTGTTTCGAAACATGAAAAAGATTGTGATCCTGAAAACATGTGGCTTCAAGTTCCTTTCTTCTGTGGCCACAATGCTGAATGCTGGTAAGCATCTTTTTGTTCTAAATTTTCTCTAAATCATGCAGAAATTTTGTTGTTTGTTATAGGTAAGAAGGTTTTGAAACTGAATTATCAGCTTAGTTCAAAAGGAAAATTCAAACGTCATTTTCTTCAGATTATGCATATTTGTGACAAAAAATTTTATAGTAATTTTATGGCTGAAGAGAGAGAAGACACTTTCAAATTTTAAACTTTGCTTTATTTCATCTTGGAAGGTATTATTTATGTATAAGCAAACAAAGACGAGGTATATCATTTCACCAAATGGAACAAGAGTGAAAAGAACAAAAAAAATATTTATCCCCATGATTATATACTGTTATATTCTGATAGGGATTTCTTTGCATGTGTCGATTATGGTAAGGGAATTATAGGGATCTTTTAAAAGAATGTATTTAGGTCATCAAATTTTTATCCTTTCACTCAGAGTATGGGAATTTGTTGATCTCAGCAATTTTACAGAGTTTCTGTTTTATTTATTAAATAAAAATTTGGAATTGAATAAAAAAAATAAGAGAACATTTTAGAATGAAGTTAGTTAATTAGTAACTTAGTCACTATAGGCTAAATTAAGATGAAAATTAGGAAATTAATTAGTATTTACTTTAGATTTAGCAATATCATTACACACACTTTTTCTCTCTCACACACACACGCATATATATACACTGAAGTGACAAAAGTCATGGGATAGCAATATGCAAATATATAGATAGCAGTAGTATCGTATCGAAAAAGTATAAATGCGCAGTTCGTTTTCCAGAGCTTTCATTTGTGTTCAAGTTATTCATGTGAACAGGTTTTTCATAATTTATGGCGGCACAACGAGAATTAACAGACTTTGAACGAGGAATGTTAGTTGGAGCTAGACGCATGGGTCATTCCATTGCGGATATCGTTAGTGAATTCAACATTCCGAGATCCACAGTATCAAGAGTGTGCCGAGAGTATGAAATTTCAGGCATCCCATCCCATCATGGACAGCGCAGTGGGCGACCACCTGCACTTAACGACCGAGACCGCCGACGTCTGTGTAGAATGGTCAGAGTTAATAGACACGCAACACTTCGTCAAATAACTGCAGGAATCAATGTGGGACGTGTCCGATAGGACTGTGCGGCGAAATTTGTCTTCCTTGGGCTATGACAACAGAAGACCGACTCGAGTGCCTTTACTGACAGCACGACATCGCCTGCAGCGACTCTCCTGGGCTCGTGAGCATATCGACTGGTCCCTAGACCAGTGGAAAACCGTGGCGTGGTCAGATGAGTCACGATTTCAGTTGTTACGAGCTGATGGTAGAGTTCGAGTGTGGCGCAGACCCCACGAAGCCATGGACCCAAACTGTCAGCAAGGCACTGTTCAAGCAGGTGGTGGCTGCATAATGGTGTGGGCTGTTTTTACATGGCATGGACTCGGTCCTCTGGTGCAACTGAACCGATCATTGACTGGAAATGGTTATGTTCAGCTGCTTGCAGATCACTTGCAGCCATTCATGGACTTCACGTACCCACACAACGATGGGATTTTTATGGATGACAATGCGCCATGTCACCGGGCCAGAACTGTTCGCGATTGGTTTGAAGAACATTCCGGACAATTCCAGCGCATGATCTGGCCACCAAGATCGCCCGATATGAATCCCATCGAGCATTTATGGGACATCATCGAAAGGTCCGTTCGTGCCCAAACTCCTGCACCATCCACACTTTCACAATTATGGACGTCTATACAGACAGCATGGCTCAATATTCCTGCAGAGGACTTCCAACGACTTGTGAACTCCATGACACGTCGAGTTGTTGCACTTCGCCGGGCAAAAGGAGGACCGACACGATATTAATATATATAATGAGATGAAATAATTTTTAAATAAACTGCTGATTTCCACGTTATAATTTTTAAATATTTTAAATACAATATTTTTTTTCTTTGGCAATGCTATTAGTGCAAAATTCTGATTCAAAAAATTTGGAATTTTTGATTTTGATCATTTGAGATAAGTTTTCTGAAAGGATTTGAAATTTTGACTTTTGATTTTTTTAATGCAGTTGAGTGCAACAAACATCCATAATAGTAGGAAAATTCTTGATTTTTTTTAAATACTAATTTCAGTTGATGAAAAATAAAATGTCTAGGATTTGTTGAGATTTAGAATAAAATTTTCTAATTTTCACTTGTGATAAGTATATTAAAAGATATAAATAGCAATACAAAAAGTTCTAAAACGATTAAAAAAACAGGGCTGTTACTAAATCCAAAATATGCTCATGTTAATGAAAGGTATATGAATCAATGAATCAGAAAAAGAAGTTTTGAAACTAGTTGTAAGACATATTAATATTTCTCCTTAAAATTTTATGAAGCTTTTTGATAGTATTTCTTTCTATTAAATTGGAAAAAAATACTTTAATAAAAGTTATCTAATTTAAAGAAAGATCAAACGGTTCTAGAGGAATCAGAAATAATATCAGTTTTATCAAAAATCCGTTGAATTAATGATTTTTTTTGTATATTTGTTTTGTTTTGCATCTTCTTATGGTTGTAAAATTCATCTTTTTGTCGCTTTCCTGCTATCAAGTTGATCAAAGCTTCTGTGCACTGGTGATAAAGTCTCGGTTTCAGTACTCGAAAGTTTCAGATTCATGACCCAATTTCGCCGGAACACCGTCATGTAAGTGGTCTGGTACACGTTAAACCCATCGAGGCCAAACGTACTCCCGCTGGTATGGTGTGGCAGTTTGGAGAAGGGGTGCCAGCTCAGGTGTCCTCATTATCTGACCGCGATTCCACATTACAAGGTCCGTCCCAAACTAGTCCAAATGTTGCTATATAAGGGGACATTAATATAACTAAATTGATCTAGATTCAGAAAAGCATAATGTATATTTTTAAAACTCAATAGATTACCTTACGATGAAAATAACTTTTTGCTCTATGTTTAGTGATCATGATAAATTGAAACTCGAATCCCAATTGAGGGTAAAGTTAACTTTTCTCTAATCTGAGCAGAGCAGCCATTTGAGGATAGGGGGGTGCTATGCACCGGGCCCTGCTACTGAGGGGGACCCCACCATGATTAAGAATTAAAACAGTGTACAGAACAATAATAATGTTAAACACACTAAAAGTATGCAAGCTTGTTTCTATGTGGTTGGCTGAGCATCGATTGACGCCTTTATTGGGCAAAGATCGCAATGATATCTATAAAAAAGCGGGGAAAGTTCATTTATGAATAAGGAAATCCCCTTCAGACATATTAAGATTGAGCGGCTTGCCCGGCGGCCAGTATTTGAGGCTGTGGTTGAGTTCAAATGGACATGTAAATCATCAACTTTATCTGTACTGATGGAAAAAAAATTCCAACACTAGAAAGGAGCTGTGCTAGATAAGCGAAATTTGGTAGGCGTGTTTATACATCTGAAAGACGACGTCGATTCAAATTTCAAGCTACGCGCGTAGGTGTGGCGCTAGAAGCGACACTATGAACATGAAATGAGGTTTGCTTTAAATAAACGCTGTAAGGTTCGTGATCGTTATTTACAGTTGAGATTTGACGTAGTGGGTTAATGTTAGTCAAGGATGCCTCTGAGAAGACGAAGAAGCCATTATCAACAGCTCACTGAGTTTGAACGAGGTCGTGTTGTAGGGCTACGAGAAGGTGGGTTTTCTTTCCGCGATATTGCTGAAAGACTTGGCAGGAATGTATAAACTGTGCATGAGTATTGGCGGCAGTGGTCAAGGGAAGGTACTGACTCAAGAAGACCAGGTTCCGGGCGGCCACGTGGTACTACTGAGAGGGAAGACCGTCGTATTCGGCGTATGGCTGTGGCTAATCGTACTGCGTCTGCAGCTGAAATTCGAGCTGCAGTTGGCACCACAGTGTTACAAATCGGTTACTTCACGGACAGCTCCGAGCCAGACACCCTGTACAGTGCACTCCACTGACTCCAAACCACTGCCGTTTGCGACGTGAGTGGTGTCAAGCTAGAGCTCATTGGAGGACGGAGTGGAGATCTGTTGTGTTTTCTGATGAAAGCCGGTTCTGCGTTGGTCGCAGTGATAGCCGTTTGTTGGTTAGAAGGAGGCTAGGTGAACGCCTGCTAGTGACCTGTCTGCGACCTAGACACACAGGGCCTACTCCTGGAGTTATGGTTTGGGGAGCAATTTCGTATGACAGCAGGGGCACTCTCGTGCTTATCCCACGCACCCTGACTACAAATTTGTTCGTCAGTCTAGTGATACAACCTGTTGTGCTGTCATTCATGAACAGCGTTCAAGGGGGTGTTTTCCAACAGGATAACGCTCGCCCTCATACCGCTGTTGTAACCCAACATGCTCTACAGAGTTTCGACATGTTGCCTTGGCCTGCTAGATCACCAGATCTTTCTCCAATCGAGCTCGTATGGGACATCATTGGACGACAACTCCAGCGTCATCCACAACCAGCATTAACCGTCCCTGCATTGACGCCCAAGTGCAACAGGCATGGAACTCCATCCCACAAACTGATATCCGACACCTGTACGACTCAATGCATGCTCGTTTGCATGCTTGCATTCAAAATTCTGGTGGTTACACCGGTTACTAATGTAGCAACATTTCACATTTGAAATGGCTCTTCTCGCCAATGGCTCTACCTGTGATCTTGAAACTTTAATCAATTAAATATGTTACCGAGACAAATGTATTCCTAAAATTTCATTACTGTACAATAATTTTTTCTTGGTGTTGGGATTTTTTTTTCCCATCAGTGTATATCTAATGTAATATTTTTTATGTGTGCATCTATGTATGTTTGTTTATATTAAGTTGTTCAAACAAGAAGTAAAACGACGATAACTTATACGATCAACTCCTAGCAATGCATAGTGGGGAAAGAATTGCTATAGCGACTAAATTTATGGTCGACTGTTGATAAAACAAATTTAAATTATTAGGAAACGGCATGGCTTAAATTACTATTTCAAAGAATTGTAGATGTGATTCTACTTTTAGCGTATAATAATCTGCCACTTGTTGGAACGTACGAAATAATAGGAAGGCCTAATAATGGAAATTTTTAAAGTGTAATCGAAGAACTAAGTAAATACGACTCTGTGTTTATGGGTGATATAAACAGAATAAAAAATTGCACTAACTAAATGATCAATGATTTAGTTCACACATCACAAGATCCTACCTTAGGAAGACAAAGATAAACTATGAAAATTAGTAAAACGACAATAAATGAAGTGATTAACTCCGTTATTCTTTACCGGTACTGATTGGAATGAAAAGAATTAAGGAAGAAGTTTAAATGGAGCAGCGGTTGGACTTGAAAATATACCAACCTTACGGTATACATTATAATGTAGTGCAAGTTTGCAAAATATAATTAATATAATATAAGGTAAATAGATTTACAGTCACTTCCTCATCTACTAAGTAATAGCGTATTGTATAGCATTCAATAATTTGATAATTCACTCTATACTACCGTTATATATAACTATGAAATTTTTTAAGTGCAATCGAATTGCTGAGTAAATACGACTCTCTACTTATGGATCATGTAAACAGAATTTCTCAAACTAAATTGTCTATAATTTAGTTCATGCAATTCAAAATTACATTATTCCTACCTTAGGAAATGAAATTAACAATACTAGTTATAATATAAATGCAGATACGTATTATGATATCTAATTGGATACTTTTTCTGATATTTCCCATAAAAAGAAATTTCAGACTTTATTAGGTTTATAAATTTTGAAGAGAAAAGATTAATTATAAATGAGTCATTTACAGGGTTTGTTGAAGTAAATGGTGTGACTGTAGAAGGACTAACAAAAAATCTATTCAGAAATATTAAGTGAGTGTTATTTAGATGTTATGGACTGTATTAGGCAGGCATACGACTACGATAGAAACACGAATGGGAAATAAGTATAAAAGTGTAACACCTAGAAAAATTTATCTACTGTTCTCATGCAATCCATGTGTTTGCCTGGCTTATCATACTCTTTTAATTAATTGATTTGTATATATTAAAGTATATATTATA
Organism: Argiope trifasciata; assembly: GCA_026543055.1. NCBI lineage: Eukaryota > Metazoa > Arthropoda > Arachnida > Araneae > Araneidae > Argiope > Argiope trifasciata. The sequence continues at coordinate 2,898,141 of JAPMOQ010059770.1, forward strand.
TATATTACTTTTATTATATATTTTACTACCAAAAGTATATATTACTTTTTTTTTTTTTTTTGGTTATTGCAATGTTTGTATTGCTTATTTTCTACGTCTACAAAAAGATGGGAAAATCTTCAAAAGCATTTAAACATTACTCTCAAACCACTATGCATCACTCATTGGGAAGCCAAAATAGATACGGTTAAATCAGTGTATATACAGTTTGAGTAACTTGTAATGCTTTAGAAGAATTTATTGGTGCAAATAACAATATTACAGCCGTTCTGAAGCTATTGGAATGAATAAAGTCTATTGGATTCAATTAAGAAATGACATTTATTTTATGTTACATAGAATGGTTTACAATGATGTCCGAAATGAGCTATTAATAAACTGTTTCAAATAAAAATATTTGTTTCCGACTGGGCTTTTTATTTAGTCAATAAAATTAAAGCTGAAATCCGAAATTTAAGAACGAAATCTAACTCCTATTTAGCGGTTGCAAAAGAGATAACTCGTCATTTGAATCTTTCGAAACAGCAGAAGATGAAATTGTAGGAAACTTGATTGAGTCATTTAGATGTTATTTTTTAGTTCTGTAACGGATATTGGTATTGTACAGAAAGAAGACAGATTTAAAAGTACTTCAAATTAATCACTGGCACGAAAACTTTTTGGGGAAAAAATGAATTAGAGAATTGTTCCAAAAACTTGGCAACGTTTTATAATAATGATGTCAATGGAAACCTCATTCAAATAATGGCTTTGCAACAGGACTCGATTTTGAATGAAAGAGATGCAAAGAACGCTCAACACATATTGCAATAGATACTAATGAATAGCTATAAGGGTTTATTTTTAAATGTATTTAACTATGTTCTTTAAATTGCCAGTTTCTATAATAAATGTTGAACCCTGTTTCAGCAAATTAAAATTAATTAAATATTATCTTCGGTCATGGATAGGAGTAAAATGTTTAAGTGTTTTTGCAAAACAGTCTCTCTCTAAGTATCGAAAAGGAAATCAGAAAAATGGTACTTTTCCTGGAATAATATATAGCAAAAACAGAATTGCACATAACTAAATAGGCAAATGCTCGTTTTTTTTTTTTGTTTGTTTTTTTTTTTTTTTTTTTTACTTCAAAAAATTTAAGACACCAAATGGTTTCTTGCACCCGCGTCCCCTCATAGAGAAGGCTGGTTCTGAATCTGAGAAAAGGAACTTTGATCTAATGACTGATTTAATGTGTATGTACTTTTTGTTCTTTCCCCCTTTTCTCTTTAGAGGTTAAGAGGATGGTTTGTATTGATATTGAGTGGACAATGTGTTTAATGTTTAAAGTCGAGTTTTAATATTTTATCAATGAAGTAATAATTTAATGTAATTCAAAAGTAACCACTGTGTTGATGTACTTTGCAATATATTACTGTATTTTATCATTTTAATGTTTTAAAGCAATTTATTTGTATTGTATTTCATTTTAGGGTTCCAGGAAGTGAATGGGCTCTCGAACAAGCAAAACGTAATCTTGCAGAACACTACCTCCTAGTCGGTGTTACTGAAGAACTACAGGATTTTATTGCTCTTTTAGAAGCAGCTTTACCACGGTATTTTCGAGGGGCAACAAGTCTTTTTGTTGAAGGTACAATAATACTTTAGATAACATATATCAATCTTAAAAAAAGCATTTATGCTAATAACAGTAACAAATACTACTGTTTTAAGGGCTTTATTTATTTTTTTAATATTCATATAAATCAGAATAAATTTTAACACTAAATATGGAATAAATTAAGAGTTCTTTCAATTTGTTAGTCGATGAAAAAACACAATCAACAGGCTTCAGTAACAAACAATGACTTTTATTGATACCAAGACAAGAATATGCAGGCAACAAATGCACAGCCAAGATGTCCACAAGGAACACACAATAGTACACTACAATAAACAGTAGTCCATAAGTACTAATGGGAACTAATAACAACCACAGCACACAAAGCATCTTGACAGAATTCAGCAAGAGTGGTAATCTTTGTAGCTATTCTCTACATTCTCTCCAAATGCCTACAATTCTCCACTGTCTCCTCACTTTAGCTGTATCCAAATACCGACTCACTACCACACTATCAGCTACTCCACAAACAATTGATGTGGCCAAAACGGGCAGAGAAGGTTCTGGAACAATCAGGCATATCCTGGTTCCCATCGACTTTATTTCCATAATTCTGAAAGATACCAATATTATCTTTTTTTTTTTTTTTTTTTGCAAAACTGAGTTGGCATCTAACAGAGCTTATCATAAAATAGTCTTTTCAGTGATTGAGCTAATTGTGCTGGGAAGCAAAATTAGATTTATTGTATTATGAATGAAATGCATGTATAAAGGATAGATACAATTAATGATAAAATGGGATTGAAATATCTTTATTGTCATAGTAGTCATGCTATGCTATTCGATATTGAATTTTTTTTAAGGAAAAGCGAGTTTTAAATTCAAACAAATAGCAAAATGAACAGCTTTAAAATAAAAAAAGTAATTGCGAGTGGAAGAAAGAAAATAAAAAAAAGAAACCTGGTTAGCCCAAGAAAGTAAAATTTTATTATTTATTTATTTTTATATATGAACTCACCAGAACTAAGGTCTTCATTCTATGTATCAAAGAATCAAAATATTTATAAGTAATAGATTTTTAAAAATTGATTTGTGAAAGAAGAATATCATAAAATTTAGATTTTTTTAAAAGAATATATATATATATTTGGAACTTCTTGTATATTACATATAAAAATTGTTCGATATGTTTGCTTCAATAGGAAAAAAAATTATTCTCTAAAATATAATTATCAAGCTGTTGAAATGGTACTATATATTTTACCTTTAAAGTTTATGATTCAATCTATACTTATAATAAAGCTGAATGTGCGTGCGTGCGTGTGTGTGTTGGTGCTCTACAGACCAGACTGTTGGACCTACAGCTACCAAATTTGGTACATGTATACCTTGGAGCTTGGGAATGTGCACCTCGGAGCCCTTTTTTCGAATTTTTAATTAGAATTTGAATTAATTAAAATTTAAGCGAAATTTCGACGATTTTCCGCTATAACTTCCGAAAATATTATCGCACAAACATGATTTTTACATCAATTTAAAGATTAAAAAATTAGCTTTCTATTGGCATCTTTGTTTTAATGTATAACTTAAGCTTCTATTTTTAACGAATTTTTAAAGAAATATTTTAACCATGTTTTACAACAATATATTTCGGACAAAACAATAAAATTTAATCTGCACGAGCTCGTCAGGGGGGGGGGGAATTAGGTTTTATCAGCATGTTGCCATCCTATTGTTGGAAGTTCAAACTAAAAAAAAAACAACTATCATTACAAATTAAATCTAAAGAAATGCAAATTTTAGCACGTGACTGGATAAAATAAAAGAAATATAATATGTGACATTTTCTAAAATAAATAATGAACGAGCAAAGGGAAAAAAATAGCTTTTATTAAACTGTTGAAATCATACTGACAGAAGTTCAAATTAAAAAATAAATTAACTATGACTGCAAATTAAATCGAAAAAAAATGTAACATTCACCACATGATTGGATGAAATTAAATAAATATTAAATGTTATGTTTTCTAAAAAAGAAATATAATACAAAGGTTTCTATGATCGTTTGCAACATCTATATCAATAATTTAGTAAATCAGTGTTACGTGACTTTCGAAGTTTAAATATATCTGGTAGAGAAATTATAAAGAGAGCAAAGCACATAAGTATTTAATTGAAAATCTTAGACCCCATTACTCTTGGCGAACCAGCTGGTCGCCAAAGGCGTCTAGTTATTTCATAAAATAATGAATGATAGAAAATTTTACAATTTTGAAGTTATTTAATAAATTAATTGTTCATAAATATCTAATTCTTTAGAATATATATTTTTTATTTGTATTGAGATGATGAATTAATAAATAATAAGGACAAGCAGATGATATAGTTTATTATTGCTTAAAATGCTAATATTAGTTAAACTGAAAGAGAAAAAAAGGATATGTTACAGAAATTGTTATATTAAATATCAAAAAAAAAAATACCTGCTAGAGGGGGGAAAAAACTGTTTCTTCATAAAAACATTGTTTAAACTTTTTCAAACAAATATGTAAGAAAATATTAATTTAAATTTTATGGAATACTTTTATCTTAATTATCATCATTTATTAGAGCAAAGATTGCTGTAATGACACTTTAAATTGCATTGCATATTATTTTGAAACAAGCATACTTTTTTTTCTGTTACACATTTTTTTTTTTACAAAATCCTTGAAATTAATTTTGTTGTAACAGTTGAAGTGTTGTGTCACTATTCACTGCAAAGAACTATAAGTGGTTCAAACTCAATCACTAATTAGTTCAAAAGTGTCTAAAAGCAGCTAGAACCATTTCAAAGAATTTTTGAGGGCCCTATTTCATACTTTAGCAATCAAGTAATCGTTATTCTATGAAAATCCTAATTAAATAATAAAGATCAATAATTTTATATACCTTAAGTGATTTGTGTAGTTATTTCATGAAACATGTAGTTATTCTTTGAAATAACGAATTTAGCACTTTAACAATAACACACACATACATATATATAGATAACGAATGTGGACATATTTTTTTATATTGGCTTCAAGTTTGTATATCATTTCTATGTAAAGTAATTTTTGCACCTATACAAAAACTGTATGGCGTCAAGAAAATGTTAATATTATTTATCCTATCTATTGTAAATCAAATATTTTTCTTCTTCTTCTTAAACCTAATATAAATTATTTACCACAAAAGAAATTGGCTAATTCCAATTTTTCTATTTTGTATTTTTTGACAGTTTAAATTTGCCTCTGATCTTTTGAATTTTTTGTATTTTGTATAAGAACTTTCAAATATCTAAACTCCCCTATCATTTAATTATAATAAGTATATTTAAGTATAATCATTTAATTACATTATTTGCAATTTTTATAATTTTTCTTTCTTTAGGAAAAAAATCACATTTGCGCAAGACTTTCAACAAAACCTTTCCTTCCCCTGATACTGTTGCCAAAATACAAGCATCTCGCATTTGGCAGATGGAAAATGAATTCTATGACTTTGCTTTGCAGCAATTTCATTTTATTAGAAAGAGAACTCTTACAGTTAGAGATGGTGTTATTTCTGACAAAGGGCAGCAGTTTATGTATGAAAAAATTAGACCCAGGTAGAAAAACGAAGATTACCTATAATTATATCTCAAACTTTTTCTTTTGTATATAGGGAACAACTGCAAAATGTTTTGTATAATATTATTGAAAAAAAACTTAAGTGCATTTTTTTTTTTTTTTTTTTTTTTTTCAAACTAGACGTTTTAACTCATTTTCTCGATATATTATGAAGAGATTGAAATTCATTCATTATTTATTTAAAATTAAAAATTATTGTTTAGAATGTTGCTCTGTTAAGGACAAACTTGATTCTGCCCATTGTTTTAAGATATTTATTTTGATTATTTTAAAGATATTTTATTAATCTATAATCTTTTAAACTTTTCCAATTTTTTAATTTTTAACAATTCTACAATTTTATATTGTTTTCATTGTAAATTAGAGAAAAAAATCACTCTATTACAAAAATTCTGTTGTTCACTGTATTGTGATAGATATTTGAAAATATGATATATTGATTTTCAGAGGAGGAAAGAATTAAAATGGCAAATAAAGACTATGAAAATAGCATTGTAGCTTTTTAGTGCAATTTTTTCATTCTTTTCTCCAGCTTTAGTTGTTATATAAGGAAAGAATGCATAGTTAGAAACCAAACTAGTTTTTTTTGTTTTTTCCATTGGCATTAGAGTTAATTAGAATAATGTTTAAGAATTTTTAATTTAATTAATTTGTTTGTATTAGTAGCATCTTTAAGAGATTAAGGAAAAAATCAAGTATTCATAAGTTTTAGTATGAGAGAAGTTTAAAAAAAAATCAACACATACAGTGAATGTTTATAAATAATAATTGTTACCATAGAGGTGCTATAACATTTTATCTTATCCAGTGTATTTATGCTTATTTGTTCTTTTCATATTTTCAATTATACTTGAATAGTGTTGTTTTCTAGTAAATAGATATTATTTGTTAGAAATTTTATTTAAAGCTTATTTTTAATTGATTAGTTTTGTTTAAAACTGAATTATTTTTCATATATTGCATAGTTTTATTTATAAAGATTTATATAATTGTATCTGAAATGCAGGATGATCATGAATCGTAAAATGTAAGTACATTTTTGGAGAAGTTTTCTATTCATTTACCAGAAGCATTTATAATGAAATTAAAGTAAACGTAATTGAATATTATTTGCTAGTATTATTTAAAAAATTGATATAAAATTCACCCATCATATCTTATTAAAAAACGAATCATCAAACAACAAAAAAAAGAAAGAAAGAATCAAACAAAGAAAATATGACTATGTGTCTATAAAAAATTTATTTGTTGTAATTATTGTTTTGCAAGCAGTTTACTCATCTACTTAAATAAATAATATTTCTTGTGATTCTCAAAAAAATATATATATATTCAGTTTTTAATGCAATTTAATATTTGAAGCCCTGACAAAAGTATCAGTTTATCACATTTTATTTAACTGCAATAAATTGATAATGTAGATGCTATAAAGAGTTTTAATATGAATAATTTTATTGATTTTCTATAAGAATTTTTGTTCTTTTAAATGTGTTTTATCTTAAATTAGAATTTCCTGAACTGTATTCATAACTCTGTGTAAGGAATTATTAACATAGATCATGAAGTCTTGGTTATGAAATTTAAATTAACTATAAAACTAAATAATTGCTCATACTTAATAAAATGTCATACTTTAAAATATTGGAATAAGTTGAATTTTTCTCATCACTAACTTTTTCCAGATTCTTTAATATTTCTTATTAAAAAGTTGCCGAAAAAATAAAAATTTTGATTTTTAAAAAGATCAGTCAGGTTTAAATAAAATAAATAACAGTTTTTATATTGATTCATAACCTGTCTAATAAAAAAAAATATGATAGTGTCTTTTAAAAGCAGTTACATTTTGATGAAAAATATTTGGTTTGAAAAAAATATTATATTTATTTTCAATGTTTATATTGTTTATATTAAATGTTTATATTTATATATACTGTACTTTAGTTTCTTTGATTGATAAAAGGCTCATTTTTTAGGTTCTACTTTATGTACTTAATAAAATGGTACAAATGAAAACATTATTATCTGTACTTTAAATATTTTAAAATGTGAGATTATTATTCTAGATGGATTTAAATATTTATTTTCATAAAGGGCAGCTTTTTATTATGCTTTTTTGTGCACTTTGGAAAATTTTGATGTAAATATACTATGATTTTTTTCATTTCTATGCACAGTTAAACGATATGGTTGTGTGTATGTATATATGTTCTTTGTGAATTGCATTTATTCAAATACTGTAACATGTTATCTGCATGTTGTTTGCATTTCATCTCAAGTCTCATCTTGTTGTTATTATTAGCTGACTGCTGTCTATAGATACAATATTGTTTAACTACAAAAAAATGTATTTTTATTATATTATTATTATTATTTTCATCGACATATTATTTTAAATTTTTATATTCTGTTAGTCATTTTTCTCAATAGAAAGCAAATTACATAATTATAAAGATAATTTTTTTTTAACTTATTTTCTTCTTTGGTTTTAAAAGGAAATAAAACTAGAAAGGAGCTTATATAAGAAAACATCAGAAAGTTATCTCAATTATTAATAATTCATCTATAGAAGTGCATTGTAAAAGAACAAATTAATTTTATATAGGATTTAGAGACTACATATTACTCTTAGCAAAAAAATATTGCTCCATTTTTTTTTCTTTTCTAATTCAGTAATATGGAATGATTTTCTATCCATATTCATCCCCCCTCTCAGTTTTGGTTAATATTTAGTTTATTCTCAAACTTGGAACTGGTCATAATTTTAAAGGTGTAATTTTTCTGTACTGTTTTTTCCCCTTCATCATGTCAAATAGAAAAATCATGCGTGGAATTCAAAAACTATATTATTATTTAAAAAGTTTATAAATTCTTTTTCTCTCATTATATGTAAATATTTGCATCACTGATTTTTCCCCCTGGCTTAGTAATGTAAATAGAAAAATCCCCTTTATAGATATTGCACATGAACTTTTATTATTGTAATTTGTATTTGTCTTTCAGATGTATATAGTTAGCAAAGTTTTAGTTATTTATTCAATTGATTGTATGTATATGATATACTCACTTCTTAAACATTCTTTTACTTTGCATATTTTTAAATTGAAAATCTTTTTTCATTGTTATTTTAGTTGGTGCTGGTCTCTGTGATATTTTCCTATCTACTTGTAGATATTCTTAGTTGATAACATATGCCTTAAAAATGCATTTGTAAAATGCAAACAGCTCTGAAAACTATGAGTTACCTCTTTTTATTTTATGTGAAATTAAGCTAACAAATATTTGCAGAAAAGTGTTAGCTATAAAAATGATAAGCTTCAATAGGTAAACTAATCACATTCCTTTTATTATTTTAGTGTATCATTTATGTAAAGTAATGAAAATTTCAAAATCAAAAAAAAAAAGTATCAGGGAAAAAATACATTGTTTAAAGTGTGTTTTTTTTATACTGTAAATTAGGGTATAAAAATGCTAAACAGAACACTTATAAATATCATTATTACATTAATGACTGATAAGAACAAACTTATTTTTTAAAGAATTTCTATAATGAATTTTTGTTTTAATTTATGAAAATTTATAGCGTGCTTTTTGGTTTGTTCTCACGATGAAAAAAGCACAAATTCCTTTCTAGTACTGACAGGTTTTAATTGCCTCGAGCATATTTCAAAGTAAAGGAATTATGATTTTCTTTATTTGATTTGATTTCTCTGTCTTTGGTTACAGAAGCAATCCTAATAATTTAAAAATAGATTTTTATAGAAGGCTGCAGTCTGATCATAGAAAACCTATATGCATCAGCATGAGCACTTTTGTAGATATAAGGTTCACTAATCATATATGTTGTGATCTTTTTGGATTGATTCATAGATTATTGCCATTTTCCAAAGCTTCACGAAAGCTACTTTAAGCATAATATTTTTGAATATTGCTCAGATGATAAGAAAAACACTTTAGTTGACAACATTACAGTCACCTAACTGTCACGGCATGAGGATATTTGACCCCGTATTTAAGATCAACATGCATCCTGCCCAGAATCGTTACAATGGAATTGTGTCTCAAACTTTTAATTTTATGATCTTAACGTAAAGATTGTAGTGGGTTATTCTGATCCTAGATATATTTCATGGAATTGAAATCTGTAATTCTTATCTAAATAATGAAACTGAGATTAATTATCTACAAATAATTTGTTTAGGTATAAGTTAAATTTGAATTTTAAAAATATAATGCTTCACTGAACTTATTCTGACGACTATTATTCAAGGACTTTGATACATATTTCTGCAATTTGAAGGATGGGCACAGAGTTTTTGAACTCAAAATTCTTAACCTCCATATAGAACAGACTATATGGGTATTGACTAGGCATTGAGATTACTTAGCTAGTGATTGCACATTATGAAAGTGACTAGCAGAAACAGTTTGCAATTATGTGATGAGCAGTTAGATAATTATTAATAAAATTTCAAGAAAGGGAAAAAATAACAGGCAGAATTTTACATAAGGTGCCTTTGGAAAAATTGGTCCAGAGTCACATCGGTATGGTAAAGCAAACAACTTAGATTTTATACCAGGGTAAAGTGGTGAGGTATCTTGATTTTCTTTGGAAGCATGGGATTTTATGGGTTGATTCCTTTAATGGCTGTTGCTGCTTCTGTCCAAGCTATCAAAGAATCTTGTTGATAGTTGTTGTTTTTTTATGGAAGTTTTTAAATGTCGCAAAGTTAATTAATCACTGTTCAAAAAATAATTCAAATACCTGATATTAATTTTTTCTCAGCTGAATAGTCTCCATTTTATATATATATATATATATATATATTTTTAATGGCTTAAAATTTGCCATTTTCTGAGTTAGTTATTGGTTTATATTTTGAATTTTTTTAATATGTTTATTTTTTCTGTCTTGTAAGAAAGAAAAAAACTAATATTAAATTGCTTTTAGATTTATAAATTATTTCACTGTTTTATAAAATTAATTTTGAAAAATACTTGTTAGAATTATTTTAAATCTAATTATGTATATTTTTTTGTATCACCATCCATTGAAGTACATGCAGTAGAATCTCTCTTAATTGGCATCAAAGAATGGGTAATTGAACATATGTTTCTAAAACTGACCTTGCATACTTTGCATTTCTAATTATAGAAATTGCAACTTACGAGGTCCACTGGTCATGTTGTTTTTTTAAATATGTAAGCTACAATAAGAACTATGTAAGAACAAATAAAATCAAAATAGCATAGATTATTTTAAATTAAAATATGTGTGCATAATGTTACATTTACAATATTTCTAAATTTTACTTATTAGTCATGCATTTCTTAATATCGCTACACCTAATTTCAAAACAGCATTGTTCTAATATCCGATTTTGTTGAATCAGGTAAAGACTGGTAATGATAACCGATCATACTTGATGATTTTCGACCCGATACAATCAAGGACCTATTCTTTCTCGTCACTACATATTAAACGCATTGATTAAGATGTATTAGATATTAAGAATGCAATGCTATTATTACCCAAATTATTCTTTACTTAATAGCTTTGGTTGTTTATTTTCTTTTTAAAAAAACATCATTAAAAAGTAAGCATATTGATAAAACTGATTTGAGGATTCATAACAAGCATTTTCATTTGAATTTCAAGCATTTCATCTTACATTTTGATTTTAAAATATTAAAACTTTTTAAATGAAAATTTTTTAAGAATTCTATTCATATTCAAAATTTATTTTTCATTGAAATTCAATTTATTTCATTTATAATAATTATGTTATCTGAATGATAAATTTGTTTTGAGTTAAAAAAAATATTTAAACTAAAATACATTTAATGATTCATAGAAAATCCTGTCAATCTTGTATTTATTTTGAATTTTAAAAATATTTAAATGAAAACAATTTCATTATTCATAGAAAATATCATTAATCTTGTATACTTTAATAATCATTGCAAGAAAAGGTTAATAAAAGAATTATAAACATTAGAAATATTTTTATTGTAGATAATTTTATGAAATAACTCACATGTAGGTAATTTTTAAATTATGCACATTCTTACTGATAACATTATCGAAACAGAAACAACGGGCTAGAATCAGTTGATACTGTAAGTACATGGTATTATGTATCAATTCTGTACAGTATTATTCGATTTAAAACAAATAAAAAGCAATCATCATCTTTATCGAGCATCTATCTATATCGATTTTGTACACCCAGTGTAAAGTATCTCATTGATACAGTTTAATCTCAATCTATTTCGAATGTCTATGTGTTTTAAAAAATTCTAAATGTATACAATGAAGCGCCTTGCTGTTATGTGCTGTAATATATTTGACGAAAGTCTGAAATCCATTCTGCTTTCTTCTGTATAACTTCGTGGTGTTCGTGCCGTCTTCATTATCTTTCTAGATTTTCAGTATGTGCTTGATTATTTCACTGTCACTGAAGTGCGACAGATTATATTCAAAAGCGTCATAATTTGAGTATTGTCATTTATGAGAGATTTCATTGCATTACTCTGTGCTTGATTCTAAGATTAATTTTTGCTGCATGTAAAAAGAAGGCTCACATTAGATGGCATTCGTTTGTTAGTTTTTCAATGAAATTTAACTATGATCACTTTAAATGGAAGTAAACAATTCCTATAGATTATTTCAAGATATTTATATGTAATAACAAAGACAAAATTTATATAAAAACACCAAAAAAAAGTCACAGAATTTGGTGTAAAATAATAGATATTTCGAACACAAAATTATTATTTTCATTTTTTTAAATCGTACTACAAAACTTACCGCTAGATGCTCATGGCATGAAATTCAAAAATAGGAAAAGAAATTACTCTGCAAAATATAAACTACCACAGAAAATAAATATTAAGCTATTATTAGTTTATATTTTTAAATAAGCTTTGGATATGGGTATAATAAATTTATTTGAATATTTTGAATACTTTTTTTAGTAAAGGTCAAAGAAGGAAGATATTTTGAAATTAATTGTAATAAAAAGAATTTTCATTACTTGTACAAATATGTATAATTTCACTTCTACTGATTATTTCTGTGCAATCTATTGTTGAAAGAATTGGGACCATTTCGAATTGTAAAATTTTGCATGTAATTAGGAAATAAAATATTTATACTTAAATCTTGTTTTTCTCTCCGAGTCCACAATATTTCTTGAATATTTTTCACAGAACTTGGAATCCCAGAAGAAGTATTTGACTTCTCATCAAGTACTTGAAAAATAATAAAAATATGCATTCATTTTTTGGATGGAAAGAAAACCAATTTGTGACTTGAGTTCATCTTAATAAAAACTGTTCGCTGTCAAACATTAACCAATCATTACTCTCTATATAGATTAGGAGACACATTACAAAGGATTTTCAAATAAAATGGTACAAAACGACACTGTGGCTATAAATTGAGACTTTATTTAAAGTATACACAATAAACTGAGCCCTTCAGAACCATTAATTCCGATGTGTACACTCTGATGACTAGGCATGTCCACCAAGAACATGCAGGGCGATCAGCGAATAAGCCCTGATTTCAAAATTAAATATCTCTACAAAAAAGATCGATAGAATCAAGCGGTAGACTGTGCGTTTATTAGCAAGACTGTAAAAATGCTGTACAAAAGTTTAAAAAATTTAGTTACGAAAATCGTTAACAGACGGTGCTCTCATCACAATGCCCTTAGACGCTTTCAATGTGACGTCAAAAATGAAATATGACTCCTTGGGACTTCTTATTATGGGGAGAATGGAAAGACACTGTCTATGGAAACAATCCCGCCTCTCTAGATGAGCTTGAATCGTTGATTGGTGTTGCATGTGATCCCATTTCCGTTGAGACATTGCAAGATGTCATGTCAAATTTCATTGTTCGATTACGCCACCTCATTGTTTCGAACGGTGAACATTTCGAAAAAATTGTATTTTGATTGCAAAGACAGCACTACTTTATTGCTTGTTTTTTTTTTTTAAAAAAAAAAAAAGATTCCTATCAGAGAAAGAGTTTTCAGCGCAGAGCGCCATTTGTTAACGATTTTTGCAACTAAATTTTCTAACTTTTGTACACTATTTTGACAGCTTTGCTAATAAACGCACAGTTTACCGCATAATTCTACCGATCTTTTCTTGAGAGATATTTAATTTTGAAATCAGGGCTTATTTGCTGATCACCTTGTAAGACTGGGGCTACGCGAGGAGGGTGTGGTTCTTCTCCATGATAACACGCTTCCACACGTTTCCAGGATCACACGCGCGAAATTGGCCAAATTCAAGTGGGAGCAGCTCGACCATCCGCTCTATAGCCCGGGCATGTCGCCCTGCGATTTCATGTGTTTGGTCCCTTGGAAAAAATCTGATAAGAAAGCGCTTTAATTCGGACGACGAACTCAAGGATGCTGTGAGGGACTGGGTCTCTTTACGGCCACAGGAATTCTGGGAACAAGGAATCATTCGACTCATTAATCAATGGGATCGCTGAGCTTAGGCCTAAGGTGTATACTTTGAATAAAGTTTTCCTCTATACCCACAGTATCGTTTCGTACCTTTTCACTTGAACACCCCTTGTACATTTACTATGGAATCTTCTACAGCTAGAGTTAATATTATCTTCCCTAAAGGCCTTATCACAGGGAGAAATTTCGTCAGCACTTTTCCGCTTCTACCCTCAAAAACCAGTCACGCAAGTTTCGTAATCGACAACTTTTTCTAGCCAGTTCGAAAATGTCGTCGGAAATATTGTCCTCAAACGAAATTCTACCAATCATGTGAAACTTTGAAGTGACGTCACTTTCTGTTGTTTGCTGACGGAAAGTGCCGAAGATATTTTGCCGTGTGATAAGGCCTTTAGATGCAGTACTAATGTATGGTTTGAAGTGTGAAGAGAACTATTATTTTTACACTTTTTGTAAGTCGATTTCAAACCTACCTTAATCAGTGTCCTAAGACAATAAAAACTACTCGTGGGGCAACAAATGCTGCTCTTTAATTTCATTCAACATTGATCCATATTTTAACGATGTGTATTGAAACATCTGAACATACCTGAATGCGCATAGTTTAATAATGGATGAAGTATTCAACAAATATTTACTATGTTAATGAATTTATACATTCAGTTTGTCTATAAAACAAGTGGGAGTAGTCTCCTTCAACCCTTCTCGCATACTTGCATAAAGGTGTTTTTGCAGAGAAAATTTTGCATAGTATTAACGTACAATCGTTGCAAAACATTAAACTTTGACATGAATTTAGCACTTTTATTGAATCTATTGTGTAGTCTTTGGTGAGTATTTTGGAGATTAATCCATGGCAGGCGGTTACCACTTAGATGCGAATTTTCCTAACCAGTTGAAACAAAACTACACTTGAATTCACAAAATTATGTACCAAATTTGTTATATTGAATGATCACATTTTTGAGTTATCGCGTTTACATGTTTCTGGATGTACAGACCGACAGGTTTTCAGCCTTTTGTTGGAGTTGGCTCATAATCTGATAAGAGTCTATAAATGTTACATATGTGTATCAAATTTTACTCGTCTAGCTTTTTTTTTTTTTTTTTTTTTTTTTCTTCTTATTTGTGTGAATTTAACGTGCAGTATTAGCGGTTAACAATAAGGAAAGCTGGATTGTGGACTTTTTTTTTTTTTTTTGTAACATAATAATTAGATGAACAAAAATAGTGCGCTTAGAGGTCATAACTTAAACATCTAGAAATAAAATATATATTTTTTTAAAATTAATCCTCTAAATCAATTTTTATTTTTTTCTTCACACTTTGAGACAAAAATTATTTTAGTAATATATAAATGCCTAGTTCTGTAATAATGTGGCATACTCATTGACTAATTTCAATAGCTAAAATACTCCACAATATTTGCAAGAAAATTATGGGTATATTTTCCTAAACATTTTGAAACTATTGAGAATAAAGAATCCTCCCCTCCCCCATACATTTATGTTTCGCACATGCCTTATTAAAAATAAATAAATAATAAATGGCATGTGCGGAATATAAATGCAGTGACTCTTGCTAAATTCAGTCTTCTTGCAAGAGAATGTCTCATTATCTAACCTATAGTACTATGTTCAAATCTCGTTTCACAGACATTTCTTCTAATGAATGACTCATGTAACGAGCAAAATAAAGAATAAAAAAATGACACATTTAATGAGCGATGTTTCGCAAAATGAGTGACATCCTAATATCATTTATAATCTTGTTTGTATCTTAGAAGCCAATTTATGTTTAATACTTGTTTGAGGATATGTTTTTCCCAAAAATGAAGGATTGTAAATATTACAAATAACAAGCATTAAAGAACTGTGACAGTTTAGTAAATGTCATAGTTTCACACTGCGATATGAGGGAGAATTATTTCAATACCATAAGATTACAAATACGAACATAGCTAGGAAATGCATTCTCTATCTACAAACGAGACAATAATCACTTACCAGTGAAATAAAGACGTTGAAAGCATAGGAAACTTCTGCATTACATATTGAGAGGCATCATCCAAACAGGACAACAGCTCGCCTGTTATAGTTAAATAAATTTGTGTCTCACTTTTGCCAAATATTGGAGCATAGGCAAAAATAAATGTCTCTAGCCAATCCCCTTCTAAAGAAAAAGCATGTTTTACCAATTTGTTAGTATATTTTTTTCGGATGAACCAATTTACATAGATTAATGAAAAGAAAAGTGTTTAACTTAACGACTGTTTTGTATTAAAAATAAGCCTTGGAAACAAATTATGATCATTACACGAGATTCCATCATATACAGAATTACTAATAATTTTCATTTATTTTTAATATTATTTTCATAGTATGGCTATTTTATGTAATCCCTTTAAAATATGTATAGAAATTACTTCGAATAACTAGCTTTAGAATGTTCGGAGGTTGGTAGAGCGTCAGTCTCGCAACCGAAAAGTAGCGAGTTCTGTCCTCGTCTCGGCCAAAGACCGCCGTGTTGCCTAATGGCAGTTGGGGCACGTTAAATAAGTCATGACTGCAAAGTCCTCAAAGTTCCCATAACAAACGATACCTCTAGGGGTACTGAATCACGGATGAGTCGGTCTCTAATTTGGATCTAAAATTCTGACTTGCGGGTGGATGGTTGCGTCGTGTGTGTTCGAGCAAAGTCGTACTTCCACCTTAACGGTGCTCGTTCACAACGAAAGGTGCACACTTCTGCCTTCATTCGAAAGAGCTACTCTCATTCGGCTTGGTTATGACCGGGTGGATTAGACCGACCCGAGAATATTCGGAAGAGTTTGAGATAGACTTCTGTTAGTTAATTTCTACAATAAATAATTAAATACTGCTGGAACTTAAATTTTGCTTTGAATCAAATTATTTCCTCCTCTTATGTACAGTAAGTTATATTTTATGAATTAATTTTTCATTTGATTATTATATCAAGTACTAGCGAATAATTAAGGCACGTTTTCGTATTTATTTGAAATGATCTTGTTTACTATTCTTCGGCACATAGCATTGTTCTTGTAAATGGATATCAAAATGGCTCACAAATTTATTCATTTAGTTGGAATTAATAAAATTATTTTATAAATATCACATCATTTAATGGATATTATGTTGTATTTGATGGAAAAAGGTTCAATTTGACGTCTTTTTTCTTCAACAAAATAGAATTCTATAGGTCTTTCAAAACTTATTGAAACTACAAATGAAATATTGTTATAGATTTGGGGTTATATGTGTAGTACTTCAATTTTCGGAATAAGTTCAAATGACTCTTATAGTCATCTCAAAACATTGAGCACTTGAGATTTAGATGGAGATTATCCATAAACTCAGGTTTATAAAGATAGATAATAGATTTCAATACATATACTGAAGTCATGAACAATAAAAAAATGTAAATGTTAAAATTACTAAACTGAATTGTGAAAATTTTAAAAGATACAAACAAATGATGTCATGGTCACCACTCATGCATTTCTATTTACAATTTAAGATTAATGATATACAGTAACTATTTTAAAATCAAAACTCATGTTTTAAGATTTTTTTTAATATATAATTTTTAAATATTAAAAATATAGTTAGATCTTAAAATAAATGCATTGATAATGTTTGAATAATCAGTTACTTTAAATTATGAAATAAAGAAATCCATATTATCTGTTGTACAGGATGCACCAGAGAAACTTACTTATTTGAAAAAACTCCCGAGCGGTAAGTTGGGTGGGTAGAGGGGTGATATGTGGTGCTACTGGAGGGGGAAGTCCCCAAGTTTTTCTCCCTCTAGTCAGTTGCCATCATGCTCTGGTGTAGAGAACAGTGGACCTTCGCCGTCGAGAGCTTCTTTTCTAATGGTCGCTACTTGTTGCTACGCAACGTGCCTTCAACGCTTGCTTTGAAATTCCTCCTCAAAGACCCGTTCCTGGCCGACATTCGATTCTGTCATGGGTTAACTCATTTCGGGAATGTCGCAAAACCCAGAAATAGACATCAACGTACCACCAGAACTCCGGGAAATATCGAAAGAATGAGGCAGTCAGTTTTGCGTTCTTCCCGGCGTTCGGCTCGCTAACACATAGTTGCTCTGAGAATTTCTGACACCACTCTTCGACGAATTCATCATCAAGACCTTCCATTTCATCCCTATAAATTGGCTGTTGTGCAAGAATTAACTGAGCGCGATTTTGTTGCCCGTCAAAATGCACGCGAAATGCTGCTGGACAGCCTGACTGAAGACGCGGTCCTTTTTTTCGGTGACGAAGCTCACTTTGAAATCCCTGGTTTATGTCGATCGACCACGGACCATAGCTCACCTCAAGAACAACATTCGCGACGCCATTGCCAATACATCGACTGATATGCAGCAAAGAGAGGACACAAACTTCAAAAATCAACTTACTCAGTGGGGGTGTGGGGGTCGCTATTTAATCGATGTCATTTTCAAAACTATATGGAAAAAAAATGGGGATATTGTATTCGCAAATAAAAAAAAGAATTAAAACAATAACTGAAGTACTTTTTTTTACCTTCCAAATAAGTAAATTTTTCTGGCGCACCCTGTATTTTAATTAGATATGTCAAATAATTGGCAAAAGTCATTCCTCATACAAAATGAGCATTTGTCAGTATCCTTTTAACTTTAGAATGCAGAGTACTAGGTAATACAGTAAACTCTCGCTACAACTATACCCGATACAACAATAACTCCCTCTACTACAATAATGTTTTGTGGTCCCGGTGATTTTGCATATAAACTAATGTTAATCTGCCCTCCATATTGCGATATTCTCTAGAACTAGAATAGGGTGAGGGGGGTGAAGTGTAAATGTATGCCTAGTCTCATTTCCCAG